>CM057232.1:52309471-52909471 GCA_029891385.1 Erythroxylum novogranatense
AAAATAGGAAGCTATTTTTGTTCGTCATCACTCAGCCACAGCTCTCAATCCCCCCCTTTTTCCCACTCCTAGGACCAACTATGCTAGTCAAGATCCAAATTTAATATGAACATAACAATCTATGCATCCAAAACACACAAAAGACGAGATCGATAGCAACTAAAAGTTAAAACTTTCCTGGCATAGAATTGTAAATCAAGTAACTTTGGATCAAGAACAAATAAAAAGAAAAGAAAAAGATTAAGCATCTCGTTTTATTTACAGAGAAGGATGTATAATCACTAATCAATAGTTGAGATTAATCCATGATTGTCTAATAGACAAGATCGTCAAGAAAAAGAAAAGCAAACAAGTGGGGGTACCATAAAAATGTATCTTCACTCATCAAGGTTGCATAACTCAACATAGAATTTAAGATCGTTTCATCTTAAAATCTAATCCCATAAGTTTTGTCCTTTTTGTTTTTTCTTTCTTCTCCATCGACTCAAGAACAGAGCAGAGAAAGACAAAAAAAGTTGAAATCTTTTTCATCATAAACGAACATAGAAACAACGGTGTTCACCATAGTCATCATCAGAGGCACAAAGCAGTGCAGTGGAAAATATCATCATCATCACCAACAAAGTCAACTCGATCAGATGGTGGGAAATTGAGATCAAAAGGCAAAGGCAACTTGCTGCTCCCGCACAAAGATGACGTCGTTCCAACATCTCCATCATCAACAACAACCGACGACGACGAATCACAATCGCTGTGACAATCCTCCGGCACAACCGGTGGCGTTCGGGGATAATACTTCCTCGGACCACCACTCGACGCGGCCGTCATCAACGCTGGCGGGCGTGGCCCACTAAAAGACTCAACAGTACTACTCAAACTGCTAGACGTAGGCCTCTGAGGATTCAAAGCGTTATTCTCATGAAACCCATTAGCAGAATACAATCTTTGATCGATAAAAGCTTCCGGCTGAGGGTTCTGATGGGCGAACGGCGAGATGGGAAAGTTGGTTTTGGCCTTGGGACCACGGAGGCTCCGAGCCGCGGCGTCGTAGGCGCGCGCGGCATCCTCGGCAGAATCGAAGGTCCCAAGCCAAACCCTTGTCTTCTTCCAAGGGTCTCTGATCTCTGCAGCGAATCTGCCCCACGGTCGCTTCCGTACACCTCTGTACTTGACGTCTTTACCGTCGACGACAACACCACTTGTCAGACCAGGATTAGCAGATCCGTTGGTTTCACCGAAGGTGCGTTTAACTGCTGCTGAAGTCACTCCTCTTCTTGCTCTCTTCATGGTTTTCAGAAGATGAGAGAACAAAAGAGCAGCAGTATAACAACCAGAAGCCAATCAGCACATCAAAAGATCAAAACTTTCATGAAGCTGATACAGAAACAAAATAGAGGTCAACAAAATAGATCAAAAAACGAAGATTAGGATGAAAGATTGCAGATTTCTTGGTTTGGAAGGAGAGAGGAAAGAGAGAGAGAGCGGGTTGGAGGTGATGATAGGTGGGGATAGGAACTTTGCATAGAACAACGAAGGAGACCTCCCTCTACTACACAAAATTGGGTTTTCTTTTTTGGTATATTGTCAAAATAATCACCCTTTTGATTTAAGTGCAAAATGAGAAATTTTTTTATTATTGAAGAAGAATAAAGAAAAGAGCTTATCTTTCTTGTCTGTTTGTAAAACATAATCTTTTCTATCTTTATTTAAATTGCACAGAATTCTTAAAATTTAGAAAAAGATCTTTACTTGCTTAGCCTACGTTTGGTTAGTGTCCATAGCTCTAAGGACAGTAGACAAGGATGCTAAAGTCCTGTCCATCATCGTGTTTGGTTAATGTTTGTGCTTGATTTTTGTCCTGTCCAACTTAGACATTGACACAAAAATATTGTCCGATCCAAACTTGTGGTACAGAAAAAACTGTCCAACGGACAGAATTTAGAAATGATGAATCGCCTTGATTTTTAACAATTTGAAACCTAAAACGCCGATTCCTTCGTCTTCGTCTTCCTTCCTTCCACCTGCGTCTTAAATGCGATTTCCTCTCTACTGCCAAACGCACGGTAAGCTTTGTATTTCTGTCCAGATTCTTCTCTTCTCTTCCCCCTTATTTCCCTTGTATATGAATTTTTTCCCTTCTAACGCATATATACATGTTTCTTTTTGCGTCTATTTCGCCAGATTCGGAATCTGTCGAAGGACATCCGGTCTTCGCCAACCATCGTCTGTCTCTGTTACCATCGTCCGTCTCTGTTAGGTTAGACTTCATTTTGGAACATTTCGTTGTTGTTTTTCAATCACTTCTGTTCTTGCCTATGCCTACTCATGTTACTGTTTACAACTTTAATCATGTGGGTGGCAATAAGAGTTCTAAGCTTTGCCTATTTTTACATCCCTAAACTGACATGTGGAGGTTGGGTGTCTCAATTAGGTTCTTTTTCTCAATAAGAGTAGAGCTTCCTTTACCATAGAAACTATACATGCATTTAGTGGTCATGATTTGATGAACATGTTTTGATACTTGGGGTTGTTCACTTGTTTGGGGTAGATAATACTAACAACGACCAATGAAGAATCAATAACAGTAAAGTCACTGCAGGACATAATCTGTTTAACAAAATTGAACTGAAAATTAAGAGTTTTCAAATTGGAATGAAGGATTATTCTCAAGTCTGGATTAAAATTACTATTGGTTGGGATTGAAGCCTGTGACACACAATTGTCATAAATTTATGAGAAACAAGTACTTACTTCTCACAGGGATTATCAAAACTACTAAGCCTTATCAGGGATGTTCAATAAATCATTGTATCATAACTTTTATTTGAAGGAATATGTGCTTCTTCTGGGTAGCTTTTAACAATAGGTAAAACATTTTAATTGTAATCAGCAAAAACGATATTGGCTTTACTGTTAGTGAAGATATGATGTAGAATTAAAACTGGAAATGAGTAGTAATAACTAGAAGTGGTTGTTTAATTGAAAGTAGTAAATACATTTGTACGGAACAAATTAAAATTGTTTCTATATGCCTTCACGATAAGAACTGAAAACCATGCCTAACAGTTGTGAGTTAAACAAATCATGTCAGGCCATAAAATGGTTACTGATTAGAGGTTATAAGAACTCTGACACTGTGTAATGCTCTTTTGCAAGTTAAAGAACCTTGCCAAAAAGACTTCAAGTCACCTATATGGTGGTTTGTGAGAAATTCATATAATTATCCAAAAGTCCTAGGTTGTTAGAACATAAGATATTATAGCTCAGTCTAAAAAAAGGGAAGATCTTTGTAACAACAACAGTCTTCCCTGCAGTCATGCTTACATTGTAATGATCTTAGAAATCAGAATATGATCTTACACTAGCATATATCAATTCAGTTTTTAAGTAGAATACAATTGATTTGTATAGAATGTGAAAAAAGATAGAGAAAAAATCTACAGGTACTCATAAAAGTTCAACTAAAAACTCAGAAACTCTCTTTGCCAGAATTTTAGTGAAGCTTGGAAAGCTCGTTTAGAATAATACTAACTTGAAATTTATTATTATGTTCCTCCAACCACAAAAGCTGACAACCTCGCACTCTGTAAGAATGAAAGCATTAGTTTTGGGCTAAAGTAATCTATTACTAATGCCACTGAGTCATAAGTTGAATGCGAGAATAGGAGTAGTAATGAAATATTGATGCATATAAATGCCAGCATAAATGGTAGGCAGTTGCTTCAAAGTTATAGTATTTTATAGGAGAGAATAGAGTCTTCAAGCAATAACATCTACCAACTCCATATCTCAGCACTCTCGTTATTCCCAATGCTTTAAGCACAAAAAATCGATAAAAGTTTCTTATCCAAATGAAATCCTGACTGCACAGCAATCTTTAACAATTTGCCTTAAAAAATTGTTGCTCTGTTTTCTTCTTCTCCGGCTCCTTCTTGAGCAATGTAGATATGGCAGGCTGGACAAGCGATCCATGAATCTTCCTTAGATTTCAGTAAGACAGAAGCATGGTTTTTAGACTGTCCCTGATGTAGGAGATGTAACATCCCATCACCGATGGAAAGGTTATATTGGTAAATTGGAACGGGCTAGTAGGTTAGACTACATTTTGATATGAGCATGCATTTGGCCTCTCATTATAGAGAGGAATAAGACATTTGGCACAGGCACATATAGGTACATGCATTCATGACATTTCCCAGTATTTATGTGTGAATATGATTTGTTTGTGAATTGCGTTTGAAAATCTGAATTGAAACTGTTTTAGAGTGATTGTCACTTGATATTGACCCTTAGAAATTTTCTGAAAAATTCGGGAAAAAAAGTTCGGACCGGAAAATTTTTTGAGTGACGGACTGATTGATTGTATAGTACTGAAATAACTGTCCAATGGCCATGAAAAATTAGATATTTGATTTTAGAAATTTATATGTCGAGTCATTGAAATTCGAAGACGAATTGGACTAGAAATAAATTGTGAAAAGAGAAAGAGAATTAAATGTATAGTGAGGAAAAAGACAAGTGGTATGATTCTATTGTTATAAAAGAAACCCTTAAATGCCCTAAGTTTTAAATACTTCCTTGGAATGCTACGAAAATCTCTTGGACAGAAAACTCATTTCTTCTCTCCTAGGGCACACTTTCTTCCCCCTTTGATCGATTCTTGTTCTTCCTCCCTACACGATTCTTGCCTGTCCGATTCTTGCTTGCTTCTTCTCCACTTGCAAAGCAAAGCTTAAATCCTAAGGAAGATGAAGTTTTGTGTGGCTTTGGGAGAGAACCGTGGGTGTTAGGGATTGGAGAAGATTTTCGGGGATTTGAAGATTGGAAGCTCGATTTGGTAAGTGAACGGTTTTTATGTTGTTGATTTGTTAGATAAATGCATTAATGGGTTTAAATGTGAAAGATTGTGGTAGTTGTGTTGAGTTATGGTTGAAGTTTAGAGAGAGAAATGTAAAAAGGGAATCGGAGAAGACGAGCGGGACCCGCGACGTCATGACGAAGCAGAATTAGACGTCGCGATGAGTTTAATTTTACGTCACTGACGAGCCATCAGTGTAGACGCCATGGCGAAGCGCTAGGGTGAGCCCATGTGAGCCCTAAAGAAATTGTTACCATTGCCATGAAGCGACTCCAAGATACCGCGGCGAGAGCTCTGAGGCCGCGGCGAGGACCATTTTTCTGAATTGGTTTATTTTAGTTTTTGGGGCATAACTAACGATGTAGACCTCCAATTGAACTGATTCTTGATTCGTTATAATCTAGAGAGAGAGGTCTACAATTGAAGTAAAGAAAGAAAGTTTGAAATCAAATGAGTGAGATCTCGAATATTGAAAGAAAGTTGAGTATGATTTCCTATTTCAACCTAAGGGTTGTTTCATGATAATTGGAGTATAATTTTGAGACATTGGAAATAAATTTAACGCTATTGGGGTTTTAGAAACTGAGCATAATGAGTGAATTTTGATATAGAGAATAGTGACACTGGCTTTGAGGTTTTCTTGGGAATATTTTAGTGTGTTTGATATGATAAATTGAACTGAATTTTGGAAATGAAACTTGTGGAGTTCCATGTCATGTTAATGAATTGAAATAAGTCATTATGGATCAATTGAGTGAAAAGTTAGATTTTGACAAGAAAGTGGATTTTGGGAAATAGCGTCGGGAAAGGAAGGTCATTAACATGCATCGTACATCCTTTATTTAAGACATGTGCATCATTGAATTATTCTGATTGTACATTTAGTAATGGGTGATTATTTGACTGTTCTAGAGGCACTATTGGAACAACATTCCACGGATATTGCTGGGACTTCTAGGCAGTAGCTCGGAAGTACAGGTGAGTAACCTAGTTGGTTCCTCAATCCTTGATTTGTTAAATGTTCTGTGCTTAGAATTTGGTGGGATATGATGATGGGTATATGTGAATTTTGGCATTGAAGTGCAAACTGTTTGTGAAAATGAAATTTTGTCATGCTTCAATGTGATAATTTGTAAATGTGTGATGATGTGTAAATGTGAATAAAATGATGTATATGTGCGAATTGTTTGTGACTGAAATACCGGACCGAAGGTCCGAGGGAAAGGGAATTTGACATTGAAGTGTTAATTGCCTGAGATTGAGAAACTTTTATGTTTCCCATGTGATAGACTGTGACTGTGAACTATTGTGAATAATTGAGAATGAACTGACTGTCTGGGATAAATGGGTTTTAACGACAATGTGACTGTGATTATATTAGGCATTGTTCATTTCATACACAAATGCATGAACGGACAATAATAATAACAGTTGTGACCTGAGTCGCCACTGATACTGAAAAGAGCCTCGAGCTCGAAGGGAGTTAGTGCATACCTAGAGGGCTCTCCTACTCCCTAGACGCGTCTACTGAATACTGTTCACTATTTAAGCGCTCGGTCACAAAACTGAAATGAAATGGGAAAGAGTCACATATGCATTGCATACTCATTGTGATGGATTGAATTTAGTGAATGGGAAATAGGCGAGAGTGCATGATACAATTGTGTTAACTGATTTGCAAAATTTCCGAGTTCTGTGATTGCATGACAGCCTGTAAATTGTTTTATGGTATTCTGAATGTGTTATTGTAATATGTTGTACGCTATTTGCGTAATGCATGAATTGGGTGAACCATCGATGATGGTTTCTCATTGAGTTCGCAAACTCACCCAAAATTGCAACTATTTTTTCAGGATTGAAGAGTACCCTGTTAGACAACAGGAGTATGCCTACCGTGTGCAGTTCAGAATTTGAGGTCGGGATCAGTTCACGTCTGCATTAGTGTCGTTCTGTCTTGTGTAAAATTGTATTTCTACATTTTCCGTAGAATAGTGCTTTTATTTCAGCGGAATTGGCTAATACTGTAATTGTAATGTGATTACCGAAATTGTTCAAGAATAGCATTGGGCCCAAGTTTGGCTATGGATTTTTGTGCATGTGATGGTTTAAATATTGTGGAGTGTCTTTTATGACTGAAATAGTTTTATGATCGAAAATGTTTTCGTATTAAAGCGGGCACAAATTGTCTACTGAATTCCGCGCATACGATTGTTTTCAAAAGAAAAATGTCATACTGAGTTTTCAGACTGTAATTGACTGTTTTAGCATACCACTCTCGTAAGGCACGGGCTCGGATATCACCCTCGATGTCGAGTTTGAGTCTTGTGGGAGTGGGATGCTACAGGAGATGTCGTCAAGATTTGTTCTGAAAAATCATTCTATTCAGCACCTTCATTGTCATTGTCAATGTCAATGGCAGGATCAATTCCATTGGTAGTTTTTACCTGCAGTGAACCAAATAGTTAACTAATAACCTCAAGAAAATTTCAATAAAGCAGCGGTTCGGTAATGAACTTCGTGCTTCCTTTTCTTTCTTCGCGCTACGTTCTTTGCCATCTTCTTCCTCTTCCTTAGCGAAGATCCGGATTAGATTCAACAGAATCGCGTCTGAAGAAACCTCTACAAATCTGTTTCAACAAAAGCTACAGATGAATTCAACCACGTCTAAATGAATATTTAGGTGAAATGAGAAAGTATACTTAAACATTAGGGGCCAGAATGCATTAGAAACTGCCAATGGAGTAACGAATACAAAATGGTGACATAAAAATGAGTTACGTGAAACACATTAGAACTTGTCAAAAGAAAAAGAGGAAAACACAAATACCGATGAGCCTCTAATTCTATGCAGTCCAAATGGAATTCAAAGGACAGAAGGTATTATGTGTTTCATTCATGTTAATAATCCCCAAACTGGACAAATGGGGGACTTTAGCTCATTTACAACCAAAGGGCCTGGACTGAATCATACCAGAATAAAAATTGCACCCTTAAAAATAAAAACTGACACTTAACCCAATTCTGGCTTCAATAACAGTTGATGGAGCATATCTTGCAGCATATCCATACATCAGGGCCAAGGCAGCATGTATATCATCAGATTGCTCTGCTCATAGCTATCTGAGAAAAAGGAAAAGAATTTGGAAAACAAAACACAAGAAAATGGTCATTTGATAAATAATTCTGCATAACCTAGTAGAGCAGTTCCATCATCTAGGTATATCCAAAATTATCCTCCATAGAACTTTGGAGTGTAATCTGCTAACTATAGTCTAGACTCCTCAAGTAGAAACGAGATAATAGAGTATATCAGAAAAGTTTAATGCCATTGCCCATCATATTATCGTTCCATTATACATGATTATAGAAGGTTTTGCACAAGGCTTTTATTTTCACAAAAGAAGTAGGTTAGCATGCCAAGGCAAACATAGTGAGTGATTGTTATGAACCCAGCTCCAAACATACTTTATAAAACACAGGAAAATATGCATGAATTTCACCATTGAGAGTTAAGATGGTAGGAAGCCAAGAGGAATAGACATGATAAATTCCATTCATAACCTATCATTCACCTCTGAAAAAATGTCTGTCCAACATTATCTAGAATGTCTTTCAACTTATCCAACACAGTGTCTAGGTGAGATGCCGCAACCTAGAAGTAACCAGAAGCAACAAATTATACATATGGTCAAAAAGAAATTATTGAGAGCAAAGATAACTGATGAATGCAAGATTTTCAATATACCAATCCCATGCAAACAGATCTTACTCACATGCAAACAGAAGTATACATTAACAATACTTGCCTACGAAACTGAATTGTTAATAAGAAAGAGTATTTTAAAATAAAAGTCATCAGGTTTTGTTGTCATATTCAACATATCTTGTTATGTCTTTCACTATGAGAAAAATACATAAAGGAAACATCTAATTATTATTTGTTTGACTTATCAGATTTTACAGATGTTTATAAATGTTGCTATTCAATACATATATACAAATGCAGTAAATGATCAATAAATTGTTTTCTCTTTGTTGACAGTTTTTTTAAAAAAAAAGTTGGAGGCAATGGATGATGATGATATGTTTAACTGCTTGGCTTTCTATGAGATTTTGAATCAGCAATTGGATTTGATGAGAATTATTATGTTGTTATGCTTATATGTATACACCAAAAACGGCGTAAAGTGAGAATGCTCAAGGAAGGTGGCCTTGGCGAGTACTAAATAGGAAAACCAATATATATAGGATTTTGCATGAGGAGATAGGAATACCCAGTGGGATTTAAGGATGGACACGAATGCATTTAAATTGTTATGTGAAATGCTTCAGGTCCATGGTGGGTTGACAAATCATCGGACATGTGCCCATTGAAGAAAAAGTATTAATCTTCCTAAGAATATTAGCACAAAATGAATCCAATAGAGTATTACAAGTTCGGTTTATGAGGTCAGGAGAAACAATAAGTAGGGTCTTTCATAATGTGTTGAAGGCGTAATCAAGCTTCAACATCTCCTGCTTCAGGAAGCCCATACCAATTCCCGAGGATTGCATGCATAATAGATGGAAATGGTTTAAGGTCAGTAAATTTAATAACTTAGCTACAATACGTTGTCTAATTTAACTTTATGCAATTAGTTAATGAGAACTTTTGTATGATGGAATTTGAAACATAGGGTTGCCTTAGTTCTCTAGATGGAACCTATTTAGACATAATAGTTCCTCAAGCAGACAAACCCAGATACAGAGGTAGGAAAGGGAGAATATACACTAATGTTTTAGGAGTATGTGACAAGGACTTAAACTTTGTCTATGTCCTTGTTGGATGGGAGGGTTCAGCAGCAGATTCAAGGGTTCTGCATGATGCTGTAAGTAGGCCGAATGGACTTCAAGTTTCGAGGGGTATGTAAGAAACGAATTGTTAGAAATTTGCAATTTCTTTTTTTAAGATATGATTGCATATCCAAAGGTAATTGTGTTTGTTACTTATAGGAAATTACTACTTAGTAGATGTTGACTATACCAATGGTCCTGGTTTTCTTGCACCTTTTAGAGGAACAAGATACCATATTCAAGAGTGGGCAAGAGATGGAAGGGCACCTAGGAATGCAGAAGAGCTTTTTAATAAGAGACACTCGTCTGCCAGAAATGTGATTGAACATGCATTTGGGTTACTGAAAAAAAGATGAAAAATCCTACGAAATCCATCTTTTTATCCTGCAGCTACTCATGTGCACATCATTCTTGCATGCTACCTTCTGCACAATTTTATTAGGTTACATATGAGTGAAGATCCAGCAGAGCTGAGTCCTATTGAAGATGAGGATATGCCAATTGGGGAAGATACACCATTACCAGAATTTGTTGATCGTGTTGAGACAAGTAATGAATGGAGTCAATGGAGAGAGGATTTAGCTAACAACATGTTTGATGACTGGAGAATAAACCATTAAATTGTATACTCGTATATTTGGATGGCCTTCATTGTAATTGAATTGAGGCATTGCTTAAATTTTTCTTGATATTGTTGACTCTCTTTGTATTGAATTACATGTTTCATTTAAGTTAATGTTGTCTTCTTTCATATCATGCACATTTCAAATTACATGTTAATTATTCATGTTACTTATGATTTGCAATGGTTTGGGGTATGACATTGCATGGTTTAGGTGCAATGTCACGAGTTTGGACAGATGATAAAACAGATGCATTTGTTACCTTCTTGGAGGAGGCCGTGGTTGCTGGACAAAGAACCGATAATGGCCAATTTAAGCCTGGGACTTTCCAACTTCTTGTTAGACAACTGGGTGAGAAGTTTCCTGGGTGTGGCATTGAGAAGAGGCATGTACAAAATAAAGTCAAGAGGTTGAAGGAAAAATATCAGACAGCCTATGACATGCTGAACTGCAGCGGGTTTGGGTGGAATGAAAGCAAACAATACGTCGAGGTTGACAGCAAGCAAGTGTTGGAGGAATGGATGAAGGTAAGTTGTTAATACACGCATCATGATAATAGTTATTGTTTGACATGCTAACGACAGGGTGCATTTGGTTTACAAAAGCACCCTAATAAGTTCTATACTCCTGGGAAGCCGTTTCCAATGTACCCATGACTAGAGTTTATCTTTGGGAAAGACAGAGCCACAGGGGCCGCTGCTCAAGACGGGCCCGATGCTGCTTCTCAGTTTGAAGCTGATGACATGGAAGCCGATAGGACAGTAGCTTCACCTGTTCATGCTTCCCCATTGACTGAACCAGGTGTAGCAGACACTCCTGCACTAACTGCAACAGTCCATATAGCTGGTTCTGTCGCCTCTTCTTCCAACACTGACGCAAGCCGACCAACTAAAGCGAAAAGGAAGATGAGAGACAGTGAAGTGTTAGAAACCATTGTTAACACACTTGCCCGTGCAATGGACAACAGTGTTAGGAGTGCACAAATTATTGCAGATGCTATGGAGAGGCGGGGACAACAAATTCCCCAGCTAGGTGACGAGCTTGGGAGTTTGGGTTTCTCCAGCGAAGACTTTGTTATGATTACAATGATCTTCTCGCAGAATCCTCATGCTGGGAATCTTTTTTGGGGTTTAAATGCAGAACAAAAGCAGACTTATGTGTGGAGGCTCTTACGTCAAGATCTCTGATTTTATGTTTCTTTCGTCAAGATGTCTGTTAATCTCAACCATTATACGGTCATGTCTGATGATAACTATGCGTGTAACTTTATTTATTTGTGGTCCTGCCAAGTGTTGTTAACTGATGTGATATACTTTTGACTGTGTTTGTCTACATGTTTATCAATGATGAATGGTTGTTTTATTAAATATTTAATTTATTTCTTTTCTGCACGTTTATGAATGATTAGAGTATGATTCATTTACAGGTACATCACTATGGGCAGATACAACTTCTATGTCGTATTCGTTGGACGAGAAGTTGGAATTTTCACAAATTGGGATGAAGTTAAATTGGTAACTGAGGGTTATCCTAATGCTAAATTCAAGGGGTTCTTGACATTGGTTGACGCAGAAAATGCTTTTGCCATCGATCAAAATAGGCGCAGTCGCTCAAATGAAGACATTGTTCCTATCGCCAATGACCTCTCATCAATCCCGCATCAATTTCCACAACCAACAACTGAAGAACCAAATGAAGTTGCTACTTTAAAGCAACAAATGGCTATTTTACAAGCATTGTTACTAATTGCCATTGGAGTAATTTTGGGAAACATTATGGACAAATTTTAAAACTTCAATGTAATTAATGTTTATGAATGCTTAGATGTTTAATTAAAATACTATGTATTATGATTTCTTTCTTGTCGACTTACTTGAACCTATTATGTAATCAATTATATGAATGCTTAGATGTTTTATTATATTATTTTGCCCTAAATAATGTTCATAATAATAATGATAATGATAATAACAAAAATTAATAATAATAATACTAATAATAATCATTAAATTATTACCATACCAATGATAATGATGATGGCATAATTTTACTTAATATTCATATTCATATTAATTTTACTATTTTGTGATTACGTAAATTATAATAATAACATAATAATTATTATTAGAGTTGCAAATAAACTTCAAATAAATATTTTTACACTTATAAAATAACCAATGAATTATACTAACAACAATTACAAAAATTAATATTAATTGTATCAATAATAATTTTTATAAAAAAATTTGATTAATAAGATAATTAATGTTAGTAGAGTTGCAAATACACTTAATA
Organism: Erythroxylum novogranatense; assembly: GCA_029891385.1. NCBI lineage: Eukaryota > Viridiplantae > Streptophyta > Magnoliopsida > Malpighiales > Erythroxylaceae > Erythroxylum > Erythroxylum novogranatense. Next base: position 52,322,081 of record CM057232.1, read on the forward strand.
TAAATATTGACACAATTATGAAATAACCATTGAAATACATCTTTCCAATACATTATACTGCAGGGGCATTTTTGACATTAAACACTGTCTTTTGTTCTGTCCATTGCAACCAAACACATTTCTGTCCGCAAGACGAAGACAATTTTTTCTGTCCTGTCCACCGCAACCAAACATCTCACTGTCTTCAATTTTTGTTCTACCATGTCCTGTCCTGTCCACCGTAACTAAACATCTCACTGTCTTCAATTTTTGTTCTGCCCTGTCCTGTCCTGTCCTGTCCTGTCCCTGTATGTTGAAGACGCTAACCAAACAGACTGTGTCGACTTAAGTCATTTTGATTTTCCCGTCCTTTCAACGACATTTTGTAAATTCTTTTACATACCTAAATTTCATAAAAATAGTCTAATATTATGAATATCGTAATAATTTAGTATCCAATTGGATTTTAGTAAATCAAGATACAAGTATCACTCAATATTAGGTATTAAGTAATGTTTTAAAATTATAAAATAATTTTATTTTTTAAAAATTACAAAATAATATGTTAATATTGTGTTATATAATTTATAATTTTACTTCAACTATGTATCTAAAAATAATAATAATAAAAACTTGAACAACAATCTATTTATTTATATTAATATTACTTTTCACATATTTCATATATAAACAATAATTATAATTAATATAAAAGATCATTTAATCATCATATAAATATAAAAATAATGATAATACGCAGACTTAAAATATTATAATTTCTTATATAATAAATAATAATTATATCAAAATATCAAATATAAAGTATAATAAAGTTTCATAACTTTATAAATATTACAACAAAAGTTTATGTTGAGAAACGCAACCAACAAAAAGTGAAACATAAAACAAAAATATTTACAATTATATACTTATATTTACATTGCATATATAAAGTCTAAAATCTACATCAAATCCAAGTAAAATTAAAAGAATAGAAGAAATGAAAAACTTAGAATTTCATTCAATCGAATAATCGCTCACATTATATTGGCCTTAATTCTTATTTGGTACAAAATTTTCATTATTGAGAAGAGCCTCATCATCACCATCTGACAAGTCCATTGCATCAAAAAATGTGTTTATACTTTCTCATCAAAATTATCTTCAAAGTCTCTCTCATCTATCAAACTCAATTTGTTATAAACTCAATCAAGTAAAAGATCAATATGGTCAAAGCAAATTAAATCTATAGAACTACTTGTTCTATTAAGAGTGTAACATCTCACTTCCACCAAGCACATACCCGTACATCCTAACGACATTCGAGCACATGCCCTGGGAAAGTAGCATGGTAGGACAATCACATCATTATAAAATTGTTGTCTCAAGCAACAACACATCTTATGTAGATCAATAATCATTTTGGCCCATTTCAAGTGGAAGCACATCATAAGTACATCACAGTTCGAAATTAACACGTTCACATCAATAATAATTCAGTAATTGACATTTAAACAAAGATAGATAATCTTAGTGAGAACATCTAGGTTACTCACTACACTATAAGCCAACTAAAAACACACATATAACTGAGTTTACACATCTAGGTTGACTCACAGGATGCTCCAGATTTAGCCATTGCCTTTATGATCTAGAAACATCTGGACAACGATGTTCAATCTTGTGTATCTATATTTAAGCAATATGCACATATTGTACACACATTACTAATTTGATTAATCACATAAGCATTCAATCGTACACATATGTATATGTGTTATGTATAATGCATGCTCAATTTGACTATTCCGGGGATGTTTCTTTTATTCACATCTCATGATCATTCACACTTCAAAACACATATATCTCTAATTTGAACTTAGGCTTACACCTCAATGATACAAGATTATTATAAGTTCATCACTTAATTATGCACTGAGGTTCATAGCTCAATACATTTGATTATTATAATATCATCAATCAATAATTTACCAATGTTATTCTAACATTATATGATCACACAATATCCAAGCTCTCATTCATTCTTACTTGATACACATTATTCATCTCCTTACAATCATATTAGCATTTCTAAGAACACTTTTATTTTTATAACACTCATAAATTCCAAATTGAGATACATTCATATCAAGTCAAATCCATTCTTCAATTTTAATTTCAATTAACATCCTAAACTTATCAATAACTTGACCACTTATTATAGCAACCATCTAGGCTCATTTAAAACCTTAATTAACTCCAAAAACATCAAGGTAGGGTAAAAAGACAATAGTGCATGATCGTGCAACCACCTTATGATCCCTCTACTTAATGATCCCCTTTGACAAAGAAAATGAGGTATTTATGTAATACATTATTCTAAACAAATGTTCCCATATGTCTTATTTTTTTCATGACATCAATTTCATTCAGTTTGGTTTAGTATTCTGTAATTTATACCCAAACTACCATAGATTATTCTCACACTGCAACAACACATAATACTTAACTTTATGCCAAAATTTGAAAGTCTTAAAGACAGGATTCAGATTTGATTCCTTCGTGGAAAATATAGCCATATATCTTTAGTTTAATATAAAATTAAAACCATCCCATTTGGATGTCTACAGATCAAGATATGGATAAAATACAAATTCCTATTAAGTGAAAACACCCCCATTTAACATATTCCAGCACACTTCATCATCATTTTCATCCTAGTTCATCTCTTTTGCTTAGTCTATCATTTCTAGCTTATTTCATCATTATTTCCTCTTCATTCCTACTTCCATTTTAGCTCAATTTCAATCACAAACAAATCATATTCTATGTTTGATTATAACATCAAAAATAGAACATCTATATATATATATATAGATACACATTCATCACCAACTTTCTGCACATGCTCAACTCTAATCTCACATTCTTTTCACTTCTAACTATCACCTTAATTCTTCCCATTTCAAGAAACCACATTACTTCCTATATTTAGCTCTAGACTCATTTTAGTTCATCTCCAAAACACCCAAAGAGATCTACGTTAATATATATTGAAAATAGAGCATGAAACATCCATTTATCTATCAAAAATTTCTGCACTTTTTTCTACACCATTTTTAATGATTATTCTAGTTTAAACTCATCTCTAAAATAACTTATGAAATATTGATCATCATAAACACACAAAAAAATTCATCAATGTGTTCATTTCTTTATCCATGTTCTAACATATATAAAACACCATTTTATGATCATTTAACCTCTAACTATCATCATACATGTTTCATTCAATAATATAATACTTACTTGTATAACTTCAAGCTCTTCAAAATATCACTTAACCCTAGCTTTCCTTGAACCATACGATCATCATCATAGAAGGCGGAGTAAGTTATATTTTTCTTCAAGAAGAAGACACGTGCAACATCCCACTACCGTAGGGTACATATCCAAACTTTCAGGAACATAACCTATGATAATGGTATGTTAGAGAAAAACAATTCCAACTTACACATGGCATCATCTAACATCATTTAAAAGTCAGTAAATTTTAAAACCATTCATTGCATTAATCCTCAAAATTTACACTATTTCCTTTAGACAAATATTTACATAACCTCATACAGATTCTAACAAAAACAACAAAATAGAAGACACAACACTCCTAAAGCCAACTGACAGACCTCTGAGTCATAATAAAATCCAAAGGGTCCTTTAGTCCTGTCTAAAAAACTAGGTCTCCTGTCTCGTACCTGAAAAATCACATTATAATTTTTATGAGTTTTGCTAACTAAATGAGTGAACCATCATTGATGATTTCATCGAATCGCATACACATAATACATATTTTACAGACACTCATTCAGATCATAAACACATTCCAGATGTTCACACAACATGGTATATCATAAGATCACATAGTTCCCATTGCTAAGCATAGCAAATAAATCAAATCAATTTATCACTCATTCAGCTTTGCAAATCATTCAATAAATTTCAGTCTTATAATGTCATATGCATGAGACTCACATTCTTTCTCATTGTTGTGACCAAATGCCTATTACAAACTTATACAAATACCGGCCCATAGGGCTCAGTCAAACAGAATCACGAAGCATAGCTCTACGTGCAAAATCAGAAATCACGGAGCAAATCTCTACGTGGAAGCGCTTCATACGGGCAATTCAAGTCACAATGCCTTTATCTGAGCATGCATTTTATGAAATGCAACAATTTCTGAAGATCTCATATATCACAATCTTATACAAATGTTTAGACAAGATTTCACAATCATTGGTCCTAAGTCTAGCATTCAACTATCATTGAGAATCAAATGTCAAATTTATATCAAATCAAAACATTCCCAATACATGCCCAACTATTAAACTCCTTATACCTCAGGTTCGAAATCCAGAAACCACTCACAAACAGTTTAAAAATATTGGAAGTTTAACAAATCAAATCAAATCAAATTAAATTCAAATCAAATCAATCTTAGGAAATCATCTAGGTTGACTCACAGTACGTTCCAAGAAGCTATTGCCTGGATGGTCCAACAATATCCAATTGGCATCCGATGTGCTCCTCTATAACATACACAACACATTCACAAATATCACATTTTTCACATTTGAAAACATATTCCTTTATACACATGTACTTAAATAAATAAAATATGCACAACGCATTTTTCAGTGACAATTTTGGGTATCTTATTGTAATTTTCATCATCAAATCAATCAGATATCAAAGACCTCATTAATATCATTTGATACTTATAATTTGGGCCAAAAGAAAACGATGTGAATTCAATTACATAACTTAATTGACCACTTCAGATTTTCTACCTATATGATTTCGGGTCAACTTTGCATAATTAATCTGATAGGGTAAATGGAAAAATTAGGCAACACTTCCTTCTGGAAATTTGTTCTACAGTGTCTTAAGTTTCTAATGACTCCAAGATCATCCCATTTGATTCAATATTCAATGAGTTATACACAAAATACCAAGGACTGTGCATATTTGAACTTTTAGCTAGTACATGATCATACCCTCTAATTGTGCAACACATATCTTTCAGCTTAGATATCCAAAAATTACAAAATTTATACCAATTTAAAACTAAGAGAATAAGCTACAACTTTGGTGAAGGCAACTTAGCCTAATTCGGGCCACATCAATACAGTTTATTCAATAACTATAGGACATGATTTGTGTCCCTGGTAATGCTACAGCCTAAGCCAAAACTCAGTTCCATGCCAATTTTGAAAATCATAGAGACAAAATTAAAATTTGACTTCTTCACAAAAGTTGTAGAAATATGTTCTAGTTTAATATGAATTAAAAATCAACTCATTCAAAAATCTACAGTTCAAGTTACAATTAGAAAATTGAAGCATGATCATGAAAATTTTCCAATTCATAACATTCCAACAGACTTACACACTTTCATCCTATCAATCACTTTCAAATCAATTCAAATAACTCTAAATTTTTATGGAGAGAAAGAAAAATGTCTTAGGAATCCATTGGTCTAAGTTTCAAGTCATTTAGAGTTTAGAAGAAAAATTTATAGCCAAAAGACTCAAGGTTGTTCAATGAAATACTCTTTTCATAAACTTATACAAGCAACTACCACCCTTTTATTGTAGAATCGCGTTTTGCACGTAATTCTCCACATTTCTGCAGCAACAATCCTCCGTCTTCTTCCTCTCTTCTACTTAATTCCTCATCACAAACTTATACCCTTATATTTATCCCTCTTATTCACTTCCATATCAACTTAACTTAGTCCCAAAACAACTCAAATTCAAGTTTATACTCCAACACCAAAACCAATCATACACTATTTTACCATCTTCAACTCTCTCTCTACCATCTTCAACTTTCTCTCTCTCCTGTAAGTCGTCAAATTCTCATATTTCCCTCCAATGCATATTCTTTCATTTTTTTATCCACTCTTTAACTTCATTTAATTCATTTTACAGTTCAAAATAACACAACAAATCAAAAATCCAAGATTCAACATAAACATTAAAACAAATCACTATTCATGCATGCATGTTGTCATGTTTCTACATTTCCAAGTTTATGAACTTTCCATCTTCTACATCTTCCCACTAAATTCTTCATTTTTAATTTTTATTTTCAGCATTTCTATACCCAAAATTAGCATATTACTCATGGTTTTTCATCACTTTCTACATAGTTTCTACACTTTTATTTTTCTACAAAATTTTTTTCTTCTATACATTCTCTATTTTATCACCGAAATCTTATCCTACTCATGCATGTAAACACTCAAACATCATCAAACAAAAATCATTTATGATACCCATACCTCTTTCAGTGGATGGAGAATAACAAAAATGAAGAGAAACAAAACAAGATTCAGATTGAAGTGCTTACTTGCAAGGTGTAAGAAACAAAAGCCTAGTTCACAAACATAAGCAATCAACTCTTTCAGTGTTTGATGAACAAAAAGAGAAAGCTTGGTGATGTTGGCGTTTACGGTGAAGAACATACATGAAAACCACAATAATTTCTTTTTATCAAAAATAAGACCACATGTAGGCATAATACCTCTCCACATGTCACCTATGCATGTGGGGCATTTGTCTACATCTAAGACTACCACATGTCACGATGTCTTTATTCTATTATTATTATTATTATTATTATTATTATTATTATTATTATTATTATTATTATTATTATTATTATTATTATTATTATCATCATCATCATCATCATCATCATCATCATCATCATCATCATCATCATCATCATCATCATCATCATCATCATCATCATCATCATATTATTATTATTATTATTATTATTATTATTATTATTATTATTATTATTATTATTATTATTATTATTATTATTATTATTATTATTATTGTTGTTGTTGTTGTTGTTGTTGTTGTTGTTGTTGTTGTTGTTGTTGTTGTTATTGTTGTTATTGTTATTGTTATTGTTATTATTATTATTAAATCCAAAACAAAATATCCCAAATTTTTAGAAATTCCAAAAATTTACCGAAAATTTGAAATAATCTAATTATTCTCCAAATAAATATTTAGCCCCAATAATTCACAATTCATATTTTAGTTACATTTTTCACAATTAATTATACCCAAAAATGTTAATGAATGCATGTACACTTTTTCTTTAATGTATCAAAATAAATTTCACTTATGTGTGAATATACAATGATGCATGAGCATGAATTATGCTTCCTAATTTCTCATTAATCTCTAATAAAGACCATTTTAATCTTAATTCAAGTAACAGGATGTTACAACACGTGAGCTTTAACATGTGAAAAATGATGGCAAAGTTTATAATGGTGAGCGTTGAAGGTATCGTGGGAATGAAGAAGAAGAAATGTAGAAGATGAAGATTGAAAATGAAGAGAGAAGAAGAAAGCATCAAATTAAAATGAAAGAAAAAGGATAGTCTTTCAAATGAAAGGAAATATCGTGGATGGATGTTTGGTATGACAAGTGACACTTGTCACTTGCCACATGTCACCACCATATGGTTTCTAATAGGCCTTCTTTCTTAACCAGTCCATTTATCTCCAATCTCTAATCCAGTTGTCTCCCAATTTTCTATAATATTCATCATTAAATCCTAATGTCATTTATCAACAAATTTGACCACAATTTGACATTTAATTCTACCACTATTTATCAATTGTCTTGCCACTTAGTGTTTTTTTCCAAGTCCAAAAATTACTCAAAATTTCAAAAATTTTCCAAAATTTACCCAAAAAATCTAGCTCATCAATAAAATATACCAAATCAATTTTCAAACGAAGGTATTCGTTATCCACATCATAATCACTTTAATAAAAAAATCGTTTATACCTAAAAATATCAAATGAGTGCATAAACAGTCATTGAAATGTGTATGAAAATCTATTCACATGTGTGTGTATGCTACTGTGATGCATGAGTATGAAATGCATTTTTCTTATCTTTTATTACCATTTCTCATTTACAAAAATCTAGGGTTTCAATCCTTCGTATAGAAATGAGATGTTACAATTCTCCCCCTTAATAAATTTCATCCTCGAAATTATAATCTGAATAATCGAAAGGCAGGGGAAATGAGAAGTAATAAAAAGTAGTCATGATATGTTTAATAGCTTGACATTTGAGTTGGGCAAATTTTAAAGGATTGATGCTTTGATCTTTGTGAAAATGAAGTGATGGAATTGGTTAGTTGAGATTGATTTTTCTTGAGGACAGGCAAGGATTTAAGTGTGGGGAAGTTGATAATTGTGCTTTAGTATTTGTTTTTCTAAGTATTTGGTATGTGTTTCTTGCATAATAGGTTAGTATTATTGTGTTTTAGGACTTGTTTTGTGTGTTTTTGTTTAGTTTGATCTTGATAGTTGTTCTTTGTGTTTGATATTGATTTAGGGTAGGAATTGCAGATAGAAACCTTTGTGATTGAGCTAGGGACCAAGAAAAGAGAAGAGAAGTGGAGCTATTGAAAAAAGCAAGAACCTACAACTGTAGAAAAGGGCATGTTTTCCACAATCGTGGGACATCTATCGAGAAAGTTTTTGTCAAGATAACCCACGATCGTGGGAAGCACAAGTATAATTCCCATGATCGTGGGAACTGGAAGTCAAAGGAACACGTAGGATTTTTGTACTTTTTAAAGTTTTCATGACTTTATAAGGAAGAGAATACCGAGAGTCGTTAAACGGTGGTGAAACTTGCTGCCTAAAGCCAAAAGATAGAGCTAGAGCCTAATGATAGGTGGAGATTCAAGGTTTCATTCCCGATTGGGCAAAGAACACCCCATCATCCATATTTTCGAGATTCGGGCAAAGAAGAGGAGAAGTTGCCCTGTTCAGTTTTATTTCAATTTTTTCTCTTCTAACATGTTTATTATGGATTATTTGATTTTTGGGAATGTTATGGATATTATGATTGGCTAAAACAATTTTTAGGATTTGTTGTTTGAATTATTTGTGAACCTTTGGTTATCGATTTAATGATATACATGTTTATGTTATTTATTGTGCTTAAACCTTGTAATAAATCGAGAGAGTGAGCTTGGTAATCTGTAATAATTATACAACGAGAGTTGACGATTAATAGACCTATAAATAACAAGTTACTGATTTATTAGGATGAGATTTCAATAGATCAATACACTGCCTATAAGATAGCTTCATATTTAGTTAAATGCTTAGGAAAGGCTTTGTACATCGAGAGATCCTAAAGTTAATTCTAATTTATTTAACTAGTGACATTTAGTTACACCTTAAGGGAGAGTAGCTAGAATTTTAGGAAATCTTGGGTCAATCATAAATTAAATCAATTAATCAGAGGGGAGCAAATAGGGATAATGACAAGTCTTAATATTTAATCTTGATTTTCTCCAAGTCTTAGTTTACGATTTTAGTTTGGGTTGCGTTTTTTCTTGTTACTTTTAGTTTGTCTTATTTTATTTTATTTTTTAAATTCGAATGGAACGATTTCTTAAACAAAAACCAACATGAATTAAGTGGTATCTAAGCACAATCTGTGAGATCAATATTCGCTTCCAACTACAAGTATGATCCGTATACTTGCGATTTGGAGCGTAAGACTAGTAATGTGTTTTGCATTCAACAATATACCATCATAAGGGTTTATTATGCAAAGAACTATCTTGAATATTAAACCTATGAATTTCTTATTTTAATACTAAGTTTGAATTAATCACATTGAAGTTGAAACATTTATGTTTAGATTAATCACCTACAATTGATTTCAATACTATGATACGTGGCATTATTTACACCTGTGAATCAAGAAATCAAGTTCTAGCTGTGACTTCTAGAATCCTAGAATTTTTCACAGATAAGCCTCATGGGAGCTACATTGTGGGTTTCTAGCCTATATACCATCCTAAGAACTTAGTTATGCCTCAAATCATCCATAAGATCTTAAACTCATTCGTGTGATGTTGGATGTATTTGGGTATTTAATAACATTCATACATTTGGGTATTTTGTGATTGATCAATGTATAAATGTTAGTGATGGAAGGGACAAGATGTGATTTTGGTTGTTATATTGGGATGAATTTATGATGTATGTAAGGTTTTTGACAAATTGCCTGTTATGTTGATGTTAAATGATGGGACTGTTCTATGTATGGGAATGTTCTGTGTAATTTAAATTGATAGAAATCTATTCCTTTAAGTGATAGGAGTGTTATAACTTTGATACAAGTCTTTATAATTCTAATTTGATTGAAATCTATCCATGATAGAAGCTTTCATCCCATCCCATATTTCTATAGGTTTGACACCTTTCTTTCGTCGGTAAATTTTCAAGATAAATGTCGTTGTTTGCTTTAACTTTAGCGTTTTAATTACACATACTTTTTTATTTTGCCAACAATTCCTACCTTCTTTACCGACAAGAATTTTATACCATAGTTAAAGTTCATTGGAAATTTTGTTGTATGATTTCCCTCCATATTTACCGATGGATATTTTTACCATTACTAAATGAAAATTTTCCCAACAATTGCAGGAAAATCCCTGGTGCGAGCATCATATACATACGGTGTGGAAAAAAAAATATTTCGAGATTTTCCTGAAGTCCAGGATCTATGTGTCTATACAAAGAAGTACCATAGTTCTCAAACCACAATGATCAAAGGAGACTGTCTCTAACGATATCCACACAGAAGTCAGAGAATCTAACTGAATCAAACTCTTTGATTTAGAAATAGCTATAATAAAGAAGAGAGTACTAGCTCTTACCTTGATTCTTGGAGAGCAATGTGAAAAAGAGGAAGAAGATGAAGCATGGAAGAAGATGATGAAGAGCTTTGGATGAACCATAAAAATGCTCCCTTCTTATTTTGTTTTTCACAATTATGCTTCTTATTCAACTTTCTTCTTTTGTCTTTTATGGTTTCTGTCTCTTATCGATCAAAGACATTAAATGTCACTATAGTAAAAGTTCTCTTCCTTTAATGTCTTTCTCCCACGTATCTTATATAAAAAAAACACTGGGATCAGTCGTACCGGATTTCGTGTGTGAAAAAATAGCGGAGACCTATTTCAGCAATATTGATGTCACAATCTTATCGGGACATATCCCGATCTCATTAGGATCCATTTGGTTTTACTGCTCTCCATATAATGGATCTCTATCCAAAACTATTTTATGAATCCTCTAAATCACTCTTATGCATGTGATCCATTAAGTTCCAGGTTATATTAGCCACTTAGATTAACACTTAATCCAAGCAAGTCATGAGCAGTGTCTAGTAACACATCATGACCCCTAATTGACCGAAAAGTAAGTGGTTTGACGAATGAACCTGTGCTCACCACGAACCATCTCGCAAACCCTCTCATAGATAATTGCTGTACAATTCATCCTTTCACCATGCTATACCTCACTTGATTATGAGTATGGGCAAAGTGTCAACTTTCACTAGATTGATTACGTCAAATCTAGTCCAAGTGCTATCAGTTCTCGTCCTGGGACTTATTACTCTATATGTCAATGAAGACATTCTTCATGACATATCAATGACATATATATTCCGGCTAGAAATTTCCAAGTAATGACCCTGAAAAGAGGCTGTGGGTATCATCTTCTGCTATCATAGAAGTGGTGAATCCTCTATTGGTTACTCAATTACTTTCGAATACCTCAAGCTATACCCAATCACCACCCTATGAGTGACATTTGCAAGGCAACAAGGAATGTAATCAAAGCACAAAATCAATATCCAAGATATTGTTAAGTACCTCAAGTCTAAGGATATTTGCACCATTGCTATGATGAGATTATCACTAACATTAGAATAGAACATCCATGTGATGATCTCGTGTTAAATCATCCCATGTACTTACTACCTCTAGTAAGCATTCACATCTCAACTTTAAATATCTCATGTTTGCAGTTTCTGAGATCCACTGCTTGATCAAATTAAGGAGTTCGACATGTGCTAGTCTATCAGGATTAATGATGTCTAATCTCAATAATTCTATGACTAGGGATGGATTTAGAAACTGACATAATTGCACATGATATAAATCTCATTAGTATGATCATATCATGATTTCCTTGATGCCATGTCATATATCATGGACTTTAATAATTTGTTTATAGATCAATATCAATTCATAAATAATGAACACCAAATTAATGAAATATGCCTTTCTTTATTTCTGAAAATAAAATTTGTACACAATTTTGTACAAAACATGCTAAAGGCGATTAACTTTAGGGCACTACTCTAACAATAATGTTATTGATAAAAATTGATTTTCTATTGGTAATTTGCAGCAGTTTCATTTCCGTCGGTAATTTTTGATTGCTAATTCCTAATTTTCTTGTAATGAATAAAAACTAGTTGTTATAATGACTAGTAATAGTAAAATTAGTCAGCCATTAAACACACACATTAATTTATTAACAAACTCATAGTATAACGTTTAAAACTATATTATTTGCTACTATATCAAATTGATAGATCAATATGCCATACTAATCAACCACACATGTATATTAGTTGACAATTATATCTGAAAATACATTTTAAAGATTTTAAAAATTTAAAATTTTTAAAGATTTTGAAAATATTTTGATCTAAAATTATTTTAAGAATTTTCTAAAAGTTTGTTTAAAGATTAAAAATATCTCTTGATTATGTAAGTATTTATGTAATTCATTTGTCATTATCTTATAGTTGAGGAGTGATCCAACCAATTCTTCTAATAGCAAGGTGCTCAAATTTTTGGCTTCTTATATGGACGTCATCTTTGCCTCTTAAACCTTCTGTAAATACCTAAATAGTTTTCTCGCTAATTCAAGATTAGTATAAGTCTTACTAAAACTGTTAAAAACATTAATGATATAAATGAAGTGAGTGTAAATATAATAAATTGACTCATTTTTCTTTATGTAAAGTAACTCCATTTAATACATTAATAAGCTCACTTTTCTCTCTTTTACGTAGGTAGTTCTCTTATATATATTTTCAAGTTTACACCATATTTTATAGGATGCTTCATATATAGACAATATATTGAATTTAATTCTACTAAGAGCATAAAACAAAGTATGCTCCACTTTGTTTTTTTAAAGAGGTGAGACTTTTGTCCTTATCACTTCACACATTTCTATCGTCGATATCTTAGACTCTACCTATAATTTCTCAAAAATAAACCCCTTTAATAAAAAAATTATTTTATCCTAATTTTCGAATTTATGTAATTGTCATTTTCAAAGAAATGGGGACCATCTGTACATTGGCTATCTTAACTAAAAAGTAAACTAAATTGTGTCATAAAGATATTTTCATATTTTAATAGAAATATAAACATAATGAAAAGATCCGTTCGATGTCAATTGTTGGTCTCTAAATGACAGATAAGTTAGACATGAATTGTGCATGTTCACTTTTTATCCTATGTAAGACTAGTTAATGAATTGCTTACTCTATTGAAAGGGTATTTCAAATTTATATAAAACAATTAAAAACAAACACAAAACTAATAAAATAGAGTAAGAAAAGGGAGACAATATTAATTTATAGTAATTCGGCCTTACAAACCTTGGTTCACGTTCATTCATCAAGCTTCACTTGAGAATTTATTATCTTTTTTCTCAAATGAGTAAAGGGCAACCCTCCATACAATATCTTCTTTATCACAGGTGAAAAGAAACCTTTTATAAACATTGTTCAAGGTCAAGAGGAACCCTGACAAAGGTTCTTTATCCTTGACCTCTTTGCAAAGTTTCCAATTACAATAATTATATAACTCAGAAACTCCTTCTTTTGCTCAAACTAATGAATAAAGGCTCAATATGTGTTATATAATGCATATATGCACTTTCTAGCCTCTTAAGGCTCTTAGAAACTCTCTAATATGCCAAAAAATTCTTCCTACAACTCTTATATGGTCTATTTATAATTAAAATAACCTAAGAAAGTCATTAAAAATAAAAACTAGCCAAACAATAATATTCATCAACCATTTTACACATTAGTCTGTATTAATCAATACATCAACAAATTCATGGTATAACTTTTCAAATCATATTGGTTAACCAACATACCTAAAAACACATTTTCAAAGGCTTTTCAAAACTTTTAAAAATTTTAAAGACCAAATTACATTCTTTTGAAAAAAACTTGATCCAAAATCATTCTCAGAAATATTCTTTGAAATGATTTATACATTATGTCTTATATGCAAAAGATCATGCAATAATTAAGTCCTTAATTCATTGAAATGACAATAAGGATTATAATGATATGTTTATGTCTTGATATATTTGATTCCTCCTTGTTCATAGTTTTTAACTTAAATTTCATATATGCTCCACTTCATTTTTTTCATCTTTTGATTGCTTAATTGATTTAGTTGGCTTCTTTGCTAACTTTACCTTCAATTGAACTTGATTTTCTTAAGTATTAACTACTAATGTCACTAAGGATAAAAACAATAATAGCAACATATTTTATTATCAATAAAGCAATGAATTAGAACTTTACTTAGTTCAATAAATATAATTATATATAAATAAAATAAAATTTATTATATTTAAATTTAAATTTTTATCATGATCAAACTTAAAATATCTATCAATATTTCCAATGAGTATTATTTTCTAAATTTGATCTTCATTGTATTTAAATAGATTAAAATGATTTTAAGTTTTATTCATCCAACATTTATAACTTTTGCTACAATATTTGCATTACTTTTAGAGAAGGTTAAATTATTGTAGAACATTCATGAGTTTAAAGAAAATAATTATCGCTTTAATGCTTTAAAATATTTTAATTATTTTTACTTTAATTACAATAACCAAAATTTTAATTTAAAATTCCATATAATACAACATCAAATATTACATCAAGATCAAGCACACAATAAGAAGAATTTTATTTTGTAAAATATTGGTTAAAGTATTATAAACTAATGATTGTGATATTAAACTTTACATGAACTTTAACAACTTATGTATGTAACATATTTTTTTACTTTCAAGTTTTTACTTGTAGAATAGTAAAAGAATTTACGATATAGAAACTTAGTTTATATGTTGTTTGTTTATAGGAAAGATAAATTTCAATGAAGAAGCTTATGAAACCCCAAGAAGAAGGGACTTCTGTAACACGTATCATAAGTCTTACTATGTGTCCTAGATAACGTGAAAGGGAAATAAACAAAAAAATGTAAAAAAAACTGATTTCAATTTTATAACTTTGAACGAGCTTTCCAAGGCTGAAACGAGCACGAATCCACCATCACCTTCATGAGATCTACTTACTGGGATGAGATTAATGTTTTTCTATAGTTTTTTTAAAACATGAATGAAACGCCCACATACCCCCTAAAAGGATATCTGAATGCTACACAAAACAGTACAACAAAGCAAAGCATACGAAAACTTTCAATAAACAATTCAAGTAAACATACATTAAATTACATAGTACATAGCACAAACTCGCTGAAAAATCCAAACCAAACTGAAGTATAGTTATTACAAACTTACAAACAAGTCCTTATATACATATCAGATGCAAGCCCAAAAGTCAACCAAAAAAATTTACATTATTTTCAAATCAACACTCAGACTCCATTGGCCATTGCAGTTGTCTTATCCTAGTCTTTATAAACGTCGCTCAGAACTTACACGAGGCAAATCCACTGTGCTAAGCATATAGCTTAGTGAGTAATAACTAAACTATACATAAACTGACAACTCGTCACAATGAATCATGTAACAACGTCAACATGCATTCAAAGATTTTTTTAACAGTAAATCGAACAGAATGCATTTCAGAACATATTCTTATAAATAACAAAACTGCAAAACAAAAGAGGCTATAAACCTTTCAGAATCAGAACATAATTTAGTTTATGTCAACATCAAACAAATATCAAATTATAAAATAAGATGACTGCTAAATTCATTTATAGAGGCGGATAACGAGACTTATACAGGAGAGACTGACGTCTCGACACTGAAGTGTCCAGAAGAGATCGAAGTCTCGACACCAGAGTGTCACAGGAGTAGCTGCAGACCCTTCTAGACATGCCTATTTACCCACAACTAGGACTCAACAGTTTTAAATCAAACAAGGTCATTTCAGACATTACATGTGCAAAGCAAGTAGTCAATCATATTCACATGAAAAAACATTTCAATATCTCATTCATCAATTAGTACCTCGGACATTCATATCCAGAATTAGTACACAATTCAGTACACATTCATTAATATCAATTTTAATTCAGTAATAAATAAAACAAATCAAGGTGAGACTATCTTAGGTTACTCACAAAATTTACCATCTAAATTACTTACAATTGCTCCCATTTGCTTATTTCCTTAAAGTCTCGGCAATATCTGGAAGTGGTCGTTCTATGCATTCCTCTATAACATTTAACACATATACAAATCACTATTGTGCATGATTAAGAATTCATTTATGTATATATGTATAATGAGTGTTCATGACAATTCTGGGTATCTTATTGTAATTTTCATCATCAAATCGATCAGATATCAAATCCTTCATTAATAACATTTATTACTTATAATTTGGACCAAAATAAAATAATGTGAAATCAATTTCATAACCTAAGTGACCACTTCAGATTTTCTACCCATATGATTTTGGGTCAACTTTCCATAATTAATCTGATAGGGTAATGGCAAAATTAGGCAAAACTTCCTTCTGAAAAGTTGTTCTCCAATGTCTTAACTTTCCAATGACTCCAAGATCATCCAATTTGATTCAGTATTCAATGAGTTATGCACCAAATACTACAGAATATACACATTTGAACTTTTAGCTAGTACATGATCATACCCTCTAATTGCACAACTCATATCTTTCAGCTCAGTTATCCAAAAATTACAAAATTTATACCAATTTAAATATAAGAGAATAAGATACCACTTTGGTAAAGACAACTCAGCCTAATTCGGCCCACATCAATACAGATTATTCAATAACCACAGGACTTGATTTCTGTCCCTGGCAGTGCTTCAGCTTAAGCTCCAACTCACTTACATGCCAATTTTGAAAAACTTAGAGACAGAATTAAATTTTGAGCTATTCACAAAAGTTGTAGAAATATGTCTCTATTTTAATATGAATCAAAAATCAATTCATTCAGAAATCTACAGCTCAAGTTATAATTTGAAAACCGAAGCATGATCATGAAATTTTCCAGTTCATAACATTCCAGCAAACTTCCACACTTTCATCCTATCAATCACTTTCAAATCAATTCAAATAACTCTAAATTTTTATGGAGAGAAAGAAAAATGTCTTAGGAATCCATTGGTCTAAGTTTCAAGTCATTTGGAGTTCGGATGAAAAAATTATAGGCAAAAGACTCAAGTTGTGCAAGGAAACGACTCTAGTTCAAACTTACATTTCAAACACCAACGTCAAACACACTATTCATCATCTTCTTCACCAACCCAGTTTTTCTTCTTTAACGAAAACAACAAACTTTTCTTCACTCTTCTTCCATTTTTCTTTTCAAACTTCTTCACTTCAAAACTCGTCTATTCAACATTTCCATTCCCAAATACAATCATAATCAACTTTACACTTTAGAACTTACAAATCCAAAATGTCACATTTTCATTCTCTCTCTACTGTCATTTTTTTCAAACATAAATTTTCCATAATTTTTCATACTCCTTGTCTCTTTGTTATTCCCAACTTAAACACTTCTTACACTCATTATAAATTCAAGGCAATGCAAAAAATACAACTTTAGACATCAAACATCCAAAAACCCAAACTCCACATTTTCGACTTCTCACTTCTGTAAAAAAAATTCTATGTTAATGACTACACCAATTTATCTAAAAGATCACTTAAAACCATTCCAACTTATCTTTAGCTCATCAATAGACACAAGTAAAAAAAATCTAGAATTCACACTTAATCACTTAACTTCATACATAACATACTCAATTATACTAATACTAAAAATAGAGTACATTTCAGGTAAACTTAGTTTCCAACACTTTTCAATTTTTTTGACTTATTCATTATCAGTAAAAACTCATTTCATTAAATTAACATCATAGTATCACCAAAAACTTAGCTCTAAACTCATTTAACACCACTTTTAACATGCATGCAGCACACGGCAAGGTAACATAGCAGCATGAATAAACACTAGTTTTCTGCACTAATCTAATTCACCAATCCTTGATCTCTCATTCCTCAAGGTTATCCATTGAAACTCTAGTGTCAACCTTCTCATGCATATATTGATTTGTATAGTAAATCGTCATCAAAATCATTTACAATATCCAGTAAATCGGAAAACACAACTTACTTAATTTCAGAAAAATTCCAGCAGTGATATCGAAGGACAAGTTTCGGTGGTTGGGGAAAATCCAAGATGGATGGAAATAAAGCAATATATGGACTGCTAAATAGAAAATATTGAACAAGTGTTTCGGTGGGTTGAACAACAACAAAAATCAATGAAAAAAAACAATGTATGTGAACTGGTTTCGGTGATGTATAAGCAGGAGAGTATTTGTTTTCGTCAAAACCTTCACTTTGAATAAACAACGGTAGAGGGGAACTTCACCATGGTATTTTGCATGGTTGAAACGTGTCACTATATAATGCTACCACTTGACACAATTTAACTAGTCTATAAAAATTTTACATTATTTTCAAATCAACACTCAGACTCTATTGGCCATTGCGGTTGTCTTGTCTCAGTCTTTATAAACGTCACTCAGAACCCACACGGGGCAAATCCACCATGCTAAGCATATAACTTAGTAAGTAATAACTAAACTATACATAAGCTGACAACTCGTCATAATGAATCATGTAACAACATCAACATGCATTCAAAGATTTCGTTAATAGTAAGTCGAACAGAATGCATTTCAAAACAGATTCTTATAAATAACAAAACTGCAAAACAAAAGAGGGTATAAACCTTTCAGAATCAGAACATAATTTAGTTTATGTCAACATCAAACAGATATCAAATTATAAAATAAGATGACTGCTAAATCCATTTATAGAGGCGGATAACGAGACTTATACAGGAGAGACTGAAGTCTCGACACTGAAGTGTCCAGAAGAGATCGAAGTCTCGACACCAGAGTGTTACAGGAGTAGCTGCAGACCCTTCTAGACATGCCTATTTACCCACAACTAGGACTCAACAGTTTTAAAATAAAACAAGGTCATTTCAGACATTACATGTGCAAAGCAAGTAGTCAATCATATTCACATGAAAAAATACTTCAATATCTCATTCATCAATTAGTACCTCGGACATTCATATCCAGAATTAGTACACAATTCAGTACACATTCATTAATATCAATTTTAATTCAGTAATAAATAAAACAAATCAAGGTGAGACCATCTTAGGTTACTCACAAAATTTACCATCTAAATTACTTACAATTGCTCCCGTTTGCTTATTGCCTTGAAGTCCCAGCAATATCTGGAAGTGGTCGTTCTATGCATTCCTCTATAACATTTAACACATATACAAATCACTATTGTGCATGATTAAGAATTCAATTATGTATTTATGTATAATGCATGTTTATGACAATTCCGGGTATCTTATTGTAATTTTCATCATCAAACTGATCAGATATCAAAGCCCTCATTAATAACATTTATTATGTTGGGACCCGATCCGAAAACCGGACCCCAACCGGAGAAACGGAACGAACGAAAGCAAAATCGAAAGAAAGGAATATGAATCAAATCAAAGCAAATGCGGAAGCCAAATCATAAGCGAAACAAACATCGGATCAAATCGAATCGAAACCAATTTTCGACATCCTTGAACAAATTCTACATCAATGAAGGTCAAAATCCAAATCGAAGCTACTGCCCGAAAATTTCCATACCAAACAACATGCAAACTTCACAATCTCACATCTTTCAACCTCCACATGCAAAAATTGCATATTATACATCACTTTAAAGCTATTCTAATTCTCTATAACTTTCACGTAAGCCATTTACTCCAATTCAAACCACATCAGTACGACGATCGGCACAAAGCACAATACACACAAATCTATACTTCATAGTATTTTTCTAAAATAACGCCAAATATACTTAACTTCGAAAACTCATAACTTTTGATTCAGATATCAAAAATTGTCAAACTTTATGGCTACAGAAAGCTCTCAATATAATCTACAAATTTCATGAAGATTATTTCCTCAAATTCTGCCTAAATCAAAAGATCAACTTTCAAGTCAAACTTTCTATTTTCTTCAAAATTTCACACTTTCACTTTCTATTTCATGCTTTTCAACTCCATTTAAATCAACCCATTCACTTTAACTTTCATAACTCAAAACTAATCTTTAAAGTCATCAAAACCAATAAATTCTTTTTCTCATCAATTTTCTCAAGGCTTAAAAACTTCTATAACACAATTCATATCCGAAAACACTCATTGAATTCATTTTAATATTTCTAATTTTCACCGAAAGTTCGGGGTCCAACATATTACTTATAGTTTGGATCAAAATAAAATAATGTGAAATCAATTTCATAACCTAAGTGACCACTTCAGATTTTCTACCCATATGATTTCGGGTCAACTTTCCATAATTAATTTGATAGGGTAAATGACCAAATTAGGCAAAAATTCCTTCTGGAAAGTTGTTCTCCAATGTCTTAACTGTCTAATGACTCCAAGATCATCCAATTTGATTCAGTATTCAATGAGTTATGCACCAAATACTACAGACTATACACATTTGAACTTTGAGCTAGTACATGATCATACCCTCTAATTGCACAACTCATATCTTTCAGCTTAGATATCCAAAAATTACAAACTTTATACCAATTTAAATATAAGAGAATAAACTACAACTTTGGTGAAGACAACTCATCCTAATTTGGCCCACATCAATACAGTTTATTCAATAAACACAGAATTTAATTTCTGTCCCTGACAGTGCTTCAGCTTAAGCTACAACTCACTTACATGCCAATTTTGAAAAAATTAGAGGCAGAATTAAAATTAGAGCTCTCACAAAATTTGTATAAATATGTCTCTAGTTTAATATGAAACAAAAATCAACTCATTCAAAAATCTATAGCTCAAGTTATAATTTGAAAACCGAAGCATGATCATGAAAATTTCCAGTTCATAACATTCCAGCAAACTTCCACACTTTCATCCTATCAATCACTTTCAAATCAATTCATATAACTCTAAATTCTTATGGATAGAAAGAAAAATATCTTAGGAATCCATTGGTCTAAGTTTCAAGTCATTTGGAGTTCGGATGAAAAAGGTATAGGCAAAAGACTCAAGTTGTGCAAGGAAACGACTCTAGTTCAAACTTACATTTCAAACACCAACGTCAAACACACTATTAATCATCTTCTTCACCAACCCAATTTTTCTTCTTTAACGAAAACAAAAAAAAAATCTTCACTCTTCTTCCATTTTTCTTTTCAAACTTCTTCACTTCAAAACTCATATATTCACCATTCCCATTCCCAAATACAATCAGAATCAAATTTACACTTCAGAACTTACAAATCCAAAATGCCACAATTTCATTCTCTCTCTACAGTCATTTTTTTCAAACATAAATTTTCCAGAATTTTTCATACTCCTTCTCTCTTTGTTATTCCCAACTTAAACACTTCTTACACACATTATAACTTCAAGGCAATGCAAAAAATACAACTCTAGACATCAAACATCCAAAAACCCAAACTCTACATTTTCCACTTCTCACTTCTGTAAAAAAAAAATTCTACGTTAATGACTACACCAATTTATCTAAAAGATCACTTAAAACCATTCTAACTTATCTTTAGCTCATCAATAGACACAAGTTAAAAAAATCCAGAATTCACACTTAAACACTTAACTTCATACATAACAGACACAATTATACTAACACCAAAAACTGAGTACATTTCGGGTAAACTTAGTTTCCAGCCCTTTTCAATTTTTCTGACTTATTCATTATCAGCAAAAACTCATTTCATTACATTAGCATCATAGTATCACTAGAAACTTAGCTCTAAACTCATTTAACACCACTTTTAACATGTATGCAGTGCAAGGCAAGGTAACATAGCAGCGTGAATAAACACTAGTTTTCTGCACTAATCTAATTCACCAATCCTTCATCTCTCATTCCTCAAGGTTATCCACTGAAACTCTACTGTCAACTTTCTCATGCATGTATTGATTTGTACAGTAAATCGTCATCAAAATCATTTACAATATCCAATAAATCGAAAAGACAACTTACTTGATTTCAGAAAAATTCCAGCAATGACATCGAAGGACAAGTTTCGATGGTTGGGGAAAATCCAAGATGGATGGAAATAAAACAATATATGGACTGCTAAATAGAAAATATTGAACAAGTGTTTCGATGGGTCAAACAACAGCAAGAATCAATGAAAAAAAAAACAATGTATGTGGACTAGTTTCGGTGATGTATAAGCAGGAGAGTTTTTGTTTTTGTCAGAGGGGAACTTCACCGTGGTATTTTGCATGGTTGAAACGTGTTACTATATAATGCTACCACTTGACACAATTTAACTAGTCTATTTATTATATTTTTTAAATCTAAAAATACCTCAAAATTTTCAGAAAATTCCTAAAATTTTTAAAAATTCCAAAATATTATTAATAGTCTCCAAATAAAAGTTTTAGCTAAAATATTTGACCAAAAATTTCAAAATAACCAAAATATACCAAATTTTCTAAAATTTCTAAAATTCACCAAAATTTTGAAATAATAATAACACTCGTCAAATAAATTTTAACGCAAATAATCCACAATTCACATTTTAATCGCATTTTTAAAGCAATTATACCCAAAAAAAATGTCATAAATGCATGTACAATTATTATATGTGTCCAAAATGTTTATGCACAAATAAGCAAATATTCACATATGCAAAGTGTAAAATGTACTGAATTTCTTTAATATCCTAACCCCTAATATGGGATGTTACAATGAACCTCTAAATGCGTCAGAGTATTTTTATATTTGCGAATGACATGAGCAACTGTAAAAGACTTTAAACTCTTTATATAGTATCCATTTTGAGCTTTCCCATCACAAGTTCGATATAGGTCCGGTCTATACTGGTCAAGGTCCATTTCCTCCTAGACTTTAGCCCATTATTCTAAATCCTTTATTAGACAACTTTATTATCTTTATTTGGATCAAATTTATGTAACTTAACCGATAAGTTATTAAAAACATTAAAATGAAATTAATTATTGTCCACCAAATAGGAAATTTTCTAACATTCTCCCTCTTAAACAATAATTAATTACGTTATTGACCCAAGTTTAAAAATCAGTTTAAAATTTGATTAAGTCAAGCTCTTGTACTGATCGATCAAGTTTAGAAAACACAATTTTTCGTTATCATTCTGTCTCGCAAGGCTTTCAATACCAAAAGATATCAAACACATGTGTCATATGTGACACAGGTCCAATATTATCACGCATGTCTAATATCTTACTAACATGAATGAGAAAATAGAACGTGACAAACTAGGATGATACCTATATGATCATCTTTCATTTATATGCTAAACTGCACTAGAAAAATCTTGTTTTCTCTCACCGAATGTTAAACTACATTAGAGAAAACCTTTATATTTTTTAGCCGAATGCTAAATTGCATTAGGGAACCTTTATGGGATTAAAACTTATATCCCTTTATGTCATGTCAAAATTTATGGATATATTTTTAAACTCTATGTGTCCTAATGACATAGGCTTAAAGTCGATATGTATATATATGCCCAATGACCTTTAAAATGCTTAAGATCGACGCGAATCTTAATACTCTCACATATATTATGACTATGTATGATAACACATATTATTGAGGATAAATGATGATCATCTTTATTAATGAACTATCATACTATCCTAATACATCAAAATGTATAATAATACAATGAGAAAACATAATGATCCTTATCCAACAATGTCAAAGGACTTCAAAACACCTACACTGTATACTTATCTTTCAAACACAAGTGGGCAAAGTCCTTTAGTTAAAGGATCGACTAACATTTCCTTATTCCTTATAAGCTCGACCTCAATGTCTTATTTTTCCTGTATTAACTTCTTTATGTCAAGTATTTGACCTCTAAATGCTAAGACCTTGTGATATTACCATTGTTGTTCCTAAACAACATAGCAGTAAGATTATCACTATACATGGGTCTAGCCACACAATCAACTGTATGTAACTTAAAAATCAATTTTTTAAGCCAAACCATCTATGAAGCAGCCCCATAGCATGAATCATCAAGGAAGTTACCCGTGTCTACTTAACATTCTTCCACAACATTATACTATTTGTAAACTTAAAGCTTTATTCTGATATGGACTTCCTATATTCTGGACACATAGCTAAAATATCAATCTGGATTCTTTGTAAGGTTTAGACTGTTGACTTTTCTATATGTCAACATATAATCCTTATTTCCCTTTAAGTATCTCAACACTCACTTGACTGCATTTTAGTGGTTTATTCCTGGGTTAGTTAGATATCGACCCAGTAGTACAACAGTAAATGCAATGTTCAGCCTAGTACACACCTGACTATACATCAGGTTATCAACTGCACTAGAACATGGAACATTCCTCATAGTATCTCTTTTTACTTTATTCTTTGTACACTATGCTAAAGATAATCTCTTACCATGAGATATTGGTGTTACAATTAAACCTTAATAGCACTTGCTCAATATATGTACTTTGTGAGAGGCTTAATGAGTGTTGAGATCTGTCCTGGTGAATATGCATACTTAGGACAAAATATGCTTCACCAAGGTCCTTTATATCGAATTGTTTGGCCAAAAGTTACTTAACAATATGCAACGTGGTCAAGTTATTCGAAGTGAGCAATATATGATCCATATATGATAATAGGAAGATAACTTTGCTTCCCCTAACCTTGTGCTACAAGCATATTTTAACTTTGTTTTCCATGAAGCTAAAAGAGGTCACAACCTCATCAAATATAGGGTACCATTTTTGGGAGGTTTAATGTAAACCATATATTGATTTTCTTAACCTACAAATCATGTTAGTTCTATCTAGATCTTGAAATCCTTCAGGTTGTATCATATAGACTTCTTCATAAAGGTCTTTATTTAAGAAAACAGTTTTGACAGCTATCTGATGTAACTCTATATCATCATGAGCTACAATTATCATAATCACTCAAAATGTATCCTTAGAGAATATGGGAGAGAAGTTAACATTAAGGTCAAGCCTTTCTTTTTAAGTGAACCATCTGGCAATGGAGCGAGCCTTAAACCGCTGATATTTATCCTGAAATCCTTTTAGTTTTTGATCTTTCAAACTCATTTACAATTAACGGGTTTACAATTCTATAACAAATCAACCATCTCTCATACCTTATTATACTTCATGGATTGCATATTGTCATTCATTGCATCCCACCACAAATCCATATGGTAACTAGAAATAGTTTCTATAAAAATGACTAGATCCACAATATGTCCAATATCATAGTCTTTTTCATCCAAATAGACTATGTAATTTGATGAGATAGTAAGTCGTCTCATTCTAGTGGATTTGTGGAATTGCATCGGTTTTAGTGTCCCAAGAACCCTTGCTTATACAAGTATAGGACTATGTAATTGCATTGGTTTTAGTGTCCTACAAGACCTAAATGTATGAATGTCAGATACTAAATAACTATAGTATTCATCTTGCTATCATCTGAAGGGTGAGACGACTCACCACCATCATAGACATCGTATTCTTGAAAATTAGTTGTTTGTGATTCCATAATTCTAGCCCCTTTCCTTTACAGTAAAATTTATAGTCTTTAGAGTGGTCAGGATATTCAACTAAAGAGTAATAAATAGAACGAGTTTACAATTTGGCTTCATAAGGATTATATTCAATGTACCTCAGTAAGGTAGCCTTGTACATTAATGTATGCAAGGCTAGGTTTCTACCCTTCCAAATAATCAGGTAGGTTAGTCTTGCTCTGTATTGACTTCATCATATTCTTTAGGGTGCTATTATGCCTTTCGACAATACACCATTTTGCTCAAGACTATCTAGCATAATGGACTGAGTCACTATTTCAACTGATTTCATATATTTGGCAAATGAACCTTTCATGTCCTGAAACACCATGTTTTTCATACTCTCCTCCATAGTCAAATCTAACTATCTTGATGAAATTTCTTAATTAGTTCTCAACCTTCAGTCTTAAAAATCTTGAACTCATTAATAACTTCAAACTTTTCCTTAAGTAAGAACACATAAACTGTAACAGGAATAATTATCATGCAATTTCAGAACATATCTAAAATTGCATAATGCAACTCTATAAGGTCCACTAATATTCGTGTGTATCAGGCACAACAAGCTAGAAACACAAGTTGCTTATTTTAGTCAACTTACTCCTACAATAATCAGCACACGTTTCCATATTATCATAATCTAAAATTGGGAGAATGCTTTCCTTAATCATTCTCTCAACCGTAGACTTGGAAATGTGGCTTAACCTTCATGCCACAACATGTATGACTTATTCTTTATCAAGGTTCTTTGATTTATGACTTGTTTGGCAAGATACGAAGAATCATATATCTAATTCTGGGTAAAAACACATTCTATGTAAACTATATAGCAAGAAAGTTGTTCCAATATGTTTTGTATTAAATAACAATTGTTTAACTGAAGCATTAATTACAAAAATTTAACCATCTTTGTCTTAAATTAATACAAAGATCAAATATAAAATGTTTCATGTAAAACCAAAATAAACCTTGCAACAAGGTTCAGAACATACGTCCCCTATAGATATTACATTCACTTTTTCATTATTGACAATCATAAGTTTTTTTTGTCCTTTTAGTTGGCTTTATCCTAGATATGAACCCCTGCATCATGGAAACAACTCAATTAGATGATCCAACATCTAACCACCAAAAGTCGGATGTGGCTATAGCATAACTGGATTCATGAATTGATAAGCCAAGGAGTTACCTGACGGTTTCTGTCTTTTTTTTATGCCTTATTCTACTGGCTTCTTTATGTACGTAGGACCTTTACCAACACTGGATTGACCAGCATCAACATATGTAGAAGATTTAGACTTTCTACTTTAAGTTTTAGCGGGCTTCATCTTTGCCTTCCCTTTAGTTGCTTTGAGGGATGTAGGAGCAACAATATTTAGTTTCTCCTCCTCAACAATACAATGGGTAATCAAAGTATTTAATTCCCATTCCTCATCCTGTAAGATATATGTTGTCACCAGATTACTAAACTCTAGAGGGAGTGTACTCATAGTATGGAAAACTATGCAGACATCAGGAAGAGGAATATTCAACATCTTCAGTCTACTGTGAAGATGGATCATTCTTGAGAAGTACTCCATCACTCCCCCTTCTCTAGTACACCTCAGGAAGAATAATTCTTTCATTAAGGCACTTATCTTAGCATTAGATAAAATAGTGTACCTCTAGGAGACATTATCAAGAAACTCCTTCTTTATATCTATCTCTGGAAGTTCACTTAACAGATGGCTAGGTATGGATCTCTTAATGGTTATACAACATATTTTGTTTGATTGATCCTAAACTGCATAGGCTACTTTATGAGCTTTAGCTTATGGATGTTGGTGGAGATGGCATATTCGTACATATGGCCATATCAATTTCTACCACCTCTATTGCATTCAATACATCCTCTATCCACTTCTTTATATTGAAACTAGTTAGGGTTTTAATAGTGACACTGTTACCTTTGATTGAAAAGGTGATTGCAAAACGATAATGTTACAATAAGCACAAATGTAGGATAGCAATGATACTCAAAACCATTAGATAGTATCTGTACTGAAAATTTAATCACACTTATTATGAAACACCTTTAAGCTACATACATAATATATGCAATTAGATCTCCGCATAAAAGTGGTCAGAGTACAAACTATCATCTCTCATGCACTACCACCTTTGGGCGAATAGATCATTTAAGAAATGACTTTCCTCCATTTAATGCCTTTATGGACATCTCAAAATCTTATGTAAGGCCAATGCTTTTAGGCAAAATAACCAAACATAAGACCAGAGACATCCCCCAACATGCAAGCAGAACAATTCAAAATACTGACTCAAAATGCCACTTTGGTAACTAAATTCTCATCATTACCTAAAAGGTCCACAAAAACAAGGAATATATCTTTATATTATCCTCACGTTCTTTATGGGCATACAATATGTGACAATGCACTGTCAATGGATACAAAACTCGAATACACAATCTAATTATCACATACTAGTGTTGACGATATTATCTTTGAACTTTATTTGAGACTTTTGTTGGAAAATCTCAATCTGAATGACTATCATGCTATTCCAAATACTGAAAATTTGACCTAAGACACGAAAATCTCAAGTATCTCCCTCATATGACAAGTTCAATGCACGAAAATTCACTCAAAATCGACTTTAAAATGCCTTACTCCCTCTTTTTAGAGTTAAACGTTAATTTATACTAATGTAATGAATCCAGAAAAATGAAAAACTCACTTTATAAATTCCCCCGACCTAAAAACTAACCTAAAATGACTTGGTGTACCTTTACGGAAATTTTGAAAATTTTTAGTTTTTTTGTCATTTTATTGCAGCGCTGATGTCAATGTTCACTTTAGCACTGACATTAGTCATAGACGTCACTATGACATCAGTTGCATATGGATAGAGACAGCGCGTGCAGTGCACACACCAAGCATCGACACACCCCGACACTTTTATGACGCATACGGTGCTTGCATCAGATACGCACCCACGTGCCACGTGACACATGTCCATCCCCCGAATGGCTACATGTCGAGCATCTGTATGGTGCATGCATTACACGTGCCACATGCACAACCTTTGGGAGGATATTGTGCATGTGTGGTGCGTACATTGCGTGCACTACATGCGTCTCCCATCAGCTTGGCCCATGCGATGCAGGCATTAACCTAGTCTATTGTCCAAGTGCACTAATACACGCATCCGACAGTCTCTGTATCCTTTGACTGTCGGGGCAATTTCTGGCAAGTTTCCGATTGGTTTTTGGCCCTACGAGGCTCATTATAAACCCTTTTTCAAGGCTAAATATATGTATACTATTTTCAAGCAACAATAAGTAAGAAAAAACTAAAATATGAAACTTTATTCTCCGAGAACCTTATGGAGAACAAACCTAAAAATCTTTGTTTTGAACCACCAGATCACATAACTGCTCTGATACCATGTGTAACACGTATCATAAGCCTTAGTATGTATCCCAGACTGAATGTAAGAGAGAAATAAACCAAAAAATGAGGAAAATACCTAATTTTGATTCCATCACTTTGAACAAGCTTTTTGAGGCCAAAACGAGTACGAATCCACTGCTACCTTAATAGGATCTGATCATCAAGATGTTGTTAATGTCTTTCTATAATTTTCTCAAAACGTGAACCTTTGAATGGGTCATAGTAACCTTACGTTCACGAACGACATGAGCAACTACGGGAGACCTTAACCTCTTTGCATAACATCATATCGGGCTTCCCCATCACATGCCTGATATAGGTCCGATCTACATTGATCAGAGTCTATTTTCCTTTTGAAATTTGGTCCATTAATCTAGATCATTTATTAGACCACTTTATTATATTTATCTAGATCAAATTTACGTAATTTAACTGATAAGTTATTAAAAACGTTAAAATGCAATAAACTGTTGTCCACCAAATGGAAAAATTTCTAGCAACTTCTCTATAAACACAAGAACCAGATCTTAAGTGTGAGTACTAGCATACAAATGAGAATTGCAAGCCAAGGAGTAAGCAATGTCATTAGTTTGCCTTTTAATAAAGTACACATCGATATTAGTGTTGAAACTAACTCATACCTACACTCTAAAATTATGGATCCAAATTTTAAATTATTTTCTTAATCTCCACTGTAAGAATGTAAAAAAAAAAAGGAGATTAACCATTATAAAGATTCATATAGAGATAGAGCTTTATGGGGCGTTTGGTTTGAGCACGAGATTAGGTATGGATATGGGTATGAAAAATAAAAAATGATGTTTGGTTTGTAATTTGGGTTTCTGTATTAATACCAATAATGTTGTTTGGTTTGTTGCATTAATGGGAATGAAAGATAATATAATACCATTTTCATATCATATTTATTATTATTATTACAAAATTTATAATAATAATAATAATAAGATAATTAATTTTGTATAATAAAATTAATAATTATTAATAATAATAATAAGATAATTAATTTCATATAATAACATTAATAATAATAATAATAAATAATAATAATAATAAGATAAGTAATTTAGTATAATAATAATAATAATAATAAGGATAATAATAATAATAAGTTTAAAATTTATAATAATAAATAATAATAATAAGATCAATAATTGATAATAATAATAATAATAATAATATTATTATTATTATTATTATTATTAAAAGTTTAAATTTTATAATAAATAATAATAATAACAACAACAACAACAACAATAATTAATAATAATAATAATAATAATAATAATAATAATAATAATAATAATAATAATAATAATAATAATAATAATAATAAAGATGATGATGATAAGTGATGAGTAATATAATTAATAATAAAAATTGCTTATGTGGAGGAGGGGTATAAATAGTAACTACTATATTGGAATGAAAACTTGATACCTACCTATTTTGGAAGGTTTAGTAGATTCCCAAGCTTAATGGAATAAATATATTCCCTTAGAATTGAAAACTCCAAAACAAACACTATTTTTTACAATTATTCCATTCGTTCATTCTTAAACCCTCAAACTAAACGCCTCCTTAGTCTCTTCCAAAGGAGGACTAAAGGTATTGTGCCATAAATTATTTTGGTCATTCGTGATGACAATATCAACACATATTATGAAATCAACTTCCAACGATCAAAGATCCAATTTTACTTGTAATTTTACTAAATAAAATTTTAACTTAATTAATACTATCATTTGAATCAAATTGAATATTTTAAAAGTTTGCATGAATTAACAAAAATTATATTTTGTAAGAATATGTAAAATTTTGTCTATCAAATGTTTGACAATAACATACTATTGTAATTAAAAATTAATGTTTTTGATTGTACATTTTTGTCGTTACATTGCAAGATACAACGGGTGTCCTCCATGGACCACGGTTTAATCAAAATAGGATAATAATGTTCACAAATTTTAATTAATCTGACAAGTTGAACCTTAACCACGTTGCTTGCTTAGGAATATTATTAAAATGGCAAACGAGCATCAGAGGAAGACAATTGTCCTTCACAGCAAGTAGAAGTAGGTGGGCAATAAAGAGAGAGGGATGGAGCGCCTGACGCAAATGTCAAAGTTTAATAGAGGGAATGGGCGAATGTGTTGTACCTAAAACTAAAAGATATCAAAACTTTCACAAACCCTATACCGCTCTATATTTATTGATTTGTACATCAGGACAACGATCTAAGATTGTGAGAATAGCGGGCCAAATTTAAGAAGAGACCTACCCAGTTTCCTTGTATTGAATCAACCTTATCGACAAGCATCCATCTTTGATTCTCAACGCTTGCCGCTAACACTCACGAGATTAAGGGTACCAAGCATGGTTGGTTGAGGGTGGTTTTAATTGAATGAGATGTAATATAACACAATTTCATCATTTAAAAAGAGTTTTATAATGAAATTAAATAGAGTAAAATAAAAGCGGATAGTTTCATGTTATGTTCTATTTCATTCTAAATAATAAAAATAAGAAATCTTCGATTCAAAAGTGTAGAATAAAACGTAAATTAATAAATATATACTACATAATATACTTTTAATAATTTTCATAACACCAATTATTTTTACCTTATTCTAATAACAACCAACACAATAAAATAATATTGTTATATAATTAACAATAAATTATATATAATTAATAATAAAATTTTATTAATAAAATAGAAAAAAACATATAAAATATCGTGACATATTTTTGGTAAGTTATAAATATATTTTATAAAATATAAATATAAATAAATTATTTTAAATATAAATTAATAAAATAGAATAATATTTATTAAATAATTAATGATAATATTTTATATAATTAATAACAAATTATATATAATAAAATAATAAATTTTATTAAAATAAATAATATATATATATATATATATTATTGTCCAAATCAGGTGACATTTTTCCTAAGTCGTTTTAAAACCATAGCATTAGAATATTTTACATTTTGATTAAAAATATTATATAAAAATATAATAATTATTTATTATACTTTCCATTTCATTACATCTATTATTTTAAAATATTTATTTCATCCCTCTAATGATATATTAGATCTCATTTCTTCTGTCAACGAAACAACCCTAAATAAAGGCTAACCCTATGAAATTAATGACACGAAAACAAAAACTCATCTTGCAAGACGAGTGAGATCCGACAGTTCTGCAAATCAGCTCTAATAAAAGACTTTGGCTGATTAGTTCTACCACAACTCTCCTTTTTCTTTTCCGGTGTTACAGAATCAATCAACCATGGCTGAGAAAGAAACAAGATCTTGATTTACTCAACTAACGCAAAAACAGAAAGATTGTTTACATAGATGGATCTGTAATCACTAATCAGTAGTTAAGGACTAATCAAAACAAGATCATTTCTAAGAGAAAAATAATAGAAACATCTCGCGGTAGCTTGTAACTTCTCTTCAATCAACCATGGGTTGCATAGATCAAACATAGAATTTAAGATCGTTTCATCTTAAAATATAATCCCATAATTTTTCTATTTTTTTTCCCTCTCCCTCCGTTCAAAAAACAACGAAAAGAAATTAAAGACATAATAAAAAGGTTTAATCTTTTTTTCTTCATTAATGATAATATTAATGGAGGATTGGGTTTTGATGGTGATCATCATCAGAGGCATAAAGCAGTGCAGTGGAGAATATCGTCATCATCATTACCACCACCAACAACAAAGTCAACCTGATCCAACGGTGGAAAGTTGAGATCAAACGGCAAAGGGGACTTGTTGCTCCGGCACAAAGACGACGCCGTTCCTACGTCCCCGTCATCAACAACCGACGACGACGAATCACAATCACTATGGCAGTCCTCCGGCATCACCGGCGGCGTCCGAGGATAATATTTCCTCGGACCACTCGCCCCCGCAGCCATCACCGCCGGCGGCCGTGGGCCACTAAAAGACTCAACAGTACTACTCAAACTGCTCGACGTAGGTCTCTGGGGATCCAAAACGTTAGTCTCATGAAACCCATTTGCAGAATACAATCTCCGATCGATCAAAGGCGGGTTCTGGTGGGCGAAGGATGACGGCGGTGAGACGGGAAAGTTGGTTTTGGCCTTGGGACCTCGGAGGTTCCGAGCGGCGGCGTCATAGGCGCGTGCGGCTTCCTCGGCAGAATCGAAGGTCCCTAGCCAAACCCTTGTCTTCTTCCAAGGGTCTCTGATCTCTGCGGCGAATCTGCCCCACGGTCGCTTCCTCACACCTCTGTATTTAACATCTTTCCCTTGTAAGACAACAGCTGTCGGAGGAGGGTTAGTAGATCCGTTGGCCTCAAAGGCTTGTTTAACTGCTGCTGATGATGTCACTCCTCTTCCTCTCCTCATCGGATTGGGTGCTTCAAGAGATTGAAAAAAACAAACAAGAAAACGAACCTTTGAAGAGAACCCAGATGAGAGAACAAAGAAGCAGCAACGCAACAACGATCGAAAATCAATTTAGTACATCAAGATCAAAACTTCATGGAGATGATATAGAAACACGAACAAAGATAGATACCCAAAAAAAAAAAAAAAGGAAAGAAAGAAAGAAAGAAAATGGATGAGAACACAAGAAGCAAAATAAAAGATAAGAAATTTCTATGCGCGTGAGAGATAGAGAGAGAGGTTATAATAGATGGGGAATATAGGATCTTTGAGATAGACCAAGAATGGCTGGCACTTCTCTTCTACACACAAAAATGGGGTTTTTTTTTTTTTGGGTATGTGTGGGAGAGGAAAAAAGGTAGTTGTGGTATTTCTCTGGCTGAGAATTGGGGTTGGGGGGTGGGTATTTTGCTTCTTTTTCTCGATTTCTCTTTTACCTTGGCTCGTTGGTCTAGCCCCCACAAACCGACTAGGAGGGAATGGGAATGGGAATGGGAATGGACTGCTTGCTTCTTTCTTGTTTCTTCCCTGATGTTCTATATTATGTTTTCCTCTAAATAATTTTTCTAGATGAAATGACCCCTCACTCCCCTTCACTTTACTCTATTCAACATTTATTGTGTTTGGTAAATTAGTAATTACATATTCCCCAATCTTCATTCCATACCTGATGGCAAATAATTAACTGTCCATGTTTGAGTTGTGAACGTAAAGGAAAGAGAAATAAATCTACTCGTCATCTGTTTAATGGAGTCTCAAGTTACTCCTTTTATTTTAATTCCCAATCCCATTGATTAAGGTTTTCAAATTCCTGAATTAGGGATCTTTCTTGTTTCAATCATAACATATTCTCTCTATTGGGTTGCTTTGTTTGTAAGTTACGTACTGTAGCTCAGTATTTGTAATTAATGTTCTTTTTTCTTTTAATATGGACTTCCCTTTCTTCAAAATTAAGTAGCTGATCATTATAGTGCTCTTACCCTTTCTCCTTCACACACTTTCTTTCTTTTCTCTTAAATATTTTTACTGACTACACTACACTGCTTCCTCTTTCTCTTACTCTTTTCCCTTCCTATAATAATCCATTAATAATTATAGGAATTTGACACCGCTCAAGTTAAAGATTGCGGGCGGGGAACTGTCTTAATTAGCCGGTAATCATATAGTTTAATAATCTTATTTTCTGGTGAAAACATTGGCAGCTCCAGGTACACCCACTCTCCATTATATCTCATACGCGCGTACATTTTCACGCCCTAATAATATTTATTGTGGAAGGCACAACAAATAGTAAATACAGACAGCTGCCTCTCATCCGTATATATCAAATCTAACATACTGCATATGGATATAGAATTACATCTACCTAATTGTAGATTTTCTAGAACAACACGTCTAATCATTGCATTTGTGAACCGTCAAATATTAGGAGCAAAGATAATTGAGTTAAACTCACTTTAAGTACATTAGTAACCAGAAACACAATTATATTTGCCTTAACAATCAAGGAATGAAATGATTAGACACCGAATCAACATGGGAATAGTTGATTATAAGAATTTATTGTTGATTAACTTTCAGGCATCACCACTGACAATTTTTGTTTTTTCTTATTTTTAAATAAATTGTAAAAATTTAGAAATTAACATATTAAAATTATACTGTTACATGAATAACTTAAATAAATAAATCAATCAACCTTGGAATGGAAATGACGAGTCCCTGACAGACAGGGGTTGGTCCTGAGCCAGAGCTTTGGTCAACTTTGCTTTGCAGTTTACCAATTCCAATAGGCAATTGTGGCATCTTGTGATTGGGCCATCGCTCCATTTTCTGGTTCCTTTGTTTTCAAGCCTCAAGAGTCAAGTCTCCCAATTCTGAACGCCGAATTGGCTATTACGTGGGGCCCCCCCATTTGTTTGCTCATGTCTTTTGTACGATGATGCCAGCACTGACAAGCAAATAATCTGGGGTGAAATTAGAGCTTTTCTCTTCATCTGAAAATATTACTTAAGAAAGTTTGAAAACAAATTAAATAGAATATATATAATATGCCATGTGTTACGGTAAAATTTAAACAAATTAAGTCATTTTTTTATTGGATGTCATTAATACTTTTAAAATATTAATGCAGCTTTATTAGCTCTCTATCACATGTTATTATTTATTAATCATTTAAAATCAGTTTAACAACTTTACTTAATGAAGATTATATATATATATATATTAAAAACACTATTAGACATAGATTAGTTTCAATCAATGTTTTAATGATAATAAAACATAATTATTATTAATGAGTTTATTATTTTGATAAAAGCAATATAAGAACAAAACAAAACCATAAAATCAAGAAGATAGCTTATGAAATTGATAAAGAGAAGTTAAAGTTGTAATCGCCAAAATGAATACCAAACTAAGAACAAAAGAAAATCAAAGCTCATCAAAGTCATTTTACATCTTCTATTATTCATTGTAATCTCATTTTGTTAATTTGATGGTTTAAAAGGCTCACTATGTTACTAGAGCATCGTTGTTTAATGAAAATAGTTACCTCTATTATAAAACTAGGATTAGATTTTTCTTAATAGTTAAATGTGTTGACTTTTGAGAAATAGTTTCAAATGGTACCTTTATTCCAAAAAAAACATCGATAAGAAAAAGTTCCCGAAACTAAAGAAAGAATGGGAAACTTAAGATAAAAGATTAATTTCCTTAAATAATAGGATCATACATTTCTTATTTTGTGCATTACAAAGA
Organism: Erythroxylum novogranatense; assembly: GCA_029891385.1. Classification (NCBI taxonomy): domain Eukaryota; kingdom Viridiplantae; phylum Streptophyta; class Magnoliopsida; order Malpighiales; family Erythroxylaceae; genus Erythroxylum; species Erythroxylum novogranatense. The sequence goes on from CM057232.1 coordinate 52,358,629, forward strand.
AATGAATTTAATATGGTCTCTATATCTAAAATAACCTATGATATTTAACATGCATTATAAACTACACATTAGGGCACAAATAAAGTTAAGGAGAGTAAAGTAAGCACGCTAACATATCAACATGACAACTTACTTAATTTTCCAGCTGTATGGAAAGAGATTACTAACCACAATCTTCACTTAAATGAAGAATAGTTATACTGTGTGATTCCTTAATGGTTTTTGCTCGCATAACTTTCATTTATGAGCAGTTGATTAATTTGAAGATTTCATATAAGTGTTCAAACCAATCTATCTATAATTCCTTTTTGTATGCTTTCAATATATCTTATCATAGAAGTTTTATGTGGAGCCAAAATAAGGATTTAGCAACCACCATTAACATCCCTCAGATCATCACAAGGGATTTTAACTTAATCCAAAAGTTGGAAGAAGCTGAAGGTCCCAAATCTAAGGGAATTTCTTGTCCTGGTTTTAGGAAATGTGTTGAAAAAGCTCATATTGTTGATATTCCTTTAGTGGAAGTAGAAGTTTCTTAATTATTGTTCCATGTATCTCAATAGTAGCCTTTTCTATCAATCACCTATTATCAATGTTATGAATATTGTACCAGCTCCAATACTAAATTGAGTTATAGAATGATACTGTATCGGTATCAGTTAATATTGAATATCATTGCAGGCAATTTTTAAATTTGTAAAATAATTCATAAATTTTAAAATTACAAAATAGTCCATTAGTTTATTATACTGTATACTTTATAATTTTACATCAACCATGTTTCCAAAAATCATAATAATAGAAATTTAAAATAATAACAATTTATTTATTTTTATTAACATTAATTTTCACATATTTTACATATAAATACTATCAGACGACATCAATCTTATGAGGCTGATCATGAATGGTAGATAAAAAGTAAGGCTGGTAGAAAATGCTTAACATGCATGCTTATGCTTCTCTCTATGCAACCCATCTTCTAATTTTTCTTTATTTTTTTACTCTAAAAAATCTCTTGTATCTACTTTATTCATTTATTTATTTTTGGAGTTGTTAAAAGGATCATAAGTGCATTAAGGAGTAGACAAGTTGCAGTCTTGTATTAATGGCCAAATTCTTGTTGTTCAAATCTCACAAAATAAAGGAATGCTCCTTATAAACATTCTTCTGAGTTATACCATGAAACTCTCAAGCTCTAATGGATCACAATAAAAGCATGACTTAATTATATAGATTTTACAAGAAAAGGAATACGAGTTAAGCACACTAAAGTATCAGAAAAGTTTTATCTTTTCTTCCCAAACTATTTCCTCTTTTCGGGTACTCCACTCTTTATCCAATACACTACTTGGAAGGTCTTACACATTTCAATCATTTCCTATTTTTTGTTTTCTTCTCAAATTTTCAAGTTTTTTCTTATTTGTATAGGTCAAATCGATCCACATGGTAACATCAAGGTCACATACTTTTACAACTTTAAGGTATATTGGTGAATTACTTGGAAAAGGAATTTTCCCTTTAACTTCTTTTAGTACTGTAAACAAAAGGAAACAAAAAAAATGGAGAGCGGTTGGGGCGTTGGGTAGTGGGTGACCGGTGGTGCACACAGGATTGAGGCAAAGATGATGCTTATTGTGTGTGTGTATGAGTTGTGACTGTGAGGAAGAGATGATGGTGTTGACTGCATTGTGGAGAGTCACTGGAAGGGAGAGTTGTCAGAATGGAGAGATCTCTGAGAGTGAGAGAGAAAATTAGACAGTGAGAGAGAGAATTTCAAAGAGGCAGGGGAGGAGGTAGGGGTTTTTTTTTTGTAATATGGACCTTCAATTTTTTGAAGTTTATGATATCGACCGAATACATGAAATAACTAGCATTGAACAGTACTAATGAATGGTACCAATAGGGAAAGTTTAATACTATTTTTTCCTGTTATTACATAAACATGTAACGTATATCCAAAAAGGCCTTTTCGATTCAATAACTTTCTGTATGAGCTAGCAGATTTTGAAGATGCATTATGGAGAGCTTTGAGGATAAGGTTTAATGGAACTAACCAATACATTCTCCTCAAAAATTTGAAGTTTATTAAGTTGGAAGTGAAGTCATTGTTCAGGAATAACATTGGAAATACACATCATTTGTTGAATACTGCAAAAAGCAATCTAGATAACATTCAACTACAAATTTATAACAATCCTGGTACTACTTATTTACTAGATATGGAGAAAGTAGCTATACACAACTACGTCAAAGCATTAAGGTTTGATTACTCTTTTAAGAAGCAAAGATAAGACTCTAGTGGATAAAAAAATGGGATAAAAATACCTCTATATTTCACAAATCAATTATTGCAAGGAAGGTTATCAACAAAATTGTGTCACTTTCTCTAACTTTATGAACAAACCTTTTGAAGCTTACTTTTCAGTGTCTCTTCTCTCAGATTTTATATGGTGGATTATCCTTTTAAGAGGCTGATCTTCTCATCCAAACTGTTACTATCAAGGAGATTGAAGAATCATTGAATTCCCTACACCCTAATAAAGCCCTTGCCGCAAGATTCAATATAAATTGCTTTGTGAAGACTTGGTCACTTATAAGGAATATGGTGTAGACACTTCTCTAATTATCGACCTATATCATGCTGCAACTCTATCTATAAGTTGATCTCTAAGATATCAGCTCACATGATTAGGAAAGTAATTCTTGATCACATTGGTGATTCATAAGGTGCTTATATTTTAGGTCGATCAATTGAGGATAATGTACTAATACTACAAGAATTGATCATATCTTACTCCAAGAGAAAAGGGAAAGGAAATTGTTGCATCAATATAGATCTCAAAAAGGCATATGATAATGTGGATTGAGAGTTCATTAGAAACATCTTAACTGCATTGAATTTCACAAGCTTATTCATGCAATGGGCCTTTCAGTGCATTTCTTCACCTGGCTTCAATATTCTCGTCAATGGCCTACAAACACTTTCACAAGGTCCAAGTGGATTAGACAAGGTGATCCCATTCCACTTTATTTATTTGGATTAGTAATGGAAACAGCAGATTGCTTCAGAGAGTGGTGTAAGGTGCTAAGGGCTTTAAATTTCATTTCAAATGTAGAAGATTAGGAATAACTCACTTGTGCTTTACTGATGATCTTATATTGCTTTTAAAGTTAATCCTACTTTTATATCAATGCTTATGAAAGGTCTTAAAATGTTCATTAGGATGTCTGGACTTACTATTAATTGCTCAAAGAGTGGTTTATTCTTATCCAATAAAGGTTCTAGATTAAAAGTCACTCTATCCACCATCACTGGCATTTCTAAACAATAGCTACCTTTTATGTATCTTGATATCCCTATGACAGATGTTAGGATGGGTTCAAGAGATTATGCTTATGTAATTGATAAAATCAATTACATAATTGCATCTTGGAGTTCTAAATCTCTTTTTTGGCCAGTAAAGCTCAACTTACCATATCCATCTTGAATTCCATTAGTGTGTATTGGGCAGCTCACATTGCTTTTCTTGATAAAGTGATAAAAGCTATAATAGGATCCTTAATAGGTTTTTGTGAACTGGTGGCAAGGTGAAGATAAAGTGGACAGATGTTTATCTTCCTAGAAAGCAAGGAGGTTTTGGTATATTTTTTTTCATTTCAATTTCTCAGTAATGTTCTACTTATCAAGAGACTATGAAGCCTAATCACAGATAGGTAGACTTTATAGTATAGATGTATTCACACTTACTTTATAAAAAATAAGAGTTTATGGGACTTCAATGCAGAATTTATTACATCCACAACACTCACATTTCATCCACTTAATTGGAAATTGGAAAAATCAATTTCTTTTGGTTTGATAATTGACTTTCAGTTAGCCCTCTAATTAATATAAGGGAAGTATATTCTCACCATTAATTGACTCACAAAGTTCTATAGCTCAAGCTCTTATATTTAGGAACCAGAAAATATCTACTACAATAACTATAGGTTTGAAGACTGAAATCAACCAGACTTAGCTTACCTTAGATATGGATTATGTTATATGGAAAAACAATGCTAATGGAAAGTTTACCAACTAGACCTATAGAAAGGTAATTGCAAGTAACTTACCAACACTACCTTGGATAGAAGTGTTTTGGTTTTATCATCTTCATCCACAAGTTTCCACAATTTTGTGGGTAGCCAGCTGAATAAACTACCAACTCTTAATAGAGTTGCAAAATTTAAACACCTTGCTAATTAATGCATTCTCTGTAAAAAGGGATGAGGAAAATTCTGATAATTTATTCTTCAAGTGCAGCTATTTGTTCTACACTTGGAAAGCTTCGTTTCAAAGATGCTTGATTAAGGAAGTCCCACAAAACCTAAGTCAGATTAAGGATTTGTGCATTGATATGAGATTTCATATGATACTATAAGATGGTATTTTTACATTTCCGTATCATTTTTTGTTGTTGCTATATAGGATGAAAGAAATACTCAGATTTTCCATGATAAGCATTTTAATAACTAACAATTTGGTATCCTTCTAATATAGAGAATAAGAATACATATTGGCATTCACATACATAAAGTATTGGATCTTCAGTTTCTCAATTCTCACTAGAGAGTGTAACTTATATCTGTAACTTTTTTTTAATCTTTATTTGGATTGTATTTTCAATTTGTGGTCAGTTTTCCTTTATAATCTTTAAGTAGTCTTATACTACTTAAAGACCTATACTAATGTTGAAACTGTAAGAAAATTTCTTAGATCACTTTTAAAGACGTAGGAAGCTCAAAAGACGACTACAGAAGAAGTTAAAGGCCTAACAACACTATTATTGGAGAAACCTATAATATCTCTCCTCATATATGAAATGAGGATCCAAAAGATATAAGAAGAAACAATGTTCCCATTGAAAAAAAATTAGCATTCAAAGCCTCAAAAGAAAAATCGAGTGCAGAAAAAATTCAGAAACTAGTGAAAGTAATTAGAAGAAATTGACTTAATAACTAAAATTCAAGAAATTCTTATAGAAGGAATTCTCCAAAAGAAAGGATCTCAAAGAATGCTAAAGTTATTTTTTAAAAAATCCTCTAACATTATTTTCTTTGACGATTTACATGAAGTTATAATGCTCCTTACTCAAGGATAAAGACAAGTATAAAAAAAGCAATAATAAAGAGAAGAAGGACAAATACAAGAAGAAAGCACTTGAAGCCTCAACTTGAGATGACATAGTTGAATTTGAAATTGAGTAATCAGAAGGAGAGATAGCTCACATGTGCTACATCGCCATGAACGATGATAAGGTACCATCTAATATTAATTTGTTAAATTGTGATAGTGATTTGACATATGATAAATTAGTTAAAAGTTTAGAAATAATGGGTAATAAAAATTATCTTATAAACTCAAGGAAGTTTAAAAACAGTTAGATGCATGCACGAATGAGAAAGCAAAGATAAAAAGTGAATTGCATAGCATTAAAGCATCTAAAAATGTGATCATTTATGCATTAATGACTTAGATGCATTAAGCAATGAGAATGAAAGATTGAAAAAGGAGGTTGATTTCTTTAAAGTTTCATTGTCCAATTTCACAAAAGGAAGTGAAATACTAGATAACATGTTAGTAGTTAAAAAGAATTCCAATAATAGTCATAGAATCAGATATATCCATTGAAGTGCAGCCAATTCTAAAACTACATTTATTAAGGGAAAATATTTGCATAGCGAAGAACCATTACCTAATGTGACAAATGAGTATGGAGCATCCACATCTAAGCATATGTATGGATATTCTCCATCCAGTATGACTAATTTTAAAAGCTAGCATTATGCTTTTGTATATGGCTTATAATTTAGGCATGGAGTTAAACATTTTGAGAGAAGAATAGACATAACTTCTATAATAGCATACAAATCCACTCACATCCCTTTAGACCTTAAAGAAGCACACATCAAGCCTTCATTAAAAGTAGGTATCATACATATAATCATGATAGCTCCTTTCACTACCCTTAGAAACCATTCAACACCTCTAATGTCTAAAGGAAGATTCCTTATTATGCTTGCACACATAGAATACCAAATAATATGCATCATCATTACCTATATAATATGGTATATCATCTTTGTGGTAAGTGTAGACATATTGGTATATTTTTCTTAAATAAAGAATGCCAATCAAACCTTGAAAGTGTGGGTTAAAAAGAAGAAAGAGCTTAACAATCAAGAAACCAAGCTTATTTGGGTATTTAAAATAAATGGATTAGCTTGCTTTGTAGGCTTCTTAAAGAGCAAATAGTATACGGTAGAGATGGTAGCTATTGAATTTAGTGTTATTTTTAAAGATTTTATTTTTTTAAATCTGAATCTAACATTCTTGTGTTTAAGAACATCTTAAAAATATTTATATAAAATATGGAAAAAAATTTGCTCTTCAAGAAAGCAATAATGATCAAATAATTTTTTTAAAAATTATTGAACCAAGTAAGGATAACAAGAAGGATGAGATGCCTCCAATGGGTTGTAAACTTATAAAGAATTTTCATTCAAATCATTCGTAAGTAGTACTTAAACAAGAGGTAAATACTAGTTCATACTTTAGAAATTTGTTGCATATTGCTCTATTTATCAATTTGAGTATAAATCCTTGGCGTTGATTGTTTAGGTTTGAATTATTAATAAGGTACTTTAAGAATTTTTCATAGTATGAACCCTAGTACCTAGAATTAGAGACTATGTGCAAAACAAAGTTACAAAGTTAGAATTCATATCAGTGGATAATTTCTTTAAACCCTTAAATAAGGATAATTTCTATAATTAGAAGATAATTGATTGTGTTTGATGGAGATTCTATTTGTTAAATAACTCGTTTTAATGTTTTTATTTTCCTTAATTGATTTTACTCATAGTTTACTTTGTGAGTTTGCTTTAATTTGAGTCTTACAACTGTGTTTAATTTTATCCATTTTTAAGACTTTGATTGATGGAAATTTTAAGATATTAAAACATACTGATTGATGGAAATTCTTAGATATCATGACATATTGGTTGAACAATACCTCAATATGGTCAACCAATGTCCTCCAAAACATCAACACCCCTACTTACCAATGAGTTTGTTAATTGTTTGGTCACCTATAAATACATATTGGTTAACCAATGCCCTTCTTTGGTCTACTAATATCCTTATATCTAACATTCCCTTCTTTCTAGTAAATTTTTAGGAGTTTGTTTCTTCCTCTAATAGAGCACCTATGCACATTAATCAACTAATGTCTTCAAGTGGTCGACCAATACCTCCTTATTTTCGAATCTTTTCTTTCCACTGGGTTTGAAATTTGTTGGATGGTTATAGTATTTGATCACAAAAGTCATTGGTCAACAACCAATATAGATATATGGTTGACCAATATATCAAGTTCAAAATAAAATTTTTAGCCTATCTTCTTATCTGATGAAAATTGGTTAAGAAAAAACTCCTGTAGATCAGTATAAGTCTTGTGGTAGACTAACCTCAATGATTTAAGTGATATCTCCTTCTCTTTTCTTCTCTTTCCATATTTTTTGTTTATATCTTCAAAAATCCTTAAAAATTCTCTCTTTTCTTTGAAAAGCTCCATACCGGTTTCATAAAAAATCTTGTTAGTTTGCATCATATTGAAAATTTGTCATTTTTGAGTTTCAAATTTGAAATTTTTTCTTGATTAATAGTTATCTTTTCAAATTTATGTTTCAATAGTTAAATTGTAAAAGAAGTCAAGGTTGTTTACTGATAAATGTTAAATAGACTATATTTCTAATATCATATTTTGCTTGTTTATTTGAGAGTTTCTTATTGTTTTTAGTACTTGTCTTATTTTTATTATGTTTTTAGGTCTTATTTGCCTTTATGGATAAAAAGGAGAAAAATTAAGGTGACATCAAGACCAAAAAATGAAAGAATTTGAGCTATTTTAAAGGGACCCTTACTGATGAAAGACATACTTGTGTAAGTATGCACGACTATTTGGGTGACCATGTAGCTCTCAAGGATCACATTTCTTTACAAATTTTAAAGAATTAAGCAAGATTAAGGGACACAATAATGCATACAGCTATGTGGGTGATAATGTCCACTCTAGAAACCCTAATTTTGAGCTATAAATGGGCAAAATAAAAGAAAATAAGGGGTTCATAGTTATTTATATGAAATTTGTGAGAAGCTCGAAGGAGGCTAAAAAACGCATATTGATGACCTATAATGATAGAGAGATTGAAGAACAAGTAAGGAAACATATTTAGAGTGGATTTTCATCAATCTAAAGTGAATATCATAAAATTAAAAGGGATCTCATTATGGTTCTTTTAGTTTTCTATTTTTCCTACAAAGGATCTCATCATGGTTCTTTCAGTTTTTTTAATCTTTCCTTTAGCCTTGATGTTATGATTATGAACTAAACTTTTATTGGTACTTGAACTAGATGAACCTTGGGATAGACCTTGTAGTGAATTTATTTAACTTAATTTATTATTTAGTTTTTATTGAGATTCAATTATGTGTTCTTATTTATCCTTAAATTAATATTGTTAGCATATTATTTCATATGTTATTTCATGCAATTGAGATTGAAAATTCCTTTTGTATGAAATTAAACCTAATAGTGAAATTCACGAATTGTTTTATGCAATCTTAGGGATTTTAATTAGAAAAAGATTTTAGCTAATCAATTGAGGGTTAGATGTTAATAGTCTTGAGAAAGATATTAGCATAAAATAGGAGTTTTCATGATCCAATGAACTAAATATTAAATTAAATAGTGAAATCATGATTGTAAGAGAAGTATTAGGGGCATTTGAAATCCAAGTACCATTGACCTTCGTTCTAGTCAGTTAATCTTGTCAATTTATTTTAGTTTATTGTTTTAATTTTGCATTTGATTTATCTTAAACCCCATATTTTTTTATGTTAGATAATAAAAAGATAGTAAGTATTAGTAATTTCTAGTCTTAGTAGGATCAACCCATACTCGTCAGTACTAGCTATAGGTACACGATGTGCTTGTGGTTTAAAATATAAAATTTCATATCAAGTTTTTGACTAGTGTTAGCTATAGCTATACCATGCAGTTGTGATTTAAAACATAACATTATACATAAAGTTTTGAGCACTGTTAATAGGGACTACAATATTAGGAAAACCTTACTTTTATTAATCTAGTCATTTTTTCTTTTAGGTAGTTTTTATTTATTCTATTTTTATGTTTATTTGTTTGTCCTTAGAGCTCCCTCTCTCTCTCCTGATCTTATTTTTGTGACTTATTTTTAAGATTTGGGTAATCATTATTATGGCCATTAAACATAATGGAATGATGGAAATGATAATGTTCTCACAGGGATTATGTTACACCACCAGTTAAGGTAGTTTTGGATACTTAGAAAGAGAATAATGGTGATATGATATGTTGTACCATTTTTGGAGGTGATCACTCTATTAATGAATGTTTGGAACCATATATGTGGGATCTTTCACCTTGCAAGCAGAAGTGGCATTTTGACATTTGTGGGGGTTATCATCTTAATCATGAATGTTAAGCATTAGACTATATGTGGGAGCACCTAATTTGCATGTAATTGGCCTTAAGATACTTATTATGAGACTACTTATAATTAAGAGTGAAACAATTATTATGACTTTATATAGAATGATTATGCTTCATCCAAATTTTTAAAACAGTAGCAGCAAGAGGAGTATCAACTACATGTGCATATAATGACTTTAAAAGAGTGGAGAGGAGTTAGAAGTTGAAGAAAAGGAGGAGCTATTGTTTAATAAGAAGAGGAAGAAAAAAATGAAGAGGATGTAAAGGAAGATAAAGAGAAGGAGCAAAATAAGGAGACTATCGAGGAACTATCGCTAGTCATCTTAAGTACAGAAGGCTCCTACTTCTCATAAGACAAACTATTGGATTGAAAATTTATTACTAAAAAGGGCATTGTGGAGTTAATTAATTTTATTAATTTGACACCCTATATCATATTATCTTACAGCTTGTGGCCTATTTATAGGATACTTAAATTTGATGTAGCAAAATTGGTGGAAGCAAGTCGTTAAATTATAGATACAGATTGAAAAAGGGTTTATTAAGAAGTTCAATTACAAGAATCATAAAGACACGATGGTTTGGAGGCAACCCAATAATTATTTGTTTTTTTTCTTTTTATTGATTCATTTATAGGATTTTCATTAGTAGTTAGTTATTATCATAGTTTTAGATTGATGGTCCTAACTTTATTAGTTGAGATTTGATGGAGATCTGTACGTTATAAAGGTGACATTATCTTTTGCTTTAGAGTAGAAAAGTTATCCTTTCCCATCCTTTATTTTTTTTTGTATTTTTCATTGTTCTTACATGTTTTGTAAATTAAAGGCAATGTATAACTTGGGGGAGGGGGCTAGTAGTCATGCTTTTCAATTTTGTTATAATTAGCTTAATAATAAATAATTTGGAATTTTTAAAAGAGAATGTTTATTAAGATGATTCATCATAACTTTGGTTGTCATTGTAATTTAATTTTGGGTAATTAGTTATGAGTTTTAATGATAAAGTTGATTTCAATTTATTTCATTGATTTTGAGAATGGATACTTGATTTGCATTATGATACTTTATATACAATTTGCACATATTTTGACTTAAATGTGAATTATTTTTGAGCATTTTTGTTAGCTCACATATAAGAAAAGAAAAGAAAAATAGTAATATGTCAATAAATGAGCATAAATAATTTCACTCTAGCTTTGTACCATAAAAAGGTCAAAGTTAAAGAGTGGTGTTAGTAGTCATTTGCAATAGTGACTTTGTTAAGCAATTGGGAGTATTCATGATAAGGTGTTTACTCTCACATTATAAAGCTATATGACTTTTCAAACAAGCTTCCAAATGCTATTAAAATTTTTTAATTTTTGTGTTTTTTAATAAGGGTTAAAGGTGTTTAAAGTTTTTAACATTTTTCTTATATATGTTAAATTTATGCATTAAGTGGAACGGTATGGATTAAGTTGAAATTTGATGAACTGTGAATTGAATTGGATTGATTTATAATTTGATGCAAGTAACTAAATGCTTCACATTTCAATGAACTTTGCAATTCAATGAATAATTGAGAATCTTGATGGATATACTTTTTTAAAATGATTTTCTAGAGATGTTTCTTATTAAGTTGAGAGTAATGAAATTGATTTATATGAGAAAAAACAAATACTTAAGTGTGGGGAGTTTAATAAATGCTAAATATACTATATTTCTAATCCCATATTTAATACATTTTGTTGTATATTTGATTGTTTCGTATTGGTTTTAGTATTTATCTTGTTTAAATTAGTTTTTAGGTCCTATTTTTCCTTATAGATAAAACGAAAAGAATTAGGTCAAAATTGAGATAAAAAATAGAAGAATTAGAGCTATTTTGGAGGGACCCTAGTGATGAAGGACGCACCATATAAGTCTACACAACCGTGTGGGTGACTATAGACCTCTCTAAGACCATGTTTCTTTGTAGTTTTCAAAGAATTAAACAAAATTAAGGGACATGATAATGCATAAGACTATGTGGGTGACTAAGACCACTTTAGAAACCTTAATTTCAAGCTATTAAAAGGAAAAACAAAGAGAAAATAAAGGGTTTATAGGTAGTTAATAGGAGATTCATGGGAGGTTTGAAAAGGCTCAAGAAGACACATATTGATGGCCTATAGCAATATAGAGAATGAAGAACAACCAATAAAATGTATTTGGAGCGGATTTTCATCAATCTAAAATAGATTTCATGAAGATTAAAAGTGATCTCATCATGGTTCTTTTATCTTTCTATTTTTATTTTAGCCTTGATATTATGATGATAACTAAGATTTTGTTAGTACTTAGATTAAATGAACCTAAGGGTAGACCTTGTTGAGATTTTATTTTATTTAATTTGTTCTTTAGTTTTTATTAAGATTCATTTATATGTTCTTAATTACCCTTAAACTAATATTGCTAGCATTTTATTTCATATATGATTTCATGCTGTTGAGATTGACAAATCCTTTTGTATGAATAGACCTACCATAACTGGAAGGACTTAAATGAATACCTAGATATAGGTCAGCATAAATCCTTTTGATTTGGGTCAAACCTAATACTGAAATTCACAAATCGATTAATGCAATCTTAAGGGTTTTAACTAGAAAGAGGGTTTAGTTAAACAATGGTTAGATGTTAATACCCTTGAGAAAGATATTAGCATAAAATAAGAATTTCAACATTCTAATGAACTAAATATTAAATTGATTAGTGAAATCATGATCGCTCGAGTAGTCCTTAGGGATTTGAAATTTAGGTACTATTTTCTATGATTATTTCTTAGTTTAATCTTTGTTCTAGTAATTAATCATATTGATTTATTTTAGTTTATTGTTTTAATTTTTCATTTGATTTATCTTAAACACCATAATTTTAGATAATACAAAGACAGTAAACACTAGTAATTCTAGTCTTTGTAGGATCGACATTTACTCACTAGTGCTAGTTATAGTTATATTGTGTTTTTGCGGTTTAAAACAAAAAAATTCATATCAAGTTTTTGGTCAGTGCTAACTATAACTACACTTTACGCTTGCGGTTCAAAACATACAATTTCATATTAGGTTTTTAGCCAATGCTAACTATATCTACATCATGCACTTACGATTTAAACATAATATTGCATATCATTTACCTTTCAATTATATAAATACATCTTTAATTTTATTCAATTTTGGTTTTATGGCACTTTTATATTTTATATTTTGGGATTTTCAAATTATACTCTTTTGGAAATTGAAATTATGTTTATATTTGTTAACAATTCTAACCCTTAATTTTGTCAAAACTTGTTTTATTGCTTTAATTGATTTTTTGAAATTGGGCATAATATTGAAATTGGAGATTTTTCAAAATTAAACGTAATTACAAATGTTTCTTTCAAAAGAACTTTTAAATAATTACTTTGACTCTTTAAATATCCAATAGCTATCTTTCTTTAACAAACTTACCAATCTTAATAAAATTCATTTTGGTTTTTTAACTAAGTTAGCTTGACACCTAAAACTTTATATTATACATTTTTAATAATTAATTTCTTTTAATGATTCCAAAAATGGGAGAAATTAGCAATATTAGATTTAGGGAAGTGATAACATTTGGGTAACTTTATATGTGGTATTTTTTAATGTAATTTTATACTTGAGAAATTTATGTTTAAGAAAATGTGTGGATTTTTCTTTTACATTTGACATTAAATATTTCTTTTGTTCTTCATTTTGAATTTAGACTTCTACAAGAATTAAGGGGAACTAATCTTTATCTTGATTATATGCTTAATTTTCATATTCCTCTATAATATCATAAATATTTTGTCATCATCAAAAAGGGGGAGATTACTAAACCAAAGGAGATTCCGATCAATGTTTTAATGATAACGAAACATAATTACCTCTAGTGAGTTTATTATTTTGATGAAAAGCAATATAAGAACAAAATGAAACCATAAACTAAAAAAAGATAGCTTATAAAGATGACAAAGGGAAGTTCAAGTTTGCAATCGTTGAAATGAATACTAGAAAAGAAAAGAAGATCAAGAATCATCAAGGTCATTTTACATCTTGTATTATTTATTGTAATCTCACTTTGATAATTTGATGCTTTAAGAGGCTCATCATACATAAACATTTAATATCACTTTATTGCCAGAATCTTTACATTCATCAAGAGACATTAAAGCTTTTGGTTTTAATAGAAAATTCTCTTAATCTTTCAAACACTCTTTAGGGAATATTTTGGGAAGTATTAAAATCATAATTGCATTAAGCAAATCGATTCTAGCATTTGAAGTTGTTAAAACTATATTTTTAGGGTGATTGGTTAACCCATATAACTTAGTGGTCGACCTATATAGGTTAAAGTAATTAAATTTCTTGTATTAAGAGTTTGTTGTAATATTGGTTGACCAACGTGTCATATTGGTCGATCAATAGGTAATGTCTCAACGATTATTGAATTAGTGCATTCAATGCACACTGATTAACCAATATACTATACTAGACAAACAATGCTCTGCAAATAGCTATTGTAATAGCAAGTTCTTGGCTACAATAGCTAGCAAGGGTCTCAAAACCCTATAAATAGTTTTTTATTTGTTTTAGCATTAATAAGCATTTGATAAGTGTTTTTAAATAATTTGAGCATTATTGTCTCATATTTGTGTGAAAGAGCATCTTTGGAGTTATTATGAAATAAAGTGAGCTATTTTGAGTTATAATATTTGGTTGCTTTACTTGGAAGTGATCCAAGTAAGATTAAGGTTTCATTTCACTTTGTGAGAATAATTTAAAAGATTCTTCTTTGTCGAGAAAGATTACACAAATGTTATTTTTCACCTTGAAAGAAGAGTTATAGTGGAATTTCAAGAAAAGTCTTGAAAGTAGATGTGAGTAAGAGTTTTTTACTGAACCACTATAAATCAATTTACATTCTCTTTTTCCTTTCCTCTTTAAATTATTATTCAATTGTTTGGTTGGTTTATGATAAGCAACTCATACACACACACACACACAAAAACAATCAATATATATATATATAGCGATTGTTATTAAATTGAGTTAATTGGTTAGAAAAATTATTAAATTTTATAAACACACAATGCACCTCTCCTTTTAGTTGTAATTAGGAACTAATAAGTGGTATTATAGTGGGTCTATAAGACTAGCATTTCTAACAAAATTATATAGCAAAGATCTCAATAGTGTATTTAAGAGCATCATCTTCCTAATTCAACCAAGAGAGATAAAGTATTAGTAAAGCAAATTATTTTGGTGGGAATGATTACCTCTATTGAAAAATTAGGATGAGGTTTTTCTTAAAGGACAAAAGTGTTAACCTATGAGAAATAGTTTCAATTAGTCCCTTTATTCCAACAAAAATCGTTGATAAGAACAAAGTCCTTAAACTAAAAGAAGAATGTGAACCTCAAGATAAGAGAATAATTTCTTTAAATACTAGGGCTATACACATCTTATTTTATGCATTAAGAAGAAATAAATTTAATAGGGTCTTTATATATGAAATGACCTATGACATTTAGCATACAATAGAAATTACAAATGAGGGCACAAATCAAGTTAACGAGAAAAAATTAAGTGTACTAACACATCAATATGAATTTTTTCAAATGAAGCATGATGAAAGCATATTTAGCATATATATACTACATTTATCAATATTATGAATTCTCTAAATGTCTTGGAAAGAATTATACTAACTTTGAAATGGTATGAAATTTGTTTGGGTCACTTTTAAAGATATGGGAAGCTAAAGTGATAGTAATAGAAAAAGCTAAAGGTGTAACAACCCTGCCATTAGAGGAATTTATTGTAACTCTCCTCGTATATGAAATAAGGCTTCAAGAAAAAAAAAGAAGATGATGATCTTAAAGAAAAACATTTTACCTGTCAAAGCCTCAAAGGAAGAATCGAATGAAAAGGAAGAGGCATCAATTAGTGAAAGCGATGAAGATTACATTGCTCTAATCACTAGAAAATTCAAGAAGTTCTTGAAGAAGAAATCCTCTAATGAAAAGGACCTCAATATTATTTACTTTAAATGTATAAAACACAATCACATGAAGTTGTAATGCCTTCTACTTAAGGATGATGACAAAGGAAGATCCCTAAACTTAAGTGTCATACATACAATCATGATAGCTCACTTCACTATCATAAGAGACCATTCAACGCCTTTAATGTCCAAAGGAAGATCCCTCATTATGCGTACATACATAGAATACTCAGTAATGCATTTATGCTTCATCATTACATATATAACAAGGTATGATATCTTTATGGTAATTTTGAATATATTGATAGATTTTTTAATCAAACAAAGAATAGAAAGCAAACCTTTGAAAGTGTGGGTTTACTTTCTTTTACTTTTGACTTTATTAATTAGTAAATTAAATTAAAATTCAAACTAAATAAAATAACATATACAAAATAATGAACCAAAATCAATACTTTAAGCATAAATTTTTTAATTTATTTTACATTTAAATTCTAACTATTTTAATCTTAACTTGAATATAATGAATATTAAGTTATTTTGAAGAATTTAATTGTTTTATTTGGAGATTTAGCAAATATATTCCATTTAATTTATGTCAACTTATGTAATCATATTTATTCAATTAAACTCATTAATTTTATTGGTAACTTATATGTTTCTTATATGAACTAATTAAGAGTAGAGCATTTTTTAAAAATTGAAAGAAATTTATCAATTTAGCTTAAAGCTTATACATTACCTTGGTTTAGATGCCATAAAATATAAAGAATCCTATTAAGGGTAATTATCACATTTAATATGAAAGTATATTAAGCAAATGGTTAGTTATAAAGATAGAGAAAATAATGTTTAAACTTTTAGGTTCCAACTGAGCTTCATTTACTAGCTCCTACATAATCGTTGTTTGTTATAATGATTTCCTTAATCCAAAAGATAGTCTTAGTTACTAATCCATACTTGTCCCTTGCATAGCCTTTGTGTAGTCTGTTGTTGCTTTCACGCCATATTTTATGAATGGCAACACTAGATAAATATCTATTTTTCCATGATTTAATTCTACTTTTCACTGATTCAATCAATGGGATATAATAAAAAAAATTCTAGGTTTCTTAGTGGTTATAGGTATATAAAGGTATTTAAAAGGAGCCAAATGAACACTTAACCTAAAATAGAGTTAATGGTATCCATATTCATGTTGTCAACAAAAATGTAAAGCTTACATTTTTCTCTATTGACTTTCAGTCTTGAAAGTATAAATAAATGGTTGAGAGCGTTGAACATTATTTGAAGGGAAGAATATTCAACCCCACAAAATAGCATAATATCTTATAATGAAATATAAAATGACCACTGGATCCAATATTGGAATTAATTAATCTTGTAAGGATTTCAATGGCCAAGGTAAACAAATATGTGGATAAGAGATCCCTTTATCTGATTCACTTAACTCAACTAAAAGTTTGTAAGGGAGTACCATTTACCAGGACACTATATGTGGTTGATGAAATGCAATACTTAATCCATTCTATATAGGTTTTAGGAAAATCAAATACCAGGAGATAATGGATTATAAAGCTAAATTCCAAATAATCAAAAGCTTTGGAAATATTTATTTTCATTGAATAACTCTTTATAAAGGCCTTGGTATTATATTGTTTAAACAACTCCTAAACTAATAAAATATTGTCTCCAATCGATCTCCCAATTATAAAAACCCCCATATAAGGATTAATAAACATTTTAATAGCCTTCTTTAATATAATGGCTAGGAGCTTAGAAATAGCTTGCAAATTGTGTTGTAGTAGAAAATCAGTCGATAATCATATATAGAGTTTGGATTCTTCTTCTTGGGATCATATAAAAATGTGTTTTATTAAAATCTATAATCATTTTGGTACTCATAAAGAATTCTTAGACAATTTCAATCCCTAATTCTTTAATTAAACTTAATGTTCTCTAGAAAAAGAAAACATTGAACCTATCTAGCTTGAGAGAATTATTTGGATTTAAGCTAAATAGAGCCTTCTTAATCTCATGAGGACTAAAAGGCCTCATGAGACCAGCTTTAATCTCTTAACTTATAGAACATTCTATAAATGATTTTAGTCCTTCTAAATAATATAATTAATGAAATAAATGGATTATTAACTAATGAATATTTTATTATAAATTAATGAATTTTATTATTAATTAATGAATAATAAATGATAAGTTGACTATTCAATCACAAAATTTTTCTTTTTTCTACTATTCCAATCTAATCAATTGTAAAGATTCGATTAGAAATTAATAAAAGAAAAAGTGAGTGGACCTAACCCTTTAAATCTTGATTACATATGCTATTCTAATATTCAAGTAAAGCTCAAAATTCTATCCAAGCAACTTCTTATATAAGTTAAAAGCAATTTGACCAATCTTGTCTTTTCCTTGTATAGTTGCCCCTCCTTTTTAACCAATGAGGAATTTTGTTCTTGTTTCTTTGAGCTAAAATGGTGTTGAAGAAGTATTTAATATTATCATCCCCCTCACTAAGCCAATGCAGCCTCATAAATGAATTATGGAACTGACGAGCTTGATTATAATTATTGAGGGCCTTGGGTTCGAAGACTTTGAAACCCTAATTGAGGAGATCTTTGTCATAATCATCCTAGATTTTTCGAAAAGTTTCCTTTAGTACCTAAAGATTAGTTCTAATGTTTAAACATACCCTATAATGAAGAGCTTTCATACCCTTTTTGATAACTTTAAACTTCCTTATTAACTAAAGGGCCTTGCAGCTAACCATTATCACATTCATACCTACCTTAAGAACTTGCTTAAAGCCTTCATATTTAGAAAAAAAGTCATATAATCTAAATTGGGCTTTAGGAGATAAAATGGAATAGAGATTTAATAATTGAATATTGAAGTGATCTGAAATGAGATGAGGGCCAAAATTGGCAAACGACGTAGGAATTGCCCCAATAAGGACCATTAACCGAAGCCCTGTCAAGTTTTTTTTCCTCATAAACTAGTCCTTTTGCTTATCATTGCTCTAAGTAAAGAATTGCCCTAGATAACTAGGGTCCAACTCTTCAATTTGGTTTATCACTTGACATAGCTCATTCATTATGCTTTTATAATTAACTTTAACTTCTTTTGCTTCATTTAAGTGTAAGAAAAAAAATCAAATCACAATTAAGCATGCATGAACTTTAAACTCTTCCTTGAATTATATGAGTAGATCCCATAGATTCAAACTTTGAAAAGTATGAGCAAATCCTATAGTTTCAACCTTTAAAAAGTAAATGTTGCAGCATAAATGACTGAGTCATCGAAAGGGCTATTGGACCATTCAAAACAACAAGTGAAGTGAATCAATTGATCAGTAAAAACCAAGTTAATAATTTGAATCAGAGATGAATCAAAAGCCAACACTATCCTACCATTGAAGTGTTGTGAATGGTTTTGAGATGATAAACCATTGAGTACCCAAAAATCTCAGACTTTCCCACAACTTATCAACCTTTATTTTAAAGGGATGTTTATTCCCTTAGTTTCTGCTAGTTCCTGATATATACCTGTAACAAATAATCTACCTATAGATCTTAAAATAAGAAAAAAAAAACTTAAATGTTTATTCTTTATTCTTAATAGAAGGTTTCTAAAATAAGAAAAAAAAAACTTAAAATTTTGTTAATTCACTAACCTTGTTCAAATTCATAATTGATAAGTTTATGGTAAATCATCATTCCTCTTAACTTTAATGCAAATCCTAGCATAACCTTGCCTATCTAGCTTAGTTATTTGAGAGTCCAATCATAGAGGCTTACCTAAAGAATTTTCCAAATGACTTAGCCCCTCCATCGTCTAGTATTCTAATGGTACATATTAAAAATTGGTCCGTAAAGGAATTAGTTCCTCTTTACCTCTTCCCAATTCCATTCTCAGGTGCAACTTCTATAGAAGCATAGGGTGGCCACCATTATGCCATAACCATTGCTCCATAATCTAAATCAACTTAGTATCTATAGAAAAATTGAAGATGAATGCATCATCCTGTAAGGTTTTCTCCAACCTTTGTTTACTACACTTGGAAGACATCTAATACTGCACTTAAGGAAAAGGTCTCTTTCTTAGAAAAAAGATTATCAAATAGGAGGACCAAATGTCATCACTTATTTGTAAAACCTCTACCAAGGGGTAATGATCCCATCAATTAAAGAGTTCTTGAAGTGGATCAGTTTGTCCTTAAAAGTGTTCAAAGATACCAACTTGCTCCAAGTTTTAGTTGTGCCAATAGGAATTTTCTCAACTTCTTACCCTAATAAAGAGTTCTTCTCTTTGACCTGATTATGAGATTAATGGTACCTTCTTTAGGCATAGAGGGTTCCATTATTATCGAACTAGAAAGTGCAGAAAATATTCTTTGTTCATGCATAAAACATTAAAAAGGCCCTTAGAGAAGCCTCTTGACATTGAAGCATTGGCTCTAATTGAGTTTAGTTAGGCTAGTAATTTCTCCATAAGGCAAAGCCTCCAAGCAGGAGTTCACATACATGAAGAATCTCACTAGAAATAGAAAATTAAAAGAAAATAATTAGGGGCAGTAAGGTAATTATGCTAGAAAGAAGCCAGAGAACATTAATCAACAGTTGAGTGTTGTTACACAAAAATATATTATTTTAAAGTAAAACATATTTTATTCTTGTATTTCATTGAACAATTTTAATGATTAAACTTTCATTATCTCACATAATATTTTTAAAATGATCAAGGTGACTAATCTTTGAAATAAATCAAATGTTAATTAATTGGATAGACATATCAAATATCATAATTCAAAAATGAAAATAAAATCTTAACTTACTGCATATACAATTTATAGTTAGAAAATTACCTAGGCATATAATTAAAATTAAAATTAAATATTATTATTATAAACTTAACTATTATCAATTATTTAATAAATATTTAAGAGAGTACATAATAGTCAATTAAAATTATCAAAAAGTAGATAAAAACATCCATATAACTGTAACCAATAAGCAAAGTTATGAATATCGTACCGGGCTTGGTATCGGATTAGGTTTTAGAACGGAATTGTATCGATCAAGATCGATCAAGATCGGTACCATTTCGTAATTTTTTAAATTTATAAAATAGTCCCTAAAATTTTTAAAAATTGCAAAATAGTCTATATTGATATATTGTATAGTTGTACTAAATACTTTACTAGTTTACTGTTTACATCAACCATACTTTCAAAAATCTTAATAATAAATAATAATAACAATTAATATGAAATAAGTCAATAACAATATTTTTAAATATTTTACACATAAATAATAACCACAATTAATATAAACAAAGACAACCATCATCATACACACATCAAATTAAGAATAATATAAAGTATTTAAAATATTACAATAATACAATTTCATCATTTTAATGCCATTTCATTTTATATTTAATTAGACATAATCACAATTTTAATTTAATATATAAAATTAATTCAATAATTATAAATAAATATAATTAAATTTAAAATATATTTTAAAATATATAAATTTCAAATAAATTTTGATTTAATAATTAAAATATATAAAATATATATTAGTTTATAAATAATAATTTTAAATTATTTATTTTAAAATAAAATATTTTTATTAATACTTTATTAATAAATATTATATAAAACATTAAAATAAATTTAAATAAAATAATTTATTAGTAATTTAAATAAAAATATTTTATTTTTAAGTTTTATTTAATTTATAATTATTATTAGTAATAAAATATTTATTATTATTTTAAAAAGTTTGAAAAAAAAGGAGGGAAGGAGAGGGAGGGAAGAGATTTTGAAAATTTTTGAAATTTTGCAAAAAAATCTCTCAATTTTTTAAAATTTTCGGTACCCATCGGTATTTGACCGATATTTTGAATACTACCGGTACCAACTAATACAGCCGAAATGGACCGGTACCGACCAGTATTTAAATCCGATATCAAAATTTAAAATCCGATATCAAATTTGGGCCGGTACGGAACGGATCTCAATACAATGCCAATAAGACCTTAGCTAAAATTTGACAATTGATAGAAAAAGATTTAATTTAATATCTTACACATTTTTAATAGGCTCGTACAATGAATTTTTTTTGTGAAACTATAAGAAAAAATAGAAAGATAATCATTGAAAAGTTTTAATTAAAGAAATTGTTTTCTAACTTTAAAATATCATTTTTTCTTATTTATATGTTTCTCTACTTATATCTCTTTTGAACATATTTTAGTCAAAATTTATATTAGTGAAGATATATAATTATGAGATAAATTATTTTAAAAATCTTAAACTAAGAATAAAATAAAATATCTTCAAATATTTAATTTATTACACCCATATCATGATATATTATAATGTAAAATCATCAATCTATTGTTAACACTATTATTAAAATTTTGTTTTTGTTAAGTTATAATAACATGTTTCATTTTATAATCATATGGACTTTTATCAATGATGAAAATTTTCCTAATTATTTATAGCTTTCAATTTTCTATTAATAAAAAGAAAGCTTCTTTTAAATAACCTAGTTCCTATAATTTAATGTTTGTAAAATTCCTAGGTTTTACATGTGGTTGCCATAATGAATCTCTAGACATTTAGATGATGTAAAATTTTCTTGAGCCTTACTTGTAGGTATGTGGTAGGCTTATACCCAAGTTTCCTTTGTGCTAAACTAATATTAGTATATGTTATTCAGCCTAACCTTTAACTTCAAAAGTTTTTCTAATATGCTTACAAGATCAACAAATGACATTAGAGACATATACTTCAAATTGAACTCTTGATTATACTCCTTTCCCCTCCATTCCCAATACTCTTTTATACATCATCTAATTTAGTCAAGGATCTCCTAATAATATCATCAATATAGGTTAAATCCCTAGCAATAGTATTATGATTTGTTACAGAAAAAATTTGTTATATTTTTCCTTGTAAAATATCTTTATTAAAAAAGAAATATGCCACATATAGCATCCCCTAAGGCCCATTCACAATGAAAATTGTAATCGACAAGTTTAAAGGTTGTACATATAATTGTAAATATGTGTAATTATCTCTAATTTTAATAGCATAATATAAATTAGTAGCCTATCCATCTTATTAAAAGGTCAAACATATTTTGGTCATTTAAATTTAAAATGATCATATTTAAGTCTTTAAATATAAAAGGTTCTTATTATAGTCACTCATCTTAATATTTTAAATCAATCAAGTACTTTTGGCGATCTCTATCAATATAAAATTGGTGATACATACCTAAAATAGATCAAATGCAAATATCTTAATTTCTATTAGGTCCATCTAGACATGTTTAAAAATCAATTGGTGGAAATATATCCATAAATTCTTCTATAAGATCATTATTGAACTTAAGCATAATTTTTTTAAAGCTATTACATTTTAGGAAAATCCATAAAATATGAAAGTGATTTCATCTAATTATAAAAATGATTTGTTACAATTATTTGAAAGATCCACTTTTAATTTTGCTCTACTCTATAAACTGATTAATACTTTTATGCTTAATATTTACTTGAACATTTCGAACTGCTTGCTCGCCATCATTTGTGAACCTTTAACAATCTAGAGTTGGATTTAAGGGTATAGAAAACTTACTTTAGGAGGTGGAGGCGGCGGTTTCCAACTGTTATTTATTGGCACAAGAGGAGGAGGTGGTGGTCCATAAGAACTTAAGATTTTTTATTTCAATTTTCAAAACATATTATTTAGGGTTTTTTTACACTTCTAGATAGACCCAATAAAAAATAAAATGTTTATAAATGATTTATTTTTGGTATGTGATAAGTCTATATTTTATATGTTTGTAGAAGCCAATTTAGTTATGATTTAGCATTTTTATGACATGTTTTATATAGAACTACATGATATTCTCTCTTTTTTTCATTATTTTGTAGTTGAAGATTTTAAGAAGATATCACATATTTGAGCATGAATTTATCTGTAATTGTCTTATTGGGACGATTATAGGGGAATTGGAAAGCTAACTCTAAGGGTTACAACTATATAGAAGACCTAGAACAAAATCAGTACCAAATATAAAGCATAATGACAAACTTGTGTTAAACTACATTTAAAAACTTCTAAAATAAGACCGATATCAGCCTTTGAGTGTAACATGCACTAATTCTTGTAGCAAATACTTTAAATAAAATATGTGGAATTACAAGTTAAATCATTTTATAACTCTTTTATGTAAGCCAAGCTTATAAATACTTTCATTTGGGGTCTTTATAGGGGATTTTGGAGGCTTGCGACAACCTCCTTTGTCAATAAGCTTTTACTCTTAAGTTTTTTTTTTTTTTACATCAGGTAGGGATTTAGAGAAAAATTTAGAGGAGCCCATAACAACTCTTCTATTCTTTCCTTTCTTTCTTTATATTAAGATTGTTTTTGTTTTTGTTTTCTTTTCGTTATGTTTAGTAGTTAAAACCCAAGTTAGGGTTAGGGATGTGGTTTGTGATGGATCTTTTAATTATTAATATATAGTTTGATTATTGTTTGGTTGAATTTATTGCTTTTGTTCTTAATCTTGGATTTAGACCTGATCACTATATATTTAATCATAGGGATTGTATGAAAGACCAATAGGTGAAGTGTGACATGTGTACTAGAAGAATAAACACTTTAGTTTTTGAGAATGATAGTATCCTAGCCTTAGTGATAACCTAAATATATTAATTATGCTTAATAAATTTGATTATGTTAAATCACGCATCAACAAGTGATAGATGTCTAATTTAGATATACCTATATGACTTGACAGAAGGCATATATGCTTTAGGTTAATTGTTATTTCAACTTATATAATTAAGTGTGTTAATAATTAAAATCCTATATAAATGCACACCCAAAGACCTAATGTTTGCTTTCTTGATTTCTTTACACTATTTTAATTTCTTGTTTTTGTTAGTATTGCAATTTCAATCATATTCCTAAATTTCATAGATCTAAGCATTTTGTTTAGCTAGGATTAATATATAGTAATATATTTCCTTGTGCAATCAATACTCTAAATTGCTTAAGTTTTAATAACATGCTATAATTAATTTTGTACACTTGCAAAATTAGTCGATTAGTGTGTCATATTGATTTTCATTAAAAAAGAATGACAAAAGTACTTGATTAAGTCAAAATATTGAGATGAAAGACTATACTAAAGACCTTTTATGTTGGAGGACTTAAATCAAAATAATATTAAAGTTTAAAGGACTAAAAGTAAGATTGTCCCATTTTATAAATATTTAGACAATTGTAGGTTGTGGGTTTAATTCCTTACAAACTTCCACCAATGTAACAGATCCATTATTGTTATTGCACACATAAGAGCCTAAGCTTGATTTGAATTTCCAACTCCAACTTGAGTAGCTAAATGCATCATATGAGAGATGCAAGCAACTTTAAACAACTTCTCCAACATGTCTAAATAATATGTTTTGAAATTTTAAATATTTCTTCTATCATTTCTTTTGACATCTGGTAGCTTTTATAGAAAAATTAGTTGAAAAGCTTAGGCATTTTCTCTTAAAGTTCTTGGATTCATCTGTTACCAACCTTAGGATTGCTTTGAAAAGTTTCACAATGAGTCCTTAATTTTAAAAGCTTTTTGTTTTTTGATTTAGGTACTTATAAGTATTCCTTGAATTGAAGAACTTCTGCATCATGTTTTGCTCTTTAAAGCATGGCATCAAGTTAAGTAAACATTGATGGAATGGCTTTTTAAAGCTTGTGCAAGAAGGACTCCTCATTAACCAATTTGTTATGGTAGCTATTGAATTCCTTGATTTTTTATTGCTCTTCTTTGGTTAAGGTAATTTTAGTCAACTTATTGAGAGTAATTAGATCCAGTCCTTGTTCATCATTCAATGCGTCAATGAGTTCTTTGCAACAAATGGGCAGAGATTTTGAAATGAACATTATGTTTTGGAATTTTCTAGCATCAAGGAGAATAATTTATTTGGGTAAAGATGAGTTGAAATTTTTTGGATTGCTCCTATTTTTGTCTTTTTAGTTGATTTTCAGTTGCTCATATCCAAAAAGGCTTTTATAAGATCATCATTAATCCTAAACATGAATTTTAATATAAAATGTCAAATTCTAGGAAAATATATAGAATAAGATAACATATTCATCTAAATACAACAAAGATACACTATAATTAATTGAAATATCCACCTTCAATTTTGTCCTACACCATAGGTCGTTCAATATTCTTTACACCTTATTCTAATGTGATAACTTAAGTTTCACTTGACCATTCCCAATTGAAGACTCCCTTGGACCACCGTCATTTATTGGCTTTTAACAACCTAGAGTTAGTTTAAGGGCATATGAAACTTGCCCACTTTAACTGGTAATAACAACAATGTTTAACTTTTATATATAGTCACAAAAGAAAAAGGTGGAGGTGGTCTAAGAACTTAAGATTTATATATTTCAAAATTCAAAACATATTATTTAGTTTTTTAATTTTTCATGTGTTTTAATAGGCCCAATAGAAAATATTGTCTACATATGATATATTTTGGATGTGCTATGATATTTTTCATTAAAAGAGATTAATGAAGATATTTAATTGAGTTACAAAATTGAAATGAAGAACTATAATAGAAACCTTTTATGTTGAAGGACTTAAATAGGGAAAATTTTAAAGTTAGAGGATCAAAATTATGGTTGTCTCATTTAAAGGACTTAAATAGGGAAAATTTTAAAGTTAGAGGATCAAAATTATGGTTGTCTCATTTAATCAAATGTCTATACAATTGATGGATTTTTGCTTCTATACAAACTTCCATTATACTAACAAATTCAGTAATATTACCATGGGTATGAGAGTTAGAATTTGCATCTCGTATCTAACTCTACTTGAGCAATTAAATGCATCATATTGAGATGTAAACAAATTTTAAAAACTTCTTCAACATTTTCTCACCTATGATAAGTTCTACCAATTCTTCTTTTATTCATCAAAGCTCACCCTAATCTTCATCGAGATGACTGCCTTAGCCCTGTCCTATGAAAAATCTATATAATGGGGTTCGTCATTTATTGACGGATTTTTTGGGATTTCTCTAAGATTATCATTAGGTACATAAGGAAAGCTCGCTTTCCTTTTGAAAAAAATATGATAATTAATTATCATAAAAAAGAAATATAAGTAGTTATACAATTAAAGACAATTTGATCAGTTGTATAAAAAAGACTTGAAAATAAACATGTAATTTTTATTTTATTTTTTACACGCCTAGTTAGGCCCATAAAAAATAAAATGTCTATATATGATTTATTTTAGGTATGTGATATGTCTATATTTTATATGTTTGTAGATGCTAATTAAGTTACGATTTAGCACTTTTATGGCATGTTTTATATAAACTTACATGATATTCTCTTTTTTGTTCATTATTTTGTAGTTGATGATTTTAAGGAGATTTCACATATTTAAGCATAACTTTATCTATAATTTTCTGATTGAGATGATTGTAAAGGAATTGGAAAGCTAACTTTATTTAAACAATTTTCTTTATATTAAAATTGTTTTTGTTTTGTTTTCTTTTCATTATGTTTATTAGTTAAAACACAAGTTAAGGTTAAGGATGTAATTTATGATGGATCTTTTAATTATTAATATATAATTTGATTATTTTTTGGTTGAATTTATTATTATTTTTCTTAATCTTGGATTTATATCTTATCACTATAGTTTCAATTATAGGGATCGTATGAAGGACTGATAGGTGAAGTGTGATCTGTGTACTAGAAAGTACCAGAGAATGATAGTATCCTAGACTTTAGTAATAAACTAAATATACTAATTATGCTTATTGAATTTGATTAGGTTGAATTATGCATCAACAAATGATAGATATCTAATTTAGATATACTTGTATGCCTCGACAGAGGGCATATATACTTTAGGTTAATTATTATTTCAACTTATATAATCAAGTGTGATGATAATTAAAATTCCATATAAGTGAACCGCAAATTCCTAATGTTTGTCTTCTTGACTTCCTTACACTTGTTTAATTTTTGTTTTATTTGTTTAACAATTTTACTTATATTCTCAAATCTTATATAGCTAGGTATTTTTGTTTAGCTAGGATTAATGTATATATAGTAATATATTTCCTTATGCGATCAATACTTTAAATTGCTTAACTTTTAATAACTTGTTATAATTGATTTTGTACAATTGCAAACTCATTCAATTAGTGTGTCATGTTGATTTTCATTAAAAAAGATTTATATAAGTACTTCATTAAGTCAAAAGATTAAGATGAAAGACTATAAAAGCCTAAAATAAAAAACTTTTACGTTGGAAGGAAAAAAAATCTTAAAGTTTAAATGGCTAAAAGTATGATTATCTCATTTTATAAATATCCAGACAATTATAGGTTATAGGTTTAATTCCTTACAAACATCCACCAAATTAACAAATCCAGTAATGTTACTGTGCACATCAAAGTAAAGCTTGAATTGCATTTCTAACTCCAACTTAAGCAACTAAATGCATAATATGAGAGATGCAAAAACTTTAGACAACTTCCCCAACATGTCTAAATAATATGTTTTGAAATTTTAAATATTTCTTTTATCAGTTCTTTTGACCTTTGGAAGCTTTTATAGAAAAACTAGTTTGAATGCATGAGCATTCTCCCTTAAAATTCTTGAATTCATTTGTTACCAACCTTAGGGTTGCTTTGAAAAGTTTCACAATGAGTCCTTAATTTTAAAGCTTTTGTTTCTTGATTCAAGTATTTATAAGTATTCCTTGAATTGAAGAACTTGTGCATTATATTTTGCTATATAAACCATGGCATCCAGTTAAGTAAATATTGATGGAATGGCTTTCTAAATTGTTAGAGTAGTGCCCTGAAGGCAATCGCTTTTAGCACATTTTGTACAAAGTTGTGTACATACTTTATGAATAAATAAAGTAAGGCATATTTCATTAATTTGATGTTCATTATTTATGAATGGATATTGATCTATAAGCAAATTAATGAAGTCCATGATATATGACATAGCATGAAGGAAATTGTGATGTGATCATACTACTGAGATTCCTATCATGTGCAATTATGTCAAGATCTAAATTATCCTAGTCATAGGATTCTGAGACCGGACATCGGTAATCCGAGAGACTAGACATCTCAAGCTCCTTGATTTGATCAGCGGTGGATCTCGGAAGTAAATATGAGATATTTAGGGTTGAGATGTGGATGCTTACTAGAGGTAGTAAGTACATTGGATGACCTGCTATGAGATCATCACATGGATGTCCTATTCTAATGTCGGTGATAATCTCATCATAGAATGGTGCAAGTATCCTTAGACTTGAGGTGCTTAAGGATATCTTGATACTGATTCGTGCTTTGACTCCATTCCTTGTTGCCTTACAGAGGTCGCTCATAGGGTGGTGATTGGGTGCGACTTGAGGTATTCAAGGTAATTGAGTAGCCAATAGAGGATTCACCACTTCTGTGATAGCTGAAGATGATACCCATGGCCTCTTGTCAGGGTCATTACTTGGAAGTCTCTGGCCGAAGCATATATGTCATGAAGAATGTCTTCATTGACATATTAAGTAATGAGTCCCAGGACAAGAACTTAAATCACTTGGACTAGATTTGACGTATTCAGTCTAGTAAGAGTTGACACTTTGCCCATACTCATAACTAAGTGGGATATAGCATGGTGAAAGGATGAATTGCACAGTAATTATCTATGGAAAGGTTCGTGATATGGTTCATGATGAATACATGTTCATTTGTCAAATCAATTACTTTCCGGTCAATTGGGGGTTATGATGTATTGCTAGATACCGCTCATGACTTACTCAGATTAAGTGTTAATCTAAGTGGCTAACATAATCGGGAACCTAATGGGTCACACGCATAAGAGTGTCTCGGAGAATTCGTAAAATAGTTTTGGATAGAGTTTCAATATATGGAGAGAAAAAGGACTAAATGAATCCCGATAAGATCGAGATATGTCCTGATGAGATCGCGACATTGATATTGTTGAAAAAGGTTTCCGGTGATTTTTCCATACCGGGACCCGGTAGGACTGACCCCAGTGTGACTGGACCACATCAGCATTTATATACATATTTATATATGTTATTAATTAATTAAAGAATATATATATATATATATATATATATGTTATACGTGTATGATGAAGAAAGGAGAAGAAGCTTCTCCATTTTATGCTTAGTCATTACTTGCATTAAATGACAAAAGACAAAAATGAAAGGATGAAGAGGGATGATCGTTGCTTATGGAATAAGAAGAAAAGAAAGAGTTTCCTTCTCTAATAAGATGATGATCTTCGTGGCTTTTGAAGAATAAGAAAGGTTTTGTGAAAACCTAAGAGAGAAGTTTGTTCTCTCATCAACGATCTTCTCCTCCAATCTTCATCTTCAAGCTTCTTCATTTCTTTTCCATCGTTTCTCAAGCTTTCCAAGGACAAAGGTAAGAGCTAGCACTCTTTAATTTGTTCTAGCTATTTTCGGGTCAAAGGGTTTGTCTCGGTTAGGTTTTCCGATCTCTGCGTGGATACCGTTAGAGACGGTCTCCTTTGGCTGTTATGGTTTGAGTTTGTTATATAGACACATGGATCCTGGCTTTCGGGAAGGTCCCGAAAATGGTGCAAGAAGGACTCATTATTAACCAATTTATTTTGGTAGCCATGGAATTTCTTAATTTTTTATTACTCTTCTTTGGTTAAGGTAATTTTAGTCAGCTTATTATGAGTAATGAGATATAGTCCTTGTTCATCATTCAATGCGTTGAAGAGTTCTTTGCAACAAATAGGCAAAGATTTCAAAATAATTGTTACATTTTGGAATTTTCTAGCATCAAGGAGAATCATTTATTTGGGTGAAATGGGTTGAAATTCTTTATACTGCTCTTATTTCTGTCTTTTTAGGTGATTTGCAATTGGTGGTAACATACCCAAAGAGGCTTTTATAAGATAATCATTAAACCTAAACATTAATTTTAATGTAAAAATGTCAAATTATGGGAAAATCTATAGAACAAGACAATAATTCATTTAAATACAACAAAGATACACTACAAATACTTGAAATATCCACCTTCAATTTTGTCCTACACCATAGACTATTCAATATTCTTTCACACCTTATTATAGTGTAATAACTTAAGTTTTACTTGACCATTCTAAGTTGATGACTCCCCTTGAGTTGGTTAACAACATAGGAAACTTACCCACTTTAAACGGTAATAACAACAATGCTTAACTTTTATTTATTGCCACAAAAGAAAGATATTGATGAAGATATTTAATTGAGTTAGAACATTAAGATGAAGAACTATAATAGAAACCTTTTTTGTTGATGGACTTAAATAGGGAAAATCTTAAAGAGGATCAAAATTATGGTTATCTCATTTTATCAAATGTCTATATAATTGACAATTATAGGTTGTGGGTTTTTACTTCTTTACAAACTTCCATTACACTAACAAATTCAGAAATATTACCATAGGTATGAGTTAAGCAATTAAGTGGTTCATAAAGAGATGCAAACAATTTTGAACAAATTTATCAATTTTAGGATTTGCATTAGGTGAGCGAGGAAGCTTGCTTTCCTTTTGAAAGAAATTTGATAATTAATTACCATAAAAAGAAATATAAGTAGTTATAAATAAGTGAAGACAATTTTGATCACTTTTATATAAAAGATTTGACAATAAACATGTCGCTTTTATTTATTTTTATGTTATTGTACTTATTTTTAAATATAAGCTATTTTCTTGTTAATTTAATTGAAGTCATTAGTCCAAATTCAAATAGATGCCTTAATTACTCTTTTCTGTAAAATATCTTTTTAAGAAAAATAATTAAGATATTATATTCTATAAAATATCTTTTTAAGAATAATAATTTAGATATTATAATAAAGAAAGTCTAAGGGGGCGTTTGGTTTGAGGGTTTGGGAATGAAAGAATGAAATAATTATAAAAAACAGTGTTTGCTTTGGGGATTTCAATTCCAGGGGAATGGATTTATCCCATTAAATTTGGAAATCTACTAAACTCACCAAGAAGGTGGGTATAAGTTTTCATTCTAATCTAAGTTTTTATCACGTTTATTTTTTACTTTTTTCTCCCCAACCTTTGCTCTACCATCCTCTTTACTTCCTTATCGCCTTTCAATTTCTTACGATCTCCCATCTTGCCTTATCGCGTCTCATCAACGAAGAAATTTTTTGTTCTGCGCCTCTAGGTATATTTTTTGAAATCCCTCATTTTAATTTAATGTTAAATGAACTGGATAGAACCTGGTTTCATCTCATTGTAAATGGGGCTTTTGCTCCTTTTTTTTATATATTCTCATTTTATGATTTAATCAAGAGAATAACCAATCTGTTATATGGTTTGATGATGTGAAAGTGCATATGGTTATAGATTGAACGAGAATCATAAAACCAATCTGCTCCTTTTTTTCCCTTATATTTATTGTTTTGTGATTTAATTTGATTTTTCGTATATAGTTTTAACTCTTAAAAAAATAAAAAACACATAGTGAATCATCTTCTACGTTGGTGTTTGTTTATTTATTTTGTAAAGCTCTTAATGGCTTTCAAGAACAACGAAACAGAAGCACTTTTTTTTATAGTTTTTAACCTTCATATAAGGACGCAAGCCCTTCATCTTTATCCAACGTCGGTTTAAGGGAGAGCGATTGTCAATAAAATGATGTGGAGAAAAAAATTGCATGTAAGAAGCAATGGTTTGATAGTTACTAGCAGGTAAGTTATTCATACTTGTTCTCTTTAATCAAATCGGTGGACGTGTGACCTTATAGAATGTAAAAGTATACTGATTGAAGTTCTATTTTCTGTTTTTCTATTTTTTTAGACACATAAAGAAGCAAAAGGAATGTGGGAATTTAAATTCTCATACTTAAATCAACTTGAATTAGTTTATGGAAGAGATAGAGCTATTGGGATGAACGTTTAGGAATATGTGGATGTTGTTCGAAATATGAAGAATGATCAAAATACAGTAAGTGGTGGTGAGTATGTTGGCGAATATGATTTATTATCTGACGAAGAAAACAATGATGTGTGTTCAGATTCGCAAGCAACTCCAACTTACATAAGCAATACAAATGTAACACCCTGCTATCATATGAGGGTATTCTCGCAAATTGAACCGATCGATAGTCAGATCAGTATTTATCGATCGAGTGTGCTATCGACCTCTAATTATAGAGGAACAGTTCTACGATATGCATACTTATTTATTCATTGGTACATGCATTCATGGATTTCGTATTTAATTGTGAATTGGAATTGACCAATTGATGATCCGTGAATTGATCGAATTGTGAACCGATCGAATCGACCGGAATTGACTAGATTGACATCGATGAGAAATTGAGAGTAATTGGGTTGAATGACTGATTTAAAATAGTGTAAGAGTGGTGGCAATTGATAGTGGCTTATAGGAAATTTTCAGAAATTCGGAGAAAATGCCCAACCGGAAAGTTTTGAGTGATGCATCGATTGATCAGTATAATCTTGAAAGGAGGGTTTAATGGTGATGGAAAAATTAGAGTTATATTGGTAGATGAATTTAAATGTTGAGCCATTGAAATTTAGAGACCAAATTGGGACCGATTTGGGAGACTATGTATATATATATATGGCTAAGTGGAATGGGAGAATGACCTAGGGCAAAATCGTTTCTCTTCGTCTCCTCCCACGGTGCCCTTCGATTTCCTCCATCGGTGAGGATTCTTTGATCTATCTCTGTGGTTTCCCTCCTTTGTGTTAAGCTAACGATTTATAGTGATTGATGAAGGTAGAGAGGCTTGAGTGGTTGATCGTGGATTTTGGAGGATTTAGGGTTTCGGTGGATTTGTGGATCAATCTGTTTTGGTAAGTTTTAAGAGCTTTAATGTTGTTATTGATGATTCCTACTGCATTTATGGCTTTTATTAGAGTAGATTTGAGTGGTTGGAGTGTATTAATGGAGGTTTTAGAGAGAGATCGATCAAGAAGATGATCGGACCGTCGCACGTCGCGTCATGACGAAGCGAGCGTCGAAGGCTTCGTCGCGACGAGCAAATGGATTTAAATTAAATTAGTTACGCGACGAGTCCGAGGGACGTCCGCGCGAATGAAGGAAATGCCACGCTGCGACGAGCCAATTGGCTTACGTCGCGGCGAGCATGAGAGGAGACGACGCCATGGCGGCGTGTTCTCTTCGTCTCGGCGAGGCGCATGGTCGCGCGAATGGGTCAACGATGGGATTGATTTTGGATGAGTGGGCATAACTTTTGATATAGACCTCCAATTGAGGTGATTCTCGATTCATTGTGATCTAGGAAAGAGGTCTACTGTTGAGGATAATTATGAGAATTTAATTTGATCTAATTGGTATTGATTTATTTAGATAAGGTCCATTATGGTCCATAGTGTGACCTAAACGTCAAATTGAGGCTATTGGAGTTTTGTTTGGGAATTGTAATTGAGGGTTTGACCCGATAAATAGGAAATCGTTATAAGGAATTCGAATTGAGGAAAATGGACTGAATCGTAGGAATGGATCATTTATTGGTGAGCAATTGAACAAAGAGATAGGATTGAGCTTAAAGTACCGAAATTGGGATTTAGTACCGGAAAATCGTGAACATGCATTGTACATCATTTCATTGAGACATATGCATTACTGAACTGGTTAATTGAGCAATTAATAATAGACTGTACTATACTGTTATAGAGGTGTCGTTGGATCGTCGTTTCCACGGACATTGCTGGGACTTCCAGGCAGTAGCTCGGAAGTAACAGGTGAGTAACCTAGATGGTTTCTCAAAGTTCTGATTTGCCTATATGCTCACTGTGAACTACTTGACAATGTAAATTACATGATTACTGAACTGTATGTGATTGAATTGCACTGTATAACTATTGAAATGTGTAAGATTGAACTGCATGATTACTGAAAAGCGTATGACCAAAGTGTATGCGTTTGCTGTATTGGATTGGACTACTGCATGATACTGTGAAACTGCATGATTATTGATATGTCTGAAATGTGCATGATCGAGTGACATGCTTCTCTGCTTGAACCGAACTCATCAGATTGGATCGGAATTCTTGAGTGACATTTGAACACCGTAATCTTGGGCTTTTATAGTCGATATCTTGTAGACTATCGATCACTAATTATTGAATTATCAATCTTGAATCACTGAACACTGCATTGCATGCATAAATGCATGATCAGATAATGGGCGTGCCCTAAGTTGCTAATTTCATCGAAAAAGAGCCTCGAGCTCTCGTCTTGTCTTGGACCGGCTTAGCAGGGGAGAAATCACAGACGCGTCCCCACTGCTCACCGATGAGCACTTGGGCACAAAAGCAATAATTGGAAAGAGTCACACATGCATATCGCAAACTATCAGATATAATCTTGAAAATTGGTATATATTCTTGATTAGTCTTGAATGCCCGAACTATATGACTCATGTGAATAATCGTGATCAGATATCTGCAAATTATTGTGACCATAATCGCATGATCGATAATGGAATGTGACCCAAGTAGCGATTATTCTTGGCCGCCTCGAGCCCGAGGATTTATCCTCAACATTTGTCTTACCGCCTGGCAGGGGAGAAATCACGCGCGTCCATCGATCATTGGTGGCGCTTGGGCACAACACTGAATAACTGGAAAGGAGTCTCACGTGCATTGCATACTGTACTGAATGCCTAAAATGACTGAATTGTGACAATGACATGATTTACTGTAAACTGCAATATGATACTGCTATTGTAAATTGCTGCATAATACTGTGAACTGTGATATGACACTGTAAATTGTGAGGGATTATTGTGAGTTGATAGTTGATACTGTAAACTGCTAGAGACTACCGTAAACTGTGATGTAATACTATAAACTCAGATAGATCGTGATTGGTACGTGATCATCGCAAACTGCTTATCACCGTACATTATTCTTGTCACCGAAATCGTTATAAACTCATGAGATTGTATATATATAAATTCTTATGTTATCTTTGCGATACGATCGTAATGCATGATTGGAGTGAACCATCGATGATGGTTTCTCACTGAGTTCGCAAAACTCACCCAAAATTGCATCGTATTTTTCAGGACTGATAGAGTAGACTCCTAGCTCCGGAGATGGTTGTTCGTGCCGTGCGAGTTGCTGGCAAGAGACGCGATAGCACACAGGTCGGTCAGCTGGGTTAGTATTTTGAGGATGACTTAGGATAGACTTTAGTATCGCCTCCTTTTGGTTTGTTAGGGAACCGATAGACTTGTCTATCTTGTCCTTTGGATGAGTAGATTAGGATGATATTGTAAATTTTAAATCTCGATTTTGACAAATTGTGATTTTATTTATTGCGATGCCATGTGGATTTTAGGGAAACTGTTCTGGTAGTGCACCTTATCGTGGGATACGTGTTGGTTGTCCCGATGTGTACCCTACGATGAGGGGGCGCTACATTTAGTGGTATCAGAGCATGGTTTGGCATCTTTTGGGCATAGTGTATTGTTAGGCTTGAATCACTGTAAGAATAACAGAACTGATTGGAATTTCTTTTTCTTTTTAGGTCATCCGTCTTTGGGAGATAGAGTTGAGTTACGGTGACACGGAATCGATAGGGAGCTAATAGGAGTCGAGTCCCGATGCCTCATAATCATACTGTTTTAAATTGGAGATTTGGCAATATTTAGTGAAATGTCCCAGTAAAGTTTATGAGGCAATTAGTTGATATAGTGCAATGTGATTTAACGTATCTAGGGACAAGTATAATGTCGTAGACTGTACCGTGATTGATTATTTGAAATTGTTGTGCCTTAAGCGTGGTAGCATTAATTGCATAGAAAGGTTATGGATATACCCATGGATGCGGATCAATGATGATCGAGATACTTTGGAAATTTGAATGATTCGCAAAAGAGATTAAATGGATTGAGTATAAATTCAATAGCGTATAAGAGTGTTATTGTCAAATGATAATAGTCAAACTGGTAAAAAGAAAGTAGTATGAGTTATGGGAATCTCAAATTAATTGTGTATAAAAAGGTACCGCAAAACAACTTGGTGATCTGAAACGCAAACCGATTGGGAAATTTAAATGAGAGTCAACTTCGAGAAAATGATATTCATGATCAGATAGTGAAGTATGTGGTTTACACGCCAAAGGGACTGGTAGAGAATCTTTAGGAATCGATGACAAGCGATAGACGTGACTCTCGAGGCAAATGTGAGACCGATATCATTGAAGTCCGTTGAGATTACTGAATATAAGCGAAGACTATGATTGACTTGAGTTAACGATGATAAGTGAAGTGAAGTCAGTAAAGGGATGGAACGATCCCGGATCATGACAATGAGTCGAATCGATAAGGAAATGTAATTTGTTATTGAACGGCCTCTACGTGGTCATGTCATGTAAGGTTTAAAATCAAAAGATGGTTCGGATTGACAAAATGTTTTATGGATTGGATTGGGAAGCAGACTTAAGATATGATAAATATGTTTCTAATCTCGAAAGTAAACAAGAATCGAGAATAGAGAAAGCGGATCAATTCTCCCGTCCGCTGATCCATGAATATGAAATTTCGAGGACGAAATTTTTATAAGGAGGGTGAATTGTAACACCCATTCACATAACAAGGTATTACGGTAAATTAGAACCGATCGATAGTCAGATCAGTATTCTTCGATGAAAAGTCTCTTGACCTCTAATTATAGAGGAACAGTCTCTCGTGCATATGCATACTTATTTATTCATTGGTACATGCATTCATGGATTTGGTATTTAATTGTGAATTGGAATTGATGAATTGGTGATCGTGAATTGATCGAATTGTGAACTGGTCGAATCGACCGGAATTGACTAGATTGACATCGATCGAGAAATTGAGAGTAATTGGGTTGAATGACCGATTTAAAATAGTGTAAGAGTATTGGCAATTGATAGTGGCTTATAGGAAATTTTCGAGAAATTCGGGAGAAAATGCCCGAACCTGAAAGTTTTGAGTGACAGACCGATTGACTGTATAGTACTGAAAGGAGAGTTTAATGGCGATGGAAAAATTAGAGTTATACTGGTAGATGAATTTAAATGTTGAGCCATTGAAATTTAGAGACTGAAATTGGGACCGATTTGGGAGACTATGTATATATATATGGCTAAGTGGAATGGGAGAATGACCTAGGGCAAAATCGTTTCTCTTCGTCTCCTCCCACGGTGCCCTTCGATTTCCTCCATCGGTGAGGATTCTTTGATCTATCTCTTGTGGTTTCCCTCCTTTTGTGTTAAGCTAACTGATTTATAGTGATTGATGAAGGTAGAGAGGCTTGAGAGTGGTTGATCGTGGATTTTGGAGGGATTTAGGGTTTCGGTGGATTTGTGGATCAATCTGTGTTTTGGTAAGTTTTAAGAGCTTTAATGTTGTTATTGATGATTCCTACTGCATTTATGGCTTTTATTAGAGTAGATTTGAGTGGTTGGAGTGTATTAATGGAGGTTTTAGAGAGAAGATCGATCGGAGAAGACGATCGGACCGTCGCACGTCGCGACGAGCAGAGGCGTCGAAGGCTTCGTCGCGACGAGCAAATGGATTTAAATTAAATTCGTTCGCCGCGACGAGTCCAGGGGACGTCGCGGCGAATGAAGGAAATGCCACGCTGCGACGAGCCAATGGGCTTACGTCGCGGCGAGCCGCAAGGAGACGCACGCCGCGGCGAGCGTGTTTCTCTTCATCTCGGCGAGGGTCGCATGGTCGCGGCAATGGGTCAATGTATGGGATTGATTTTGGATGAGTGGGCATAACTTTTGATATAGACCTCCAATTGAGGTGATTCTCGATTCATTGTGATCTAGGGAAAGAGGTCTACTGTTGAGGATAATTATGAGAATTTAATTTGATCTAATTGGTATTGATTTATTTAGATAAGGTCCATTATGGTCCATAGTGTGACCTAAACGTCAAATTGAGGCTATTGGAGTTTTGTTTGGGAATTGTAATTGAGGGTTTGACCCGATAAATAGGAAATCGTTATAAGGAATTTGAATTGAGGAAAATGGACTGAATCGTAGGAATGGATCATTTATTGGTGAGCAATTGAACAAAGAGATAGGATTGAGCTTAAAGTACGAAATTGGGATTTAATACTGGAAAATCGTGAACATGCATTGTACATCATTTCATTGAGACATATGCATTCTTGAATCGGTTAATTGAGCAATTAATAATAGGCGTACTATCTTACCGTTATAGAGGTGTCGTTGGATCGTCGTTTCCACGGACATTCTTTGGGACTTCGAGCGATGGCTTCTAAGTAACGGTGAGTAACATAGATGGTTTCTCAAAGTTCGATTTGCCTTTATGCTCACCGTGAACTACTTGACAATGTAAATTACATGATTCTTGAATCGTATGTGATTGAATTGCCTTTGTATAACTATTGAAATGTGTAAGATTGAGCTGCATGAATCTTGGCGTATGACCAAAGTGTATCGTTTCTTTGTATTGGATTGGACTCTTGCATCATCTTGTGAAACCGCATGATTATTGATATATACGAAATGTGCATGATCGAGTGACATGCTTCTCATCTTGAACCGAACTCATCAGATTGGATGGAATTCTTGGTGACACGAACAACGTAATCTTGGGCTTTTATAGTCGATCTTGTAGACTCTTGATCACTAATTCTTGAATTCAAATCTTGAATCATCGAACATCGCATTGCATGCATAAATGCATGATCGATAATGGGCGTGCCCAAGTTGCTAATTTCATTGAAAAGAGCCTCGAGCTCTCGTCTTTATCTTGACCGGCTTAGCAGGGGAGAAATCACAGCAGCGTCCCCACTGTTCCTTGATGAGCACTTGGGCACAAAATCAATAATTGGAAAGAGTCACATGCATACCGCAAACTCATCAGATAATAATCGAAAATTGGTATATATTCTTGATTAATCTTGAATGCGAACTATATGACTCATGAATAATCGTATCAGATATCGCAAATTATTGTGACCATAATCGCATGATCGATAATGGAATGTGACCCAAGTCGCGATTATTCTTGACCGACCTCGAGCAGGGGATTTATCCTGAACATCGCATTAAGCCAGGAGCCCGAGGGAAGAAATTCTGACGCGTCCCCATCGATCCTTGATCGACTTGCCAGCACAACCTTTGAATAACTGGAAAGGAGTCTCACGTGTATTGCATCTTGCTTGAATGCCTAAAATGGTGAATTGTGACAATGACATGATTTATCAGAATCGCAATATAATCTGCTATTGTAAATTCTTTGCATATCGTGGTCGTGATATGACATCGTAAATTGTGAGGATTATTGTGAGTTGATATTTGATCACAGAAATCGCTAGAGACTACCGTAATCGTGATGTAATCTATAAACTCATCAGATAGGGCGTGATTGATGCGTGATCTCGCAAATTGTTTATCATGTACATTATTCTTTGGTCATTTAAAATCGTTATAAACTCATAGGTTGTATATATATAAATTCTTTGTTATCTTTGTCGCGATCGCGTAATGCATGATTAGATGAACCATCGATGATGGTTTCTCACCGAGTTCGCAAAACTCACCCAAAATTGCATCGTATTTTTCAGATGATAGAGTAGACTCAGCTCGGAGATGGTTGTTCGTGCTGCGCGAGTTCTTTGCAAGAGACGCGATAACACCTGAGGTTGGTCACCGGGTTAGTATTTTGAGGATGACTTAGGATAGACTTTAGTATCGGCTCCTTTTGGTTTGTTAGGGAACCGATAGACTTGTCTATCTTGTCCTTTGGATAGTATATTAGGATGATATTGTAAATTTTAAATCTACCG
Source organism: Erythroxylum novogranatense (assembly GCA_029891385.1). Taxonomy (NCBI): domain Eukaryota; kingdom Viridiplantae; phylum Streptophyta; class Magnoliopsida; order Malpighiales; family Erythroxylaceae; genus Erythroxylum; species Erythroxylum novogranatense. The sequence continues at coordinate 52,399,207 of CM057232.1, forward strand.
ATTTTGACAAATTGTGATTTTATTTATTGCGATGCCATGTGGATTTTAGGGGAACTGTTCTGGTAGTGCACCTTATCGTGGGATACGTGTTGGTTGTCCCGATGTGTACCCTACGGTGAGGGGGCGCTACATTAAATGTGAGAAATGTGAGTGCAAAGCAGAAACAACCATCAAGTAGCAGTGAAGGGAATATAACAAAAAGGAAGAAAATGTCGTCTATTTCAACTTCCTTAGATGTTGGGGCACAACTGCAAGAAATCAATTATGGTTTTCGTACTTCTGTGGAAGGCTTTAATAACAATTTCACAACCATGGCAAATGCTATTGCAGATGAAAATTTACGTGACAAAACTGCTTCGAACAAAAATGAAAGACGTGGTTGAAGAGTTAATGAAAATTGGCCTTCCAAGTGGGGATGTCTTTAAAGCAACTAACATTTTCAGCTCAAATAAAGACAAGACTGATGTGTTCCTCAGCCTTCTCGTTGACATGCGAATGCTTTATGTTTTAAGTTTATTTTGATGTTGTTTTAATGCTTTATGTTTTAGGTACTATGAGAAATCTTGCTTTATGTTTTGATGCTTTATGTTTTAAGTTTATTTTGATGTTGTTTTATGCTTTATATTCCATTTTAAATATGATATGGAAATATAGTTGCAATTATATTGTTGGCATTATGCAGCTCTGCTGATAAATGATCATATGACTTATCTAATGCTCGAAGATTACGATAAAATTTCCTGACAAAATTGATTAATTTTTATACAAATATATGGAGATAGCCCAAACAAACATATAAAGGAAAATTATTTTCATTTTTATTGAAGGTATAAATAGTATTATATTATCTTTTATTCTCATTAATATAACAAACCAAACAACACAATTGGTATTAATACAGAAATCCAAGTTACAAACCAAACATTATTTTTTTTAATTTTTCATACTCATCCTCATTTCCTTATACTATTATACCCATATCTATAGCCAACTCCGTGCTCAAACCAGATTTATAAAATTAAATAATTAATAACCATAAAAAAGAAATATAAGTAGTTATAAAAATGAATTAATCTTGAATTATTATCAGTAACAAAATTATATAACTTTATAAAGATATTCTCCTAAAAAGGGAAAGAAACCAGGATGCAGAAAGAGCCAGAAGTACAAACGGAGACAGAGGAGGAGCAAAAATAAGAAGGATACGACGCTGCAGTCAATAGCATAGCGCTGTAACGCGGAGATAATAGCCCGATGCGACGTGATCAAGACTTGTAAGAGTTTTGTTTTATAGGTTTAATTTAAGAGTTAAAACAAGTACATAATAATAGGAATTACCCAATACACGGTCCCTGCACGGCTCACACCTGTCTGTCACCCACACCATTTTATATTTAAAATTTCGTTTTCCCGGATCCATTGGGCCCGATCCCTCGTGACTCGAGCTCTGACCGAACCGACAGCTGTGCTTTTTCTTTTTCGACGACCCACAACTGTGAACACTGTGGGGCCCAGAAGGTCAGGCGCGTAGTTTTTGGTGCGCCTGATTGAGCGGACGTCGGCCCCACATTGATTGGTTTTGTTGGGGAAGGATAAGAAGCCATTGGTAGTTACCAGTACCACTAAGGTCGTCATTATGGCACGTTCCTCCTTTTTAACTGATTAATTAAGTCTACCCAAAACATACACTTATCAAAACTAATCCTCCGTTGACGCCACATGTTCTGTTACCCGTTATTAATTACTCTCTCCGATTTATAATAAGAGTCGTTTTAAAAAAATACATGCTTATTAAGAAAGTTAATAAAATTATAAATATATCCTTATTAATACTCCCATAAAATTACCTCAGTAATCAGCATCTTAAATAAAATTGTGGGAGAAATTGTCTTGAAATTATGATTTGTATAATTAAGATGAGAGAGAAATGAAATGTTAATTTTGGAAGAAAAGTTATAAACATGCATACAAAGTCAAAAATGATACTTATTTTAAATAATTAAAATTTATTTAAAACGACTCTTGTTATGAATAGGAGGAAATATTAAATCGACTAAGCCGACTACGCACAACACAAGTCATAGAATGAAGGAAAAAATAAGAAATCAATCGTTTCACATAAACCGTTAAAAGTACTAAAGATCATTTGAAACCAGAACTTTACTCAAGGCCACGGCCCACGTCGGTCTAATAATCTCATAGTGATGGAAAAAGAATTATAAAAGTTAAAACTGTATCGTACGAGCCATCCTGCGGTAATGCCCAAAATCTTGTAGGCGTGCCTTTTGAGAAAATTGGGTTTCTCTAGAAAAAAAATAAAGAAAAGAAAAGAAAAGATGCAGAGACAGGTCAGAGACAGACAGACAGACAGACAGACAGGCAGATATCACGTGATTGTGAGGCTTATTTGGGTTCGAGCATAAAAGTGGGTTTTGAAATTGGGCTCCGACTGATATAATATAAATGATTATCAAGTAAATACAAGCTTAGGCATATCATAAGCTTAAAAATTTGTGTCTCAGAGGATTATAGATTAGAGACATTATGTTAACATTAATACTTTATTTATGACTAAATGGTATTATAATTGTGATGGAAAAATTAGAGTCACCTCACACTCTTATTTTCACCATTTAAATTAGTAGATATACAATATAAATGTGTAGATTAATTTATAAAGAAGAGTAAACAAAACTCAACTATATCACATATATGATATTATTTACTATAAAATTTTATATACAAAGAATTACAAATGTCCAGATAATGTTGATCTAACAAATTAAGCCAAATAAATATTATAGTACATGTTTTTGTCATCTTTCCTCCAATCAACACTCAATTCGACGACCTAATTATGATGTAACTGGAAAACAATTGTACTCAAGAGTGAGGTCTTTGAAGAGAAAGAGATCAAATTGTGCTGCTTGTACTTAGTAATCTTATAAGGATTTCGTTTATGAACAGGTCACTAAACACTTTGACATCATAATACAATAAACATAGCAAAACAATTTAACTGAATTTTCTTATATTTCTCCGTATAAATGTTTAAAGAAATAAATTGTCTAATTCCTAGTTGAATTAGAACTTTTTCCCCTTCTTTCCAAATAAACCATTAGAACTCTTAAAACATCTAGTAACTTAATTCCAATAACATAAAAGCTTAAAATCACATATAAAAACCCATAAATGTCTGGGAATTAGGTATTTTCTAAGAGATAGGATGTGATCATCTGTTTTATAGGAGATGATCCTTTGTGTTATTTATTCTATTATAATCTTGTCTCATTTTATCTCAGCCATTTATTTATGTGAGTAAACCTCACATAAATAAATGATTAAGATAAAATGAGACAAGATAAATGACTCCGAAGAGTTATTGCATCCTCTTGTATCATCCTCTCTCGTCCACACACTTAAGGGGTCACATATGCAACATCACCGCAATCACAAATACCAACACCACAAGATTTTAGTAGAGAATAAGTATTGAGGGCATAAGTCACAAGTTTATTAGGTTCATAACACGTGGAATCTAGCTGAATTTAATCACACTGAGCCCCTCCCTCACCACAACATAATTAAGCCTATTTTAAAGCTTCTCTTGCGCCACATTCCTATTTGCCACACACCAAGATAGTCCTGTTACTGTTGTAGACACATCACCCTAATTGTTGCTTCCATTGTTTAGAGCTGACTGCCTTATTTGGTTGATCTACTGCAAAGGATATATCATAAACCTTCATTTTATTAAGATAAAACAATCCATATTAATTTCCTTTTCAACGTGGGACTCAATTTCTCATTCTTATTAAGTAGAGTAATCAAATAAATGTCATGCAAATCCTAAAGCTATGTTTGGTAGGGGTTAGTAATATAATAAAATTGAATGTAGTATTATTTTATCATTTGAGAAGAAAGTTTATAATATAATAGAATAAAATAGAATAAAAGAAAAGAGTTTCACATTATATCTTGTTTCATCCTAAACAAGAAAAATAAGTTACTTTCGATTTGAAAGATTTAGGATGAAACATAAAATAACAAATATATACTTCCTAATATACTCTTAATAATTTTTATAATATCAATTATACTCTCAACCCTAATAACAAACAACAAGAATATATCTCATTATTTCTATCAAGGTAGAGTAGTCATTCATTATTATACATACATATATTACATTTTATTCTATCCATTTTTTAAACAATCTTTTAATATTATATTCCATTCTATTATAAATCATCTATTACATTAAAAAATCTTACTTCCAATCAAACATAGGTGAAGTTCCTACTATGGTCTCACTTCTAGTTAAAACCCTCTTAACTAAATTCTCATTGTTTTAAGTGACATTGTACGCACATGCTGTGAAAACTAAGCATGGATTATGTGAAGAGGAGAAATTAACAGGAAGTGTTGTTTCATAATCAAGTTTTACAAGCAAATGTAAGGCTTTAGTTAATGATTATAGTGGGGTCAACTTGGGTAACAAAAAACGGGCGCCCTTATAAACTCACAACCAAACCTACGTATTCAAGACATTAATTTCCATCCTTGGCACAGTATTAGAAAGTTGGTCTACTTTTCTGCTCGACAACTGATTTGTGGTTTTAATAGATCTTTCGTATTTAATTTTGTGTTATCTAGAAAAGGTAAATAATTTTGATTTAGATAAAGTTACAGTTTAATTATATTGTTGTCACTAAAATTTAAATGTTTAGATTGGTAACTGTTAAATGTTAGATTGACAATTGTGTTTTTGTTCCCTTGCAATTATACCTTAAGCAAAATTTTAAATCTTGTTTATTGGCTTTTAATAAGAGGAAATCGTAATTACTATAGGCCCCATGAGATTAGTATAGATAGGATGATGTGATGGTTGCAACAATTGAGGCTAATATAACAAGTATTTCGATTAAAAATTAAAATATATTCTATATGTGGTGGAGAGAAATAATTTAAAACATAAGTATGTTAGTCAAAATTAGAACTTGGGTTACTTTAATTTTACATATTCTTGATACTTAGTAGAAAATGAAGATATAGTATTCATGAAACTTTATGTTAGTTCAAATATTCAATTTCTTTGGTTGAAGTGACATATTAAAGAAATAATCAATCCTAAAGTTTGAGGTTTTTTTATCTAATTTAGTGCCCAAGTTTATAAAATTTTTAATTGAGTAACTAATTTTTTTAAAACTTTAACAATTTAGTTGAAAATGTTAATTTTTGTTGATGTGGCTAATAAATGGGCATTCACGTGACATTTAATAGAAATGGTGCATGGTTTATGTATACCAAAGCCTTGTCCAAACCTCATTTTCTAAACAAAAAGCACGAGCTTGTGTTGTGTGAGTGTTTTCATCAACTACTGAACAAATAACATTACGAAATGACATTTGGTCGGGTTGGCTACATCAGGGTCAGGCCCAGTCTGCGATCTACGGCCCATTCACGAGTGAGAGACTCCCATGCATACGTAAAGACCTAAACCTAGCTATTGCTTCATATATAAGGTACAATTCTATCATAACGAAGGTACGTAATCACAAACCCTAGTTTTCTCTGCTTACAGCGATCCCACCTTCACCAAAAGACTGACTTGAGCGTCGGAGGGGCTAATCGAGACACAACTCCCGACGTGCCTTCTTTGTTTTGCAGGGATCTTTACGTTGAAGCTTCTACAGAAAGCAGCCAACTCCATGGATCCAAACGGCAACGTACAGTTCCGCCAGAATCCAGCTGAACCAATTAGCGTTCACCGTGGGGCCCACATCGGCACCACGCCCGTCCAACACACTGATCGGTCGGCGGCAGCTAACTCGATGAAGGCCCTGTCGTGCCCTTAAGCGTTCTGAAAGGATAGGTTTACACTACTCGCAACCCTCGCCGCCGCACACCATGCGTGCAAGACGCGCGATCTTGAACCCGGATGATCAACCGCAACCTCCACACCCAGAATAAGAGGAACAGAGCGCAGCTTTGGAAGATAACGCTGGAACCAACATGCGCCCAAATCTCCAGCATCCCCTGGTGCAGATCCTCTTGCGCCTATGCACATCACCCTTACTCGAAAACAGATTGAGGAAGCGGCTGATTTGTTGATTCGTCAGATCTTACAATCTTAACCGGCACAACAACAGTCGTCCGCACGGCCGATTAGTATAACAACCGATCGTCCTCCTGCTGAAGCCCTAGAGAGAATCGTGGACGATCGAATTAACGCAACCATGAGCTTTCACCCAGACCGCCCGACGTCACAGTATAGCTCTCCCTTTACTCCACGAATCTTGGACAGCCTCCCGGTGCCCGACACCAAAATACCGACGCCTGAAAAATACACTGGAAAGAACGACCCCCTGGACTACCTACAGCACTTCCAGTCGATGATGAATTTGCACTGCATTCCAGACGCCATTCAGTGCAAAGCTTTTTGTACAACCTTTCAAGAGGGAGCTCGACGGTGGTTCAATAGCAAGCTGCATTACGTGTTTTGAAGATTTCAGGTTACTATTCCTGAACCAGTTCGCCACCAGTAAGCGGCCACAGAAGACGACTTTGGAGGTGATGCAATTGACCCAAGGAAGGAACGAAAGCTTGCGGGAGTTCATCACTCGGTTCAATAATGAAGCGGTCGAGGTCCCCGACCTCACTTGCTCGTCGATGTTAGCAGCGTTTGTGAACAACATGAGGGATGAAGAGTTCAAAAAATCGTTAGCCCTCGATCAGCCCCGATCTGTTCAGAAAATAAGAAACAGGGCGGATAGGTACATTCAGCTTGAAGAAGTGTTGAAAAATACGAGGCGTCGGACGGATGATCGCTGGCCAAATGAAAGAGCGAGTGGTTCGCACAAGCGCCAAAAAGGCCAGTCGAGCTGGAGAAAACCAACCGATCGACAGGGATATTGACAGGAGTTCACCCCGCTCAATAGACGATATGCAGAAGTACTCGCGGTCATAAGAGCGGACGGGGAAACTATCAAAGAACCCGAAAAGATGAAGACTCCCTCCAAGGATAGAAACCCCGATTTATATTGCCATTTCTACAAAGACATCGGTCATGACACGGAAAATTGTCTGCAGTTGAAGAGAGAAATCGAATCCCTCATCCAAAGGGGAAGGTTGAGCCGATTTGTGAAGCACGAGTAAAATGCCGACCGAGATAACGAGCATAAGCCCGGTCGGTTCGACAACAGACAGCAGTATGGGAGGCGAAATGATAGAAATGGTGAAGGTCGGCAGAACGCCAATACAGACGACCGCCGCGAAGTGAGAGGTCGATCCAGGGCCCGAGGCGACAGGAATGTTGGGCAACGAGATGACCGATCGGTAAGGGTCATTAATATGATATTTGGTAGAAACGCAGCGGAGGGTATACTACTAAAGGAAGAAAGAGATATGCCAAACAGGTCGACAAAGATTCGTCAATCAAAAGAAAGAGAGAGATCGACGGGATGATATCGTTCGACGGGTCTGACCTTGATGTTGTAAGTTGTCCTCATGACGACGCGCTTGTTGTAAATCTGAACATGGACGGCAACGAGGTGAAGCGGGTAATGATTGATACGGGCAGCTTGGTCGACCTGCTGTATTATGATGCCTTCAAGCAGATGGAGGTACCCGAAGATCGGCTACTGCCTATAGACGAACCTATCAAAGGAGTAACTGGAGCCTCAGCCTACCCGTTGGCCCGAGTCTATTTAAAAGTGAAGTTCGGGCGAAAGCCGTGTCAAATAGAGAGGGATGTTGAATTCCTAGTCGTGAAGTTCCAAGGGGCCTACAATGCAATTATCGGACGAGCTACTCAGAACGCCCTCAGAGCGGTCGTCTCTACATACTACAAGGCGATGAAATTCCCAACACCTCATGGAATCGGTACTGTCAGGGGTCAACAGAGAATCGCAAGGGAGTGCTACTTAGCGAAAACAAAAACATTAGACTGGGCGGTAGTCCTGACGAGCTCTCTCGATGTGAGAGCCGATGAAGAGACGGATAGAATGAACCCAGTGGAAGAAATGCAGCGGGTCGTATTGGACGAAGCCGACCCCTCTAAATTCACAAACCTAGGTTTCGAGCTGCAGAAGGACCTAGTTAAAGAAATCACAGACTGTTTGGTAGAAAATAGATCGGTCTTCGCTTGGGTACCGAGCGATATGCTTGAAATTTCCTGATCGGTCGCCTCGCATTCACTTGGTATTCGACAAGATTACAAGTCGGTTAGGCAAAAGAAGCGATCGCACTGCAAGGAGCGATAGGAAGTGATCGGGAAAGAAATAAAGAAACTACTCGAAGCCGGGTTCATCCGAGAAGTCAAGTACCCCGAATGGTTCGCCAATGTGGTGTTGGTGAAGAAGAAAAACGGGAAGTGGAGAATGTGTATCGACTTCACTGACCTAAACAAGGCATGTCCAAAGGATAGTTTTCCCCTGCCCAAAATCGACCAGTTAGTAGACTCCACCTCCGGATACGAACTGCTCAGCTTCTTGGATGCTTTCTCGGGCTACCATCAAATTCAGATGAGCCTTGAAGATGAAGAGAAGACTGCCTTCATAACCGACCAGAGCACATATTGTTACCAAGTAATGCCGTTCGACTTGAAGAATGCGGGGGCCACTTATCAACGACTCGTCATGAAGGTCTTCAAAAAACAGATCGGTCGGTCTGTTGAAGCTTATGTAGATGACATGGTAGTTAAAAATAAGACAGCTGCCGAGCACGTGGGAGATCTAAAAGAAGTCTTCCAGACCCTTAACAGATTTCAGATGAAGTTGAACCTGAAAAAATGCGTCTTTGGTGTGGCATCAGGAAAATTCCTGGGGTTCATGATTACTCAACGAGAAATTGAGGCTAATCCAGAGAAGATCGAAGCCATCATTCAAATGCCCTTGCCGCAATGCTTGAAAGAAGTGCAAATATTGACAGGTCGAATAGTCTCTTTAAGCAGGTTCGTTTCCAGATTGGGAGATAAGTGCCTCTCATTTTTCAAAATTTTGAGGAAAGCAAATGTGACCTAGTTCCAATGGCCGGATGAATGCGAGAACGCTTTTCAACACTTAAAGTAATACTTGTCTAGCCCGCCTATCCTGCAAAGCCCGGTTGAGGGGGAGAATCTGATTTTATATTTGGCAGCTACGGAAGGGTCAATCAGCGCAGTACTTGTTCGATCGGAGGGAAATGAGCAATACCCGATCTACTACGTCAGCAAGGTGTTGACCGGACCGAAAACGAGGTATGCGCCTATAGAGAAACTAGCCCTCTCCTTGGTAATGGCAGCCCGGAAGCTAAGACCCTACTTCCAAAATCATACCATTGAGGTATGGACTGACCAACTCCTCGGCAAAGGTTTCAAAAGTCCAAACTTGAATTCACTAATAAAGTGGGCGGTAGAGCTGGGAGAGTTCGACATATAATACAAACCCCGGACGATCATTAAGGCACAGGTATTGGCAGACTTTATCGTAGAAATGAGTCAACCCAGCTCGAAGGACGAGCAGTTCCCTGCCTGGAGCTTGTTCGTTGACGGGTCGTCCAACGCTGAAGGATGCGGAGCAGGAGTGGTATTAATCGACCCGCATACGGAAGAGAAGATGGAATACGCCATTCGGCTAGAATTCAAGGCCTCCAATAATGAGGCAAAATATGAGGCTCTGATAGCCGGTCTCCAACTGGCTAAGGAAATGGAGGTGAAGCATTTAAAGATATATAGCGATAGCCAAGTGGTGGTCGGCCAAGTCACTGGGCAGTATGAAGCCAAGGGGAACAACATGATCGAGTATTTGGAGCTAGTAAAGCGGGAGTTAAGCAATTTCGAGCAGTACATGATCAACAGGATAGAACGAGCTCAAAATGCTAAAGCGGATGCACTCTCCAAAATGGCCTCAAATCGAGACGCCAAAAATAACATTCTAGTCGAACGACTAGACCGTCCTAGCATCCAACAAGCCAAGGAAGTGCTTGAGGTAAATGCCGATCGATCGAGTTGGATGGAATCGATTAGACGGTATCTCCTAGAGGGAACACAACCGCAAGAAACCTTAGAAGCCAAGAAATTGAGAATAAAGGCGGCTGAATACGTGATCATGAATGATGCCCTGTACAAGCGATCTTATGACTGGCCACTGCTGCGATGCTTAAACGAAGAAGAGGCAGAACAAGCAATGGCAGAAATCCACGAAGGTATGTGTGGCAACCACGTAGGAGGTAGAATGTTAGCCCATAGGCTGATCGACGAGGATATTATTGGTAACAATGAGGAAGGATCGCGGGAGAAGGTCAATGATGTGAGGCTTGCGAGAAGAATAGCAGTCTATCTCATCAGCCAACCGAGAGGATACAAATCGTGAGTCATCCTATTCCTTTCACTCAATGGGGAATGGATATACTGGGGCCCTTCCCTCTCGGTCCCGAACAGAAGAAGTTCCTGATAGTGGCAGTAGAGTACTTCACCAAATGGGTAGAAGCGGAGGTGGTCGCTACAATCACCGAACAGAAGGTGGAAAGTTTCGTAAAGAAAGATATACTATGTCGCTTCGGGATGCCTATGGTGCTAGTTACGGACAATGGCCGACAATTAGATAACGATAAGTTCAGAGATTTTCGCGACCGACTAAAGATAAGGCTACAGTTGACCTTAGTAGCCCACCCTCAAAGCAACGGTCTCGCGGAAAATACAAACAAAAAGATAATGAGTGCTCTTAAGAAGCGCCTAGACGGACGAAAGACTTGGGTAGAAGAGCTTGACGAAGTGTTGTGGGCATACAGGACCACACCAAACGGAGCCATAAGGGAAACACCGTTCAGGATGACCTTTGGGGCAGAAGCCTTAGTCCCTGTAGAAGTGGTCTTGCACAACCAAAGGGTGTCAAACTACGACGAAGAACGGAATGATGAAGCCCAAAAACGAACTCGCTCTCTCTCGGTGAGGACAGAGAAAGGGCAGCCGCCGTTTGGAAGCTATCGAGCAAAAGGCGACCAAATTCTACAATGTAAGGTAAAGCCGAGGGCGAAAAGTAGGCGGTGCGTCCTGCGCGAAAGGCCGAGGCGGCCGAAGTATCCCGAAAGCTCGGACAGGCGTGGGAAGGACCCTATCGAGTGATTAAACAAGCCAGGCATGACTCTTACATCCTACGCGATGCGAAAGGGAAGGTTCTACCAAGGCCTTGGAACTCTCGAAACTTGAAGGCGTTCTACCAATAGATAAGTTTTATTTTAGTTAATCTTTGCTTATTACCGTTTTTGTATACAACACGTGGGAACCTTTTTCCTGTCCCTGCCATACATGTTTTTTAACAGCCCACGCCCTCATTATCATCAACAAAGGAATTTTCAGATTTCTTGGCAATAAAAAGTTCCATTATATGTGGCAAAGAGTAGAAAATCCAATCAGCCATCGCTCGACATCTCAATAGATCGACTACGGTCGGTCGGGTCGCCAAGACAAGATCCTTGGGACCCTCGCTCGCCTCACTTGGCATCTCAATAGATCGACTACGGTCGGTCGGGTCGCCAAGACAAGATCCTTAGGACCCTCGCTCGCCTCGCTCGGCATCTCAATAGATCGATTACGGTCGGTCGGGTCGCCAAGACAAGATTCTTGGGACCCTCGCTCGCCTCGCTCGGCATCTCAATAGATTGACTAAGGTCGATCGGGTTGCCAAGACAAGATCCTTGGGACCCTCGTTCGCCTCGCTCGGTATCTCAATAGATCGATTACGGTCGGTCGGTCGCCAAGACAAGATCCTTGGGACCATCGCTCGGCCTCGACATAGATCGACTACGGTCGATCGGTCGCCAAGATAAGATCCTTGGGACCATAGCTCGGCCTCGACATAGATCGACTATGGTCAGTCGGTCGCAAAGACAAGATCCTTGAGACCATCGCTCGGCCTCGACACAGATCGACTACGATCGGTTGGTCGCCAAGACAAGATCCTTGGGACCATAGCTCGGCCTCGACATAGATCGACTACGGTCGATCGGTCGCCAAGACAAGATCCTTGGGACCTCAGCCCGGCCTCAGCTATAAGTCGACCTCGATGTCGGTCGACCATGAGTAACTTCGTCTAATTCCGCTATGCATCGAAAATAAAGAACATAAAACGCAAAAAATGACTTCGAAAAAATGAAGAACAAGAATAAAGATTTCATTCATTTGAATTAATCCTGGCCACAAGCCCGACCAGGTGAGCTCTAGAATTCTGCAGAAGGAGAAGCTTCGGAAGTCGGCGGATGCACAGGGGAAGCCTCAGGAACTGACGAAACAAGCGAGGTCGGGGCAGGGCCTAAAGGAGCGACCGGAGGAATATCCACAGGAGGAAGCTCTTCCTCTTCAGAGCTAAGGTACAGCTCTTCATCCGGAACAAAGCTTCGTTCTCCCTCAGCCTTCTTCTTCATACCCTCCAAAGAAAGGCCAAAGGCTGCGAGGAGAAGCGGCTCAGCGTACTCTTCAAAGGAAGGACACTCTGACCCTTGAGGAACATGAACCTCGTGACACCTCTTCAGGAGCGAGAGACCCAAGTCACAGGCAAGCTCTAAACATTCCTCGTTCAGAAACCGCCTCTTCTATCTCTTGATCGCTTCCACCTGTTGCTTCTTAATAGAGCCCCGCACCTTCAGCAATGTGTCCTGGGCTCTATTCCTGCCCTCCACCGCGGCATGACAATCCTCGAGATATTTCCTACCAAGCTCCCGCTCCTTTTCCACCGTCCTCTTCAGCTTGTCATTTGCCGCAACCAGTTGGCTCCTCTCCTCCTCTCCCGTGGTCAGCTGAGCCTCCAGGACGCCCATCGCATCCTCCCTGGATTTATTCTCCTCCTCCAAGGAAGAGTTCTGAGCTTGAAAGAGATCTCTCTCCTCCTTCACCCTTGAAAGCTCGTCTTTCACAGCCTTTACCTGCTCGTGGAGGTCCTGGACTTCACGGTCTAGAGCCTTCAGACGCTGCACATGCTGAAGGACATTATCAAGCCCACACACCGCAATAACGCAGTTGAGATCCCAACTCCAGATTACTCTTGTTTTCCATATTCTGCTCGTCCGCGGGGAGAGTAATCTTCTCGGCAAGATAGCGGGACACTTCGAGGTCCCCGATCGAGGCAGTATTGGCCACCTTAATCTCAAACTCCCACTGCCCGGTATTGGTCGCTCTCCCTTTTCCCTTGCCTTTCTTCTCCTTCTCCTTCATGACCTGACTGGACGGGCCGGACGGTAGATCACCAAGCTTCCTCAACCTCTTCCTCTTGAGAGGAGGCTCCATTTCCTCCTCTGACTCCTCAACCGAAACCGTTCGGCCCGCGCTAGCGGGTACAATTGGCAATGACTCCGACATGTCAGGACAACCTTCAACAGGCGGAGGGGCCGACGACACTATGGGATGACCTGGCTCCACAGGCAGAGCGACGCCTTCGCCAGCCTCCTCCTCTTGCCCCTTCTTCCTTTGTCCAACCCGCTTCCCAGATTTAGAGGATTGGGAGGGCCCGGTGAAATCTTCTATCCTCACCATAGCTGCACAGCAACAAAACAAGTCAGAAAAAGAAACCAATAATAAAAAATGCAATAAGTAATTCGACCACAAAGGCTCAACCAGACGGGACGGTTTCTTCTCCTAGCTCGCTAATCCGTGGTGGGGGGTCGATAAGAAAAGAATTGGCTGAGGCCCCCCCGGAATAGGCCCGTATTAGTCGAGCAAAATCGTATCGGCCGAGCTCCTTTATGCTGCCGGCCACTACCCACTCCTCTCTACTGAGGGACACGCTCGACGTGCCATTCCACTACTCGGCCAAAGGATACCTCCATGGCCGGGACTCGAGGAAAGATCCTGGGGCTTTCACGAAGAAATACTTCGTCCACCAAGAGGAGACTTTTGAAGGTGTTCCCGCTGGGCGATACTTGGCTTCTCTGTACATCAAAGAAGGTACCCCGGCCCCAGAGTTCGGACTTTGGCCCATCCGCAAAAAGTGACGTAGGATGCCGATCGAAGGAGGGCACCCGAACTGATGACACAGCAAGGCCAAACCGTTGATAAACCTCCAGCTGTTCGGAGGAATCTGGCTCGGCATTAGTTGATAGGCCGTGTACACCTCGTCGACGATCGGAGCGTAGGGAAGCCTCATACCACCAACCGTGAAAAAAATTTCAGAAATGACGAAATATCCACTACAATTGCTGTGGATTCGCTCCTTCCCAAGGGCCAGCAGGGGTCCCCAGGACGAAGGGATGCCATACCTAAGCACTGACCGATTCAACTCCCCCACGGTCATCGTTGATTCATTCTTCGGCGGCGCCTCCACAACCAGCCCATCCTTCCTTTCTCTTGTAGATATTTCTTCAACACCCTCTACCATACTTCTGGAGCTGGCCGTTGACATGCTTACTAGGAACAGAACTTTTGAAAAGAAAAACTTTAGAGGAGGAGATGAAGAAAAAGGACGTACCTATTTAGTGAATGAAGAAGGGAAAATTGAACGACGGTTGAAGGAAATTTTCAGGAACTGAGAGCAAGAAAGAGCAAATGAAGCGGAAGCAAGAACGAAACTAGCGTGAAGAAAACCAGACAGTCTGTCGACCCTGAAAAGGCAACGTTCGAATTACGATCCAATCAAAACTCGACACGTAGAGAAAATCCGAGCCATGCCCGGACACGTGACATAATCCAAGCCAAGGGGTCGTAGGGTTGGTTGAAATCCGGAGTGGCGCGACGGTTGAAAAGACGTCTGAGAGTAAACCGCACAACTACAAGGACGATCGTTTGATTACGAAAGTCGCCGAGGCACTTGCCGTCAAACAATAAATGCCCTAAGTACTTTCACGCGCTCGCTAATGATGACCCCCGACCTACTCTGGCGCGAGCTATCGCGCAATAAGCGCCAATGCCAACCGATTGGAACACTCAGTCGACCAATCCCATTACGGGCTGTCACGCAATAATAGATGCCGATCAATCAAGACACCTGACCAATCGATCAATCTCGATGCGAACGACTGCACGCGGCATCTTAATGTCCGACCGACCGACCTCGTTCCGAGCTATCTTACGAACAAGTTGTAAGACCGCGAACGAACTGCAAGATCGCAGACGAGCTACAAGACCCTAATATACTCCTTCGACCCTTCTCTTCGCTCAGACTCGATGAGTAGGGGGGCTTATGGTCGGGTTGGCTACATCAGGGCCAGGCCTAGTCTGCGATCTGCGACCCATTCACGAGTGAGAGACTCCCATGTATACGTAAAGACCTAAACCTAGCTATTGCTTCATATATAAGGTACAATTCTACCATAACGAAGGTACGTAATCACAAACCCTAGTTTTCTCTGCTTACAGCGATCCCACCTTCACCAAAAGACTGACTTGAGCGTCGGAGGGGCTAATCGGGACACAACCCCCGATGTGCCTTCTTTGTTTTGCAGGGATCTTTACGTTGAAGCTTCTACAGAAAGCAGCTAACTCCATGGATCCAAACGACAACGTACAGTTCCGCCAGAATCCGGCTGAACCAACATCCATTGTTTGACCTTAGTAATTCCAAAAGGAGGAAGAAGAACTCACCTGGATTTTGATCATGATCCTGATGAGTGTTTAGGAGGAAGAGGAAGAGGATAATCCCCCATGAATAGACATTTTGGCTTGTGAATGGTAGCTACTAACCCCATAGCTTCCGTTGAATTGCGAATTTGTCTTGCATGTAAAGACATGGACTACCAAGTCACAAGCACCAATTCCCAATGGCTTCCATGGCTTAGATACATGCATTTTGTGCAGGTTGTTGTTTCAGAATCAAGATCCTCTGTCTAATATTACCCTGTCTTATTTTGTCTCATAAAATCTCAACCATTTATTTTACGGGACCCACGCGAAGTTCACGCGGGATCTACACAAGACTCACATAAATAAACGGCTGAAATTTATTGGATACAATAAGACACCCTAATATTGGACAGAAGATCTGAACTCGTTGTTTCGTCTCGTTTCTTATTTTCATGATGACCAAGAATATCGTGATTAACGATGATCGTCTCAATTACCAAACAGATAACAGATATTTGGAGTTTTGTTCCCTATTTCTCCCAAGGACAGGACAAAGACAAACAATAAGTCACCTGCGTCTACTTCTCACGCCATTAATATTGACTCCTCGAGATTGGTTATAAAAAAATTAGACTAACATTGTCAACTTATTAATTTATTTAGGCATACTTCTTTCTATGGACGTTGGATGGCTAGTCATCGTTACTTGTACCCAACAACTATACAACTAGCACACTTAGAAACATCTTAATTGATATGTATCGATTATTAGCAAAAAAGAGATATATAATAAACAGAATAAAACAAATTGAGAGGACCCTTTTGATTTACTGGAAGAAATACCTTACTGGAGCGACAAGCCAAATGATGCATATTCTCATTGAACAGTTTTTAGTAACTAACAAACTGCATTTATTTTGTGGTCTTTGTTCTTTGATCGAAAAGGTTGAAGATTTCTACCAAATTTCAATTATGATCAATGTGAAACAGTGGAATTCTTAATTAATTTCTTCTATCATTGATAAGATTATTCCATGTTCAATTGGGTGGACTTTTAAATATCAATTCTTCCAGTAAATTTATTTTACTGAATCAGAAAACAGTACAATGACACATCTAATGCAAGATGATTTGAACATGATTCTTACCTTTTGATCCCTAAAACTTATTGTATGCCCTCCTAGTATGTCCAAAAGAGTCTATTGTTTCCTTTGATTATTCGGTAGCTTTAACTATCCATTAGATGGAAAGCACATGTTACATGTTACTCGCGTAAGGCTCGTTAATAATAAGTAAATTACTATAGATTTAGATTGATGTTTCCCTTTGATTGAAAAAAACCATATAAATCTTGTCTTTAGCTCGTTACAGAAATAAAGGCATTAATACCGCACTATCTGGGATCATTTCTGCTGTATATGTTAAAAGTTTGGTTGGCTTCAGATGGGAAAACATGTGAGGACATTAAGATGTTGAGCAGATATATCCAAATCCATGTTTAGATGCATGTGGCAACTTCTCGCGACAATCAAAGTGTACATTACGTGTAGTGAACGAAAATTAGTTGGTAGATAAAGGGCAGACGTGTTTGAATATTTAGCCATTTCACATGGAAGTGCCTGGGAAGACTTTAATTACGAGTAATGATAACAAATATATATCCGAATGTAAGTGACCACCACAAGAAAAAGACGTGAATAGTAACAAAAATTTAGAGACCAATAACATCCTGTCGGTAATTACCGATAGAATAACAATCGTGTCGGAAAAATAAGACAGGAAGTAACCATTTATCGGTGGCGTAAATTCCATTAGTAAATGGTGTCGATAAATATGTATGCAAATCGTCGTCCAACAGCTGTAACAAAACGACGTCGTTGTGAATAACTCATAAGCTAACAAAAACAACATTGTTTGATTAAAATCCAAACGACGTCGTTTGATGAAATTATAAACGTTTAAAAGATAAACAAAACGACATCGTTTTGGACATAACCAAAACGACGTCGTTTTGTTTATCATTTAAACGTTTATAAAACGTACCAAAACGACGTCGCTTTGGGTAACGTTTTAAAGCTCTAGAAACGTCGTTTTGGGTAACGTTTTAAAGCTCTAGAAACCCTCCCCTCTCCCACTCTTGCGTGCGCCTTCCTCTCCTTCTCCTCTCCTTCTTCGTCGCCTGTGCCACCGTCTCTAGCCATCACCGCCGCTTGCTCTTTCCGTCATTGTCGAGGTTTGCGTCGCCAGCGTCCCCTGCTCCGACGGTGACAACCGAAGGTAATGTCGTGTTTAAAACCATCTTCTGCTTCCTCTACAATCGGTGGATTATGTTTTGGCAAATATGGAGTTGTTGTTTGATTTTAAATGTTAACTAGTGATTGTTAATGATATGGTATGTGTTTGTTAGAGATTAATGGAAACAATGTGAGCTTTTGTGTTGAATTAGGGATGAAATTTTTTTTGCACACTAAGTATTTGAGAAAATGCTTATAGGTGTTTGTCTTGAATTGTTGATGAATTTGAATTATTGCTGTTGTTTTGCAAGAAATTTAGAATGTATGTGTTGATATATTATAGTTATGCATAAGAATGTTATATGGTTTTGAATTTGAAATTGTTGTTTCAATTTTTTAAAATAAAAATAACTTATAATGTTAACATGACTATGTATTGATAATGATTATATATAAGACAAATTATTTTAAAGAAATTAAATTTTAATCTGTTGTATTTTTATTTTGTTTTATTAAATTAAATAATTTAAAATAAAAAATATTTGTTTAATTATTAATTCAAATTTAATTTATAATTTATATATTCTAAAGATATTTTCAATTTAATTAAAGTACTTATTAATAATTATGAAAATTAATTACAAATATTAAATACAATTAATAACTAAATTAATTAAATAAAATTTTATTAATTAATTAATTAAATTATTCATAATTTTAATTAATAACTAATATATTGGATAATAATATAATATAATTTTGGTGAGAAATAAGAAAAAATATTTTTACTACTTTCCTAAATTTTTAATAAGAACTTGTTTAATAATTCATATGATACGTCAATTTTGTTTAAATATGCATAATACATTTATTTTGTGTTAAAATAAACAAATAATATTACTTTTAATTATATTGACATAATTTGTTATATTGTTATAATTAAATGGATAGTAATTAAGATCAATTTAATTTAAATATGAATAATACATTTATTTTGTATTCAATTAAACAAACAATATTACTTTTAATTATATTGGTATAATTTGTTATATTGTTATAATTAAATGGATAGTAATTAAGATGAATTTAATTTAAATATGAATAATACATTTATTTTATCTTCAAATAAACAAACGATATTACTTTTAATTATATTGGTATCATTTGTTATATTGTTATAATTAAATGGATAGTAATTAAGATGAATTTAATTTAAATATGAACAATACATTTATTTTGTGTTAAAATAAACTAACAATATTATTTTTAATTATATTGGTATAATTTGTTATATTGTTATAATTAAATGGATAGTAATTAAGATAAATTTAATTTAAATATGAATAATACATTTATTTTGTGTTAAAATAAAGAAACAATATTACTTTTAATTATATTGGTATAATTTTCTACATTGTTATAATTAAATGGAAAGCAATTAAGATCAATTTAATCTAAATATGAAAAATACATTTATTTTGTGTTCATATAAACAAACAATATTACTTTTAATTATATTGGTATCATTTGTTATATTGTTATAATTAAATGGATAGTAATTAAGATCAATTTAATTTAAATATGAATAATACATTTATTTTGTGTTCAAATGTGACTTCAATTGTATGTTATTTTTATTTTGATTTATTAAATTAAATAATTTAAAATAAGAATATATTTGTTTAATTATTAAATCAAATTTAATAATTAATTTATATATTCTAAATATATTTTCAATTTAATTAAAGTACTTATTAATAATTATTAAATTTAATTACAAATATTAAATACAATTAATAACTAAAATTAATTAAATAAAATTGTTTTAATATATAAATTTAATTAATTAAATTATTCATAATATTTATTAATAACTAATATATTGGAGAATTATATAATATAATTTTAGTTAGAAATAGGAATTTTTTATTTTTACAGCTTTCCTAAATTTTTAATAAGAACTTGTTTAATAATTCATATGATACGTCAATTTTGTTTATCATCAAATCTCTCATAAATTTATATAACTCTTTTAGATAATTTTAATAAGAACTTGTTTAATAATTCATATGATATATCAATTTTGTTTAAATATGAATAATACAATTATTTTGTGTTAAAATAAACAAACAATATTACTTTTAATTATATTGGTATATATTTTTATATTGTTATTATTAAATGGATAGTAATTAAGATCAATTTAATTCAAATATGAATAATACATTTATTTTGTTGTTAAAATAAACAAACAATATTACTTTTAATTATATTGGTATAATTTGTTATATTGTTATAATTAAATGGATAGTAATTAAGATCAATTTAATTTAAATAT
Source organism: Erythroxylum novogranatense (assembly GCA_029891385.1). Lineage (NCBI taxonomy): Eukaryota > Viridiplantae > Streptophyta > Magnoliopsida > Malpighiales > Erythroxylaceae > Erythroxylum > Erythroxylum novogranatense. The sequence goes on from CM057232.1 coordinate 52,419,308, forward strand.
GAATAATACATTTATTTTGTGTTAAAATAAACAAACAATATTACTTTTAATTATATTGGTATAATTTGTTATATTGTTATAATTAAATGGATAGTAATTAAGATCAATTTAATTTAAATATGAATAATACATTTATTTTGTGTTAAAATAAACAAACAATATTACTTTTAATTATATTGGTATAATTTGTTATATTGTTATAATTAAATGGATAGTAATTAAGATCAATTTTGTTGGACCCCAAACTTTTGATGATAATTAGAAATATTAAAATAAATATTAATGAGAAAGAAATTGGTGAGACAATTTATGAATTTAAGAAAATTTGCTGAAATTAAGAAAAATTTATGAGAAAAGAATTGTTTAGTTTTGAGGACTTTGATATTTGAATGAATTTATATGGATTATGAGAGAAAAGAGAATGAGTTAATTGAAATGGGAGTGGAAAATCAAGAAATAAAGAAAGAAAGTGAGAGAATTTGAAAAATTAAGAAAGTTGACTTTTGGAGATAGAAAGTTTGACTTGAGAGAGTTGACTTTTTGTTTGAGGCAAAATTTGAGAAAATTGTCTTCTGAAAACTTATAGTTTATGTCAAGAGCTTTCTGTAGCCATAAAGTTTGATATTTTTTGATATCGGAAGTGAGAGTTATGATCAGTCAAAGTTCGCTTGGAGTTTGATTTTTTGAAGAAAAAGTTGACTTTTTGATTTAGGCAAAATTCGAGAAAATGATCAACATGAAAATTGTAGCCTATGTCGAGAGCTTTTTGTGGACATAAAGTTTGCTATTTTTCGATGTCGGGAGTGAAAGATATGATTTTCCGAAGATATGCTTTGTTTTGAAAATGCTATTAAGTACAGATTTATGTGTTCTATGCTTCGGGGCTCCTCGTCGTATGGATTTAGTTTGAATTAGAGTAAGTGGTCTTCATGAAAGTTTTAGATGATGTTTTTATCTTTCCATTAATATAAAGTTTGCAATTTTTCGATATCGGGGCAAGGATTTATGAGCGATTAAAAATTGGGAGTCGTTTAGGAAAAGCTGTTTTGGACAGAATCTTTGATTGAGTTTTGACCTCTTTCGAGACCTAATTTGATTTTGAATACTTCAGGGAAGTTGTAAAGCTTCCTTTGATCTTTTTATTGACATCAAATTTGTCAAATTCTGAGTTCGGGATCAAGAGATATGATTTTGGAAAAGTTCGATTTGAAGTTCCATTACTTTGTTTTTAATTCAATCCCTTTTGTAATCTTTTGCTTATAATTCCTTCGTCCGACATTCGATTGATTTGATTATCAAAGCGTTGGATTCCTAAGACAATTAATTTCATTTTTATGAAGAATTATGATTTTTAGGAGATTAAATGGAAAGAGATTGATTGAACCAAAGTAGGAGATTTGGTTATAGGTTATAAGTTGGATAATTTTCTGAACATAGTCCAGTATTTTGCGATTTTCGGGAGCTGTACAACTCCGATTGAGTTGATTCTTGAGGGCATATAAAATTAAGATATAGGGCTACAACTCTTGTGAAGGGATCGAAATTTAATTTCATCCCTAAGATTGTTAATTTCTGGAATTAAATTAGCATAATGTTCAGTCTCGGATTTTGTGAAGGTCCGATAGTATTTTGGCTATAAATTCTTTGTTTCTGATCCGAATTGAGCGTGGTTGGTGGTGTTGGATTCGTATGATCTAGAGGAACAATTTTTAAGAAGAAAGCTTATCCAAATTATTTCGTTTAGATGCTTGAAAACAGGACGCAAGTTATCAAATTTTGAAAATCCTGTGCAGGGGCAAACTTAGAAATAGGCTTAATTGGAGGGGCAAGATGGTAAATTGTGCTTCATTAAATGAAACACATTTGGGGCTGTCGTTTTTACTCCCATAAATCAGCAGAAAGACACGAAAATAACAAGAAGAAGAGAGAAGAAGAAATGAAGAAGAAGAAGAAGAAGATAATGAAGCAATCAGTTATGGAGGAGAAGAAGGAAGGTGAAATTTTCGATTTTTCTCCATGATTCTCAAGGGTTTTCGTTTGTTTTCAAGGGGGAAAGATGATGAAAGAACGTGAAAGCTCCATGGCATCCAATAAATTCGAAAATGAAGAGAGAGAAGGTAAGAGAGAGGTTTTTGTGATTTTGAATTTTTGATGAGTTTGTTGGTTGATTTGGCTTGGAAGGGATATGAATTGAGTTTTCCTAAGGCTAATTGAAGAGAATAGGTTATGATTATGTTTAATTTTGGATTAATTGTGAATTGGGGGTTATGCCCAAATTTGTGAATTGGGGTTTTTGTAAATTGATGCTTTAGATAGCTTGGATTAATGATGAATTTGAGATTTCTTAAGTCAATTTTGATATTTATTCCTTAAGTGAGGTTTAATTTGAAAAATTGTAAATTGAGGGTTTAGGTAAAAGTTGAGATTTGAGAATTTTTGAAATTGATGATTTAGATATCTTGGAATTAGTATGAATTGATGAATTATGACATCAATTTTAAGGATTATGCTATTTATGATATTGAATTTGTATAAATTGGTTTAGGCCAATTTTAAGATTTGGAGATTTTGGAATTTATGATTTAGATAGATTGATTTTATATGGAATTGGTGTTTTCTAAGTCCAATTTGAAGAATTAAGTGAATTATGATATTTATTTTGGATAATTATGGCTTAGGAAATTTTAAGGTTGAGGAAAGAAGAAGAAATTTGGAGATTCGATGCTTTGGACAAAGTATTAGCGTCAATTCGAGGTGGGTGATGTATTTATATTTTGAATTATGAGTAAATTATGTGATTTTGAAAAATAAAAAAAAGAATAATATTTCAGAAATTATGTTTTTGAAGGATTTGAAAATAATTATTCAAAGGGTTACATTAAAATGTTTGAAAATGATTCGGCAAAATTGTAGAAAAATTGAGAATACGAGATTTATGAAAATTGTGTTTTCGCATTTTTGAAAAATGTGAACCATGCTGTTTTATGCATTAATATATGTTGATTGTGGGTTGAAAGAAATACTTGCATTCCTTTTTATGCATTTGATTGATATACGATTAATTGAGTAATTGAATATGATTTGTTATACAAATGAATGTGAATATGTGTGCATGTGTCAAGCATTTTGACATGATTTGATATGATGATATGAAGATTTAGAAAATCAAGATTTTTGAAAAATGCCTTGGGCAATTTGAATTCTCTTTCCGCTTATGTGTTATGTGGGTTTGGTCAGGTCCTTTTGTGAGTCAGTGCACTGTCTCTACTTGTTTATAGCCTTCTCCCGACTGCCCGCAAGTGGCTTAGGAGTTCTGATTTCGGACTCCCCTCCGTTCACGGTACATGAATCGCTATGCTTGAATGTGCAATGCGCTCGATAGACCAACCCAAATCGTTTGATGTGTTTTATGTATTGAGTTAAGAGTTTATGTGTTTTGTGATCTGATGTGGTTGCATTCATGTTTATGAGAAATTTTGAGAAATGAGAAAAAGGGTTTTCAACCATGAAATTTTAGAAATTTTATATGAAAAGTTTGGAAAATTGAAAGGTTTGAAGAACATGCTTGAAAAGTTGAAAAGTTTGAAAAAGATAAGCCCTTTGGCTAAAAGTTATGAAAAATGATTTCTGATTATTATTCATTTTATAAATATGTTACCCACGAGCTTCCAAGCTCACCCCCTTTCATCCCCGCTCGGTGTTTCGAGTGGAGATCGGATGAAAGAGCGTCAAGTTTGATTTTACCGCATTTGTATTTTTGTATAAATTGAGAATTGATATTGTTTTTGGCTTAAATTGCCTTTTGTGATATAAAGCAGTTATTACGGGATGTATATGAATTCGAGACTTGGATATTGATTTTATGATCATAACTGAGTATGATTATGCTTTATGTATGTAATTGGATATTGAATGTGGATTTTGCATATGGATTTGAGATATTGAATGTGGTTGGGATTGATTGAGATTTTATATGATCGATTGAGAATTTTTGAAGTGTTAGGTTTAGATGTACGTTTCTGCTGGTATTTCGGAGTCCGGACGGGAGGTCCGATGTTGATTTATGTTGTTGGGTTGAGATATTAGAAGTGTATTTTGCCTTTGCAGAATTTTGGTCACAAAATACAAAATACAAGTTATCGCCCGATTTTCGGTAAAAATCGGGTTAAGATAAGAATAAGAATTAAGAAGTTAGTTTGGTAAAGATGAGATTTGCGTGATTAAGACAAATTATATGAATTGAGTGGTATATGAGGATAAATTTCCAAAAAGGAAATTGTATGGATTGATGATGATTTGAATGTGATTGAGTAAAGAGAAAAGGAATGAAATATGGGAAAAAGAATTATATCGGATTTCGGATATGGATTAGTCTAAGGTTTTCAACGCGATCGTTGTTGTCTTTGTATTTTATTCACGGATGTCGGCAATATGATTCAGTTCAATTACTCCATTTGTATGTTTTCAATTCGATTGATTCGTTGTCCGCTTTGCTTCGTTTGGTTCGATTAATTATTGCGTCCGCTTTCGTTTTATGCTGTTTCCGTATGTTGAGATTTGATTCCGCTTCGTTTTTCGTGTCGCTTCATCTATTGCTTTGTTTTCGATTCAAAATTTCGATGCGAAAATTCCTTTTCCTTCGTCTTCGTTTCTGTTTCGGTTGGGATCCGGTTCCCGGATCGGGTCCCAACAAATTTAGTTTAAATATGAATAATACATTTATTTTGTGTTCATATGTGACTTCAATTGTATGTTATATTTTATTTTGTTTTATTAAATTAAATAATTTAAAATTAAATATATATTTATTTAATTATTTAATCAAATTTTATTTATAATTTATATATTTTAAATGATAATGTGATGATTGATTCCCGAGTCATTGAAATGAGGAATTTAAAGATTATAAGAAATTTACATTGGTTGAATTATAAATGACGTGTTTGAATTTTTTGAACTTTGTTTAAATCAAATTATTTTACTGTTGATTAGAATTGAGAAAATGTTGATGTATTGACTATAATTGACAGTATATAGGGGTTACAAATTGGTTAACTTGTATTGGGAATTGCATAATTATAGATTTTGCGATGTAAATGTGGACTGCATTAAGAATAAATATATGGTTGACAGACCCAATATGAGTTGTGATTACTGGTCGACATAGAAGTGTTTTGTTTTTTTTTAAGATTGACCCTTCTTACAGAAGGGGGATATCCATTTTATAGGGAAAACTCTGCCGAATTTTTAATAGGATCTTTGTAAATTGTGACATCACCTTTTTTATTTCAGGATTAAGAGCTTGTTAACATTAAATGATGATTGAATATAGTTGACCTTGATTGATTTAAATATTTCATGGCAGTTGACGGGTTATATAGGAGAAACACTTTCTAACTTGTGAACAAATGTGCTATTGGTTGTAGGAACTCTTTTGTTTCCAGTATATTCATTTGTAGCAAGTTTGAAGAGAAGCTTTACCAGGTATTTAAATCTGTCTTCGGCTTCATCAATTGCCTACGTTTATGTGTTGGTTCAGGAAAGTGAATATGTTATTGTCTACGTTTTTTTGTACTAGGTTTATTTTGGGTTATTCTTTGTGGAATGAACTTCAGTTTATCATTGAAGTAATATAGGATGAGTGTAACTTATATTATAGTTGCAGTTACCTTAAATTGTCCAGTCGTTATTTATTTGATTCTTATTCCATCGTTATTAATTAGCTTCTCTTAACTTGTCATTATCGAAATTCTTCACGCAGTTTGTGAAAACTAACGATATGTTTAAACAATTTATTAAAATAAGTATTCATATTTTGATGAATACTTATAATATAACGCCATTGTAAATATTAAATATAGGACTTGTAATGATTGAAAAAATCCTCTCACATATATGATTACAAACATGTATGTGAGATCTTTAGTATAGGTTCGTTTTGTAGATTTGAACCCATAAATTTTAACACAAATTCTATCATGATTGAGACTGTGAGGCTAATCGAAGAAAAATATGAGGAGCTTAGGAACCACTACCAGAACTTGTCCCGAGTCACATATATTATCTTAGATGTTCTGTATACTTTGGCGAGCATGAAGGATACTATGTACTCACTGTTTTACATTAACATGCCTTGCAGAAAGGAGTTATGTTGATAAATCTTGGATGTATAGAGGATCAACAGCTGAGGGTTACATTAATCCTGAATTTGTTGCCGGAGTTGAAGCCTTTATTCATTATGCATGTTTTTAACCTGCATATATGGATGGGCCGAAGATCAGATACCCATGTAAAAAGTGCAAACACAAATGTTTCCCTCCTATTGAAGAAGTTAATGGGCATTTGTTGAGAAAAGAGTTTATCCCAAATTATTTTGAGTAGACAAGACAAGGGGAAGTTGACATTTGTAGCAGCTCAAGGGGTAATCAAGCAGAATTGTTTGTGCATTTCAATGAGTTTGAAAGGGGGATTAGATTTAGAACAAATTATGTGGAAGAGACTGGAAATACATACAGGTAAATGGTTTATGATGCAAGCGATAATACCTTTCACGAAAATATGGGAAATCTTAAAGAAGAACCGAACCCACATGCAAAACAATTATTTGACTCACTACAGTCAGCAGACCAAGAGTTATGGCCAAATTGTGAGACAATGACTCAATTGTCTTCGATTGCGCGAATATTGAACATTAAATCTGAAGGGCATATTTTGAACAGTAGTTTTGATAAAATTCTTGAGTGGTATAATGAATCAATGCCTCGTGATCATACAATGGTTGATAGCTTTTACAGTATGAAGAAACTTATTAGGGGTCTTGGTTTGCCTGTTGAGAAGATTGATTGTTGCAAATTCGGATGTATGTTGTATTGGGGAGATGATATGGACTTAGAAGAGTGCAAATTTTGTGGGCAATCTAGGTTTATGCCTAGAAAGTGTTCAATGAAGTAGAAATTAGTTCCATGGAAGTGGATGTATTATTTTCCATTAACTCCGAGACTTCAAAGACGTTATGCTTCTAATGTTACTGCATCTCATATGAGATGACATTTTGAACACGAACAGGAAGATGGAATAATGAGTCATCCATCAGATGCATTGGTATGGAATCATTTCAATGACACCCATCTTGATTTTGCAGTCGAATGTCGAAATGTTAGGTTGGGATTGTTAACGGATGGATTCTAATCTTTTGGTCAATCCGACAGCAATATTCATCATGGCTAATCATAGTGACTCCTTTCAATTTGCCTCCGTGGAAGTGTATGAAAGAGGCATATATGTTTTTGATAGTGATTGTACCAGGGCCTAGTAATTCGAAGCATAAAATTGATGTGTTCTTACAACCATTGATCTCTGAATTGCAGCATCTGTGGGAATATGGTTATCAAACATATGATTTGTCTCTGAAATAAAATTTTGTGTTGAGGGCAGCTTTGATATGGACCATTAGTGATTTTCCAGCATTTGTCATGTTATCTGGATGGAGCACAGCTAGAAAATTGGCTTGTCCTTATTGTGGAAACGATTCTGATGCCTTTTATTTTCCAAACGGGGAGAAAGTGTGTTGGTTTGACAATCACAGGAAATTTCTTCCTCCAGATCATCCATTCAGACGCAATAAACATAAGTTCATTAAGAATACAATGGTGAAAAAAACTTCACCCCCTTACAAAGATGGTGAAGAGATATTGCTGGAGATTGATGAATTAGGCTTGCTAAAAGTTACAGAATTTGAAGCTGATGAAGTTAATACAAACATCAGTAAAAACTTTGGTTAGAGAAAACGAAGCATTTTTTGAGATTTTCCATATTGGAAAACGAATTTGATACGTCATATCTTAGATGTCATGCATATTGAATTTTTTTACAATATATTCAATACCATAATGAACATTGAGGGGAGGACAAAAGACAATGCAAAATCACGAGCTGATTTGCAATTTTTTTGTAGAAGGAATGAGTTACATAAAGATCTTCACACCGGTAAATATCCGAAAGCATGTTACACTTTGGAAAAAAAACAAAGGGAAATATTGTGTGAATGGTTGAAGGGTTTAAAGTTTCCCGATGGTTATGTTTCAAACTTGACAAGGTGTGTAGACATGAGGAAGTACAAATTATTTGGGTTGAAAAGTCATGATTGTCACGTGTTTATGCAAAGGTTAATTCCAATTGCATTTTGGGAGTTGTTACCGAATAAGGTTTGGGAAGTGATTATAGAAATAAGTTTGTTTTTTAAAAGTTTAACATCATCTGAATTCAAGTACAGTGACATGGAAATCATAGAAAGGGAGATTCTAGTAATTTTGTGCAAGTTAGAAGGAATTTTTCCTCCAAGCTTTTTCGATTGTATGGAGCATTTACCTGTGCATTTAGCATATGAGGCTAAACTCGCTGGTCTAGTTCGATATTGATGGATGTATCCGTTTGAGAGGTAATTCAAGTTCAAAAATTAGTAAATGAAGTTATAACATGTTTTAATTGTTACATTGTAATAATCATACTTTCTAATATAGGTATTTGCATCACTTGATGAAAAATGCCAAAAACAAGGCTAGAGTTGAAGGTTCCATTTGAAATGATTATTTAGTTGAGGAGGCTAGTATATTTTGTGGACATTATTTTGCGCCACACGTTCACACAACAGAAAGAAAAGTTCCTCATAATGACGATGGGGGAGGAACTAGTGATGTTGATGGTAACATATCCATTTTCACATTTCCTGGGCGAGCATATGGGCGTGCAATAAGAAGAATGTTAACAGAGCAAGAAATTGAGGCTGCCCATGGTTACATTTTATTGAACTATCAAAAGGTTCAACCTTTCATGCAGTAAGTTGAAGCACATTATATTGGTAGTAAAATTTTGTCTTGTTCATAACTAAATTACATGATAATGTAACTCAGGATATACGAGGTATTGTTACGAGAGATCATGGTAGACAACACGCAGGATGAAGTAAATAATAAGGTTGGAAGACACTTTACAAGATGGTTCGAGAGATATGTTAGTTTCCACTTATAAATATTCTCATAATTAAATTAGACAATTCAAGTGTTGAAATAACTGGATGTATTCATTGATATTGAAATAATTTTTTTGTAGGCCTTAGAAAATTGAATAGAGAACAAGTTCATTTGTGATCTTGCTAAGGGACCTCTGTGAACTGTTAAATCGTATCCGGTTTATTTCGTTAATGGCTAATAATATCATACAGAAGCTCATGGTCATAGCATGACAACAATAAATAGTGGAGTTTCTATACAAGGATAATTCATGGATTACTATGGTAAAATCATTGAGATACTAAAAGTTGAGTACCTTGCGTTACCAATAAAGCGAACTGTTATATTTAATTGTGATTGGTTCGACCCCACTCCAAATGTTGGAACAAAAATGCATAGCCGATACAATCTTGCTGAAATCAACTCACGCAGAAGATTGAAACATTTTGAACCTTCCGTTTTGGCTATACAAGCGAAACAGGTGTGTTATGTCCCTTTTCCTAGCATACGACGAGATAAGTTAGATTGGTTGGCGGTTTGCAAAGTTAAACCTAGAGATTTTTTTCAATCACATGGAAAAGGAGAAAAGAGAATTGAAAGTGAAGCATTTCAGGAAGATGTATAACAAGCATTTCAGGAAGAATGGAACTAGTGATGTTGATGTTATAAATGCATCTATAACATATGATGATAATGAACCATTGCACGATCCATCAAATGAATATGTTGAGATTTCGTATGGAGAGGAGGAACATGGTCAAAGATCTGAAGAGGAGTCGGATTTTGATTCTTATTCTTCAGAAAGTGAAGATGATTGTAATTTACAATTAAGTTATGGTAACGATTAATTTGTGTATGTAGTGGAATATTTAATTTCCTTTGACAAGTAATATGTACTCAAAATTTTCAATATATTCTGTCAAATTTTTATTTCAAATTCTTAATCAAGGAATGTCGACTTGGCGTCTGGTTCTGGATGGTAGTAATTCATTCCGTTGGGAGGAATACGGTAAAATTGTCCCTTCCGAAAGAATAAAGGATGTAGCAACAATCTCCACTTCTTTAAGTAATGATCGTTTGCCTTCCATGACCGATCTTCTACTTGAAGGTGTATAGTATCATCTGAACAACATCACTTTCCTTGTTATATACATCTCAATTCAAACATATGAAGTTGTTATATTAACATTTCATGGAATATATTACATGTTTTTTTAAGCTTTAATGAATCTCGAAGATGACATGTATGTCGAAGGAGGCGGGAGCAATGACTCAACGAACGATGAAGGATTAGGCAAATCAGTTGCTTTGGAAAAGTTGGCAATTCCACAGAGCTCATCTGGAAATTCATGTACATATAGGTATTCAGGATAGGTTCCATTATTCCGTTTTTAATATGACAATATATAAGTTCCTTCCTATTGTGTTGTAGATAAACCGTTTCTGAACGTTTCACCAACAAGTTTAGCAATAGAGGAAGCACTGTTGCAAGAAGGTATTCAAAATCAAACACGTGCGGGAAGAACTTTTACTGTTTCCATTGGAGCGTTCAAACATGCGAGGAACCTTCTCGGGAATCCAGTTATCGGGGAGTCCTTTACCTTTACCAAATCACATGTTTCTTGGAATCTAACAAAAAATTAATATCATTGTCATGTATCTCTGCAATACAAATGATTGTGTTATAAACTTATTATATTATTGTACTATGACTGTAACAATTATTCTCATTACTAAATTCGAAGTTATGATATGAAACAAATCACCTGAATTCCTTTTACATATATTATGTAAAATATTAAATTTAGAATCAAATTCTTATATTTCAAGGAGAATTCAATAAACAAAGAATTTTAAGTACAAATATGGGACCAAAGAGACAATGTGAGATCATGCGGCCTAGGCTCAGAAGCATGTTTGGAGGGACTTACTGTGAGGGTGGTCCATCACAGACTAAAGCTGCAACTGAGTCACCACCACCACCTCTAACGCTTATAGTTGCAGGAACATCATCACCTGCAACTGGTGATACGCAACAATCCAATACTCATATATCATCCAATACAGTTATGGAGGATGAAGGAGACGAGATCCACGCTGGATCTGAGGGTCCTGATGGAAGAAAGTATATAAAAATAACAGATAAATTGTAAGTGAAATCGTGTGAAACACTATATATGTTTATCATTAACTTATATGTTTAAATTTTTGCAAATTTATTAACTTATTTGTTCTTATATTAGGTTCATTCCCTCTGGACCGTGTTCAAGAAATATGACATCTACACTTAAAGAGAGGATTGATCCTGAGGGTTATGCATGGAAGAAGATCTCTAAGGCCACAAAGGCATTTTACTTTTAGGAGTTTGAGGTACAATATGCAATAATTTTTTTTTCATTTTGTTGTATACATTAATTACATACATATAAATAGATTATAAGTTATCGAATTTATTCCTTTTATTTTCAGAAACATTTTTACTGGAGTTCTGATATCGACGAGATAATACATAGTGTATGGGAGTTCCGAGCTCGTACACGTTATCGCAACTTTATTAATCAGATACACAATGCTGGTGTACGACCCTCTTTTATTTCTGAGCCCACATGGAGTCATTGGCAGGAGTATTAGAGGTCACTTGAGGCAATAATCATATCGGGTCGTAACTGTAGGAAAATCCCGGGAGGAACATCACATGTTCCAGCAGCGGAAACAAAAATTTTTTATTCCCGGGACCTTCCCGAAACCCAGGATCCCTGTGTCGGTATGAAAACCTCAAACCCGAATAGCCAATAGAGACTATCTCTAAAGGTATCCACGCAGAGATCGAAAACCTAACCGAGTCAAACCCTTTTGACCGAGAATAGCTAGAATGTAATAAGAGCCGGTAGACCCTACCTCATCCGGAGAGCTTGAGAAGACGCTGGACCACTTGCCTTGGAGAAGAGAAGAAATCGATGATGGCTTGATGAAGAAGAAGAAAAATGAAATCACCTTTTCACCTTAAGCTTAACTCTTAAGCTTTCTCCTTTTCCTCTAGCCAAAACCCACGACCATCACTCACCCATTCAGCCATCTTATGTTATTTTAACACTTAAAAATTGCTTCCATAGAAGCTTACATATGGATGATTAATGGCCATTCATTTATTAATGAATTAAGTAACCAAACTTTGAAAAGTCAAAGTTTTATCCTCTTCCTCTCCATTCCAACGTACATGGACATATATATATATATAATAATTAATTAATTAATTACTTAATTAATTAATTAGAATATATTTGCTAAGGTCCATCCAACTGGGCTTGGTCCTACCCTCTCGGACCCCTATCTTTGGCTTGACTCAAAACCTTTCTTAGCAATATCGATGTCGCGATCTCATCGGGACATATCCCAATCCCATTGGGATCCATTTAATCCTAATATTCTCCATATATTGGAACTCTGTCCAATTACTATTTTACAGATTCTCTGAAACACTCTTATGCGTGTGACCCTTTAGGTTCCCGGTTATGTTGGCCACTTAGATTAACAATTAATCTGAGCAAGTCATGAGCGGTATCTAGCAACACATCATGACCCCCAATTGACCGGAAAGTAATTGGTTTGATGAATTCATCACGAACCGTATCACGAACCCTTCCATGAACAATTCTTGTGCAATTCGTCTTTTCAACATCCTATACCCCACTTGGTTATGAGTATGGCTAATATGTCAACTCTTACTAGACTAAGTCTAGCCTAGTGAAATCGCTTCTTGTCGAGGACTCATTACTTTATATGTCCATGAAGACACTCTTCATGACATAGTCATGCTCGCCGAGACTTAAAGTAATGATCCCGACAAGAGGTTGTGGTATCTCTTCGTTCTCACGTAAGTGATGAATCCTTTATTGGCTACTCAATTACCTTCGAATACCTCAAACTGCACTCCAAGCACCACCCTATGAGTAACCTCCGAAGGCCACAAGGAATGGAGTCAGTACGTGATCAAGATCAAGATATCCTTGAGTACCTCAAGTCTAAGGATACTTGCATCATTGCTATGATGAGATTATCACCGACATTAAATCCATGTGATGATCTCATGGCAGTCATCCAATGAACTTACTACCACTAGTAAGCATCCATATGTCAACTCTAAATATCTCATATTTACAGCTTACGAGATCCACCGCTTGATCCAATCAAGGAGTATGACATATGTTAGTGTCAATGGGATTAATGATGTCCAGCTCATTAATCCTATGACTAGGAGAATTTAGATATCTTGACATAATTGCACATGATAGGAATCTCGATGAGTATGATCACATCATAATTTCCTTCATGCTATGTCATATATCATGGACTTCATTAATTTGATTAAAGATCAATATCAATTCATAAAGAATATCAAATAAATGAAACATGCCTTTCTTTATTTATTCATTAAGTCCATACATGACTATGAACAAAAAAGCGCTAAAGGGATTGCCTTTAGGCACTACTCTAACAATCTCCCACTTGACCTAAAGCCAATCGCCTTGGTATCTAATACCATAAGCGAGTACATGAGAATCAAAATTCTTCCGTGACAATGGCTTCGTCAACGGATCAAGAATGTTCGCTTGTGTGGAATCCTCTCGATCGCGACATCACCTCTAGCAATGATCTCTCGAATCGATGATATCTGCGGAGTACGTGTTTAGATCGTTGGTGAGACCTCGGTTCTTTGCCTAAGCAATAGCCCCATTGTTGTCACAATACAACCAGATGGGTCCATCATCGCTAGGAACCACACCAAGTTCGAAATGAACTTCGATCCAACGACTTCCTTTGCGCCTCGATGCGAAGAATGTACTCGCCTCGGCCGTTGAATCGCCAGATCGTCTCTTGTTTGGAACTCTTCCAATCGACCGCTTCGCCGCTCAACAGGAAAACATAACTTTGTTGGGATGAGTCATCCTTGTCGATTGGAAACCGCATCCGTATGCTCGCTCACTTGAGATTTATCTCCATATGTCAAGAAAACATCCTTAGTCCTTCGCAAGTACTTGAGGATATTCTTGATGACTACCCAAAGGACCCTCACCAGATCCGATTGGTATCGCCGTGACACTCGAGCATACGATACATCGGCCTCGTACATAACATAGCATACATGATCGATCCTACCGCAGATGCATACGGGATCGATCCATGCGAATCCTCTCATCTTGTGTCTTAGGACACATAGATTTCGAGTGTTATCCTATGAGTAATGGGAAGAAACCCTCTCTTGGATTGCTCCATGCTAAACCTCTTTAGCATCTTGTCTATGTACGATGATTGTGAAAGACCAAGCAACCTCTTTGATCTATCTCTATAGATCTTTATCCCAAGGATATAAGTTGCTTCACCAAGGTCTTTCATCGCAAATTGCTTGGACAACCAAATTTTGATCGATTACGAAGATTGAGACATCGTTTCCGAGTAACAATATGTCATCTACATACAACACAAGGAAAACGATTGCAGTCCCATTAACCTTCTTGTACACACAGTGTTCATCCGGATTTTGTGAGAAACCAAACTCTTTGATTGACTCATCAAATCGGATATTCCAACTCCTGGATGCTTGCTTCAATCCATAGATGGATTTCTGAAGCTTGCATACCTTTTCGCCATCAATGGAAGTGAAGCCCTCTGGTTGTGTCATGTACACATCCTCGGCCAGATTTCCGTTAAGGAAAGCTATCTTCACATCCATTTGCCATATCTCATAATCATAATGAGCGGCAATGGCTAGGAGTATCCGAATAGATTTAAGCATTGCTACGGGGCTAAAGGTCTCGTCATAGTCAACTCCTTGTCTTTGACGAAATCCTTTGGCCACAAGCCTTGCTTTGTAGGTAATCACATTACCATCCATGTCGGTTTTCTTCTTGAAAACCCATTTGCACCCTATAGGTTTTATCCTTCAGTGCATCAACCAAAGTCCATACTTGGTTTATGTACATGGAATCCATTTCGCTTTCATGGCACAAGCCATTTTTCGACTCGAACTTTTCGTAACCTCTTCATAGGTAGCAGTGCTCATCATCTTCTATGAGCAATACGTCATTCTGTTCACTTACGAAATCCATATCTCTCGGAACAAAGCGCATCCTACTTGACCTCACGAGCTTGTGCAATGTAGGTTGAATCTGTTACTTCATCCGAATGAGTGATGCCTCGAGTTCACGATTGATCCATGCTTGTTTGAGCATCTTGAACTTTTCAAGTTCGATTTGTTCTCCATCGCCTTCTTCGCAGAAGAAACTCTTTCTCTAAAAAACAGCATGCTTGAAACAAACACCTTTTGTTCCTCAAAGAAGGTAGAATTGATATCCCATGGTCTCTTTAGATATCCTACAAACAAACACTTGTCGATTTCGCTTGAAGCTTATCTCGATCAATCCGCTTCACGTAAGGGACAACCCCATACTTTCGATGAGAAAGATAAGGTTTTCTCGTTAGTCCACATCTCATATGGAGTAACATCAAGCTGCCTTAGAGGGAACTCGCTTAGCAAGTAAACAAATGCTCTAAGCAGCATACCCCAAAACGATTTTGGTAACTTTATAAACCCATCATTGATCGTACCATGTCCAACAGGTTCGATTTCTCCTTTCAGCACACCATTGTCTGTGCATGCGTGTAAGGAGGAGTCCATCGAGATAATATCCCATTATCTACGAGATAATCTCAAACTGCTGGGTCTAAGTATTCTCAACCACGATTGGATCGTAATGCCTTGATACTTTTACCAAGTTGGTTTTCTACTTCATTTCAATTGTTTGAACTTTTCAAGCGATTTAGATTTGTATCTCATCGATACAAGTACCCATATCGTGAATAATCATCGATAAAGGTAATGAAGTAACGACAACCACTTCGCATGGATGGACATCGGACCGCATACATCCGAATGTATTAGGTCTAATACTCCAATCGCTTGTTCACCCTTTCCTTGAAGGGTAACTTAGTCATCTTGCCTAATAAACAAGATTCGCATGTGTCATATGATTCATAATCAAATGACCCTAAACCGCCACTCTTATGGAGTTTAGCGATCGTGTCTCATTTATATGGCCGTTCGACAATGCCATAAGTAAGTTGACTTTAGATTATCTCTTCTATGCCGTTTGGTGTCATTGACATTTAAAATTGGATTAGACATATCTAATATGTAAATACCATTGCACAATGTACCGAGTTCCATAAAGCATTCCATTAGAATTGATAGAACAACCATTGCTACTAAAATTCATATGGAATCCAAATTTATTCGACAAGAAATGAATAATATATTCTTTGTCAAAACAGTACAAAATAACAATCATCCAATTCCAAAGACAAGCCCGAGAAGGAGAGACAAAACATAGGTTCCTACGGCTAATGCAAAGAACTCTTGCTCCATTTCCAACACGTGGGTCTACTTCTCCCTTCATGAGTTGCCATCGTCTCAAGGCCCCGCATATCATTGCATATGTGTGAGCCACAACCAAATCAAATACCCGGATGTTGTGATCGATAATAATATTAATTTCAATGACATACAAACCTGAAGTAGTCGAGGCATCCGATGCCTTCTTACCTTCAAATACTCGAGATAGACTTTGCAATTGCCTCCAATGGCCATCTTTACCGCAATGGAAGCAAGTTCCTTTGGGGGCGCTTCTTTGGTCTTCTTCTTGATGGCGCCTCCTTTGGTTTCTTTGCCTTCTTCTTCTTTGGGTTCTTTTTTCTTGGACCCAAAAGATGAAGAAGCAACCACCAAAGACTTGCTTACTATCACTCTTGATAGTCTTCTCATCTGTCTTGAAAGCAGATTGATCAGCTCAGGTATTGTAGTGGATATTTGGTTCATCCGATAGTTTAGCACGAACTGTGCATAACTGTCGGACAATCCAACCAGAATTAAGTCTATACTTAATTCATGATCCATTGCAAAACCTAAGACGACCAATCTCTCAATATAGCCATTCATCTTCAGGGCGTACTGCACAGCAGATGTCCCTGGAGCCATCTTGGTAGTGAAGAGAAGCCTTGAGGTCTCGAACCTTTCGGACCGGGCTTGCTCGTCAAACAGCTCCCTAAGATGAAAAACTATAGTGTGAGCATCCATGGACTCGTGCTGCTTCTGCAGCTCTGGTGACATCGAGGCAAGCATGATGCAAGTAGCCATGTCACTGTCCTTTAGATGCTTACTATATGCCTTCTGATCATCATCAGAAGCATCGACAGCAGGTGCATCTGGAAGCGGAAAATCTAGGATATATCCTGACCTTCGGATCCGAGAACTATTCTCGATTTCTTAACCAATCGAAAAATTCGGTCCGCTTAACTTGTTGGAATCCATAAGCAAGCGAAGATTCACACTTGACGACATTTTCAAACAACCTACACTGATAGAGAGGAAGAATGTTAGAATAGGAATAGTCTGCATAATCATAAGGACTTGAATGATATGCAAAAGCTCCCACTAGTTTCATAGAATCCATAACCCTCATTACTGAATCCAAAGAAACAAAGTGACATAATGTCCTAGTGGGTCGATATCCGATATTGCTAAGAATGACCTTGGGTTTACCCAACAAGCCATAACTTAGGTCAATCGGTAGGTATCGAACATACCAATTGCATCATCGATAACGACATTGAGAATGACCTTGGGTTTACCCAACAAGCCACCTTATGTCTCGGAGGTATCGGATATACCAATTACATCTTAGATACAACTATCGATCGGTCTTATCAACTTGTTGATGTATGCACTTACATTGGGTATCAACTCTTTGATGCGCATACATCCGATGTATGCTACCCAATTTCGCCTCGTCCACGTTGACCTTGAGTTTACTCAACAAACTAACGCTTCGGTGAAAACCAACCCATTAATCCGAAAATCATATTTTCATGGTTCAACATATCCGTATAGAGTGAGCTTGGGTTTACCCAACAACCCATCCCTATAAGAACTCGGTTCTTACCATATTAATGGAAGCGTTAGTTTTCATATACCGAGGAGGATTTAGAAATTCTAGACTCAAGGAAGGATTATAGTCACCAGGACTATATGGAATGATTTAGGTTTCATCAATCCAATTGAATCAATCCTTATAATCATCCATCATCCAACTCGAGCATGCCACATATCGACTTTCATCAAATGCAAGTCACCTTATGCTTCCTTACACACAAGTCGACTTTATATCACGATACAAGTCGACTTATGACAAAAATCTTGAACAAGTCGACTTATCCAGAAAACAAGTCGACTTATCCAGAAAACAAGTCGACTTATCCTGCAAACAAGTCGACTTATCCTACAAACAAGTCGACTTATGCTAAAGACAAGTCGACTTTTGTAGCAAACAAGTCGACTTATTCTGCAAGATTGCTATTATTTCTAATCGGCTAATTCCTCAATCAATGCAATTCCAATTCACAATACCATTATACCTAAGGTAATATCTGTTAGTTGATGTATCAATGAACACTTCATTGGTCTATGAATGCCTTAAATAGTCAAACTATATGAAAAGCTTGAAATGAGTCAAAACTCATAAATATCCAAATAATTTAAGAACACCCAAATTCTCACCCTAAGCATCTCTAGCTAGTGTATACACTCTCAAAACTACTCCGGCACTTGTCACAAAAATTGTGACGGCCAAAACAAGCAAGAAAATGAAATATACCAACGAGATACAAATGTGACCAATTCGGCATTCAAAAATTCTTGGAAAAGCAAATTCAAGAAATTCAATTTGGAAATCATACTACATCAAGATAACACATTTTTAATCACATTAAAAATGGTGCAAGGCATTGGAATTGAAAAAGCAACCTCAATCAAGCCAAGCAAAACAGTCCCAACAATTTTCACCAAAACTGTCCAGTTCTGTACATTGCTTGAAATGATCAATGAAACAATTTCAATAAATTCTGAGAAAATTATATAGGTTACTAAATGTTCTAAACATGCTACCTGAAGTTTTTTAGGAGTTTAGGCCATCAAAAACTCAGTCAACCAAAATAACAAAACCGATTAAAATTCTGTGTTCATCAACACAGCAATTCCCAACAGCATAGAATAAAATCGAAAATAAATATCCAATCACCTTGAAATCCAATTTTCATGCTCACAGACATTTACCAACATCTTAGAGACATGTATGTGAAGGAAAATCCAGAAAAATATTTTTCTAGAATTTATTCTTGATTTTATACTACTGCCTGTTCACAGAATCGTTTCAAAAACAGCATCTGTAAGCTTAGGGAAATAATTAGCAAAAGTATATCAAATCAAATCGATAAATTCTGAAAATTCATAGACATATTCTCTAACATGTTATGAACATTCCTGGGTAGAAAAATTTTGAAAACCCTATCTCTATAGCAATTCAAAATCTGAACAGAAAGCATGCTACAACATCACAAGCAATTAGGGTTTATGATCTAGCTTCAGTTAAAGCTTCATACACGACACCAGACACTCTGATACCACTGTAGGAAAATCCCGGGAGGAACATCACATGTTCCAGCAGCGGAAACAAAAATTTTTTATTCCCGGGACCATCCCGAAACCCAAGATCCCGATGTCGGTATGAAAACCTCAAACCTGAATAGCCAATAGAGACTATCTCTAAAGGTATCCACGCAGAGATCAGAAAACCTAACCGAGTCAAACCCTTTTGACCCGGGAATAGCTAGAACAGAATAAGAGCTGCTAGACCCTACCTCTGTCCTGGAGAGCTTGAGAAGACATTGGACCACTTGCCTTGGAGAAGAGAAGAAATCGATGATGGCTTGATGAAGAAGAAGAAAAATGAAATCACCTTTTCACCTTAAGCTTAACTCTTAAGCTTTCTCCTTTTCCTCTAGCCAAAACCCACGACCATCACTCACCCATTCAGCCATCTTATGTTATTTTAACACTTAAAAATTGCTTCCATAAGAAGCTTACATATGGATGATTAATGGCCATTCATTTATTAATGAATTAAGTAACCAAACTTTGAAAAGTCAAAGTTTTATCCTCTTCCTCTCCATTCCAACGTACATGGACATATATATATATAATAATTAATTAATTAATTACTTAATTAATTAATTAGAATATATTTGCTAAGGTCCAGTCCAACTGGGTCAGGTCCTACCCTCACGGCCATCCCGATCTTGAAGGTCAAATGACTCGTAAACCTTTCTTAGCAATATCGATGTCGCGATCTCATCGAGACATATCCCAATCCCATTGGGATCCATTTAATCCTAATGCTCTCCATATATTGGAACTCTGTCCAATTACTATTTTACTGATTCTCTCAAACACTCTTATCGTGTGACCCTTTAGGTTCCGCTTATGTTGGCCACTTAGATTAACAATTAACTGAAGCAAGTCATGAGCGGTATCTAGCAACACATCATGACCCCAATTGACCGGAAAGTAATTGGTTTGATGAATTCATCACGAACCGCATCACGAACCCTTTCATGACAATTCTCGTGCAATTCGTCCTTTCAACATCCTATACCCCACTTGGTTATGAGTATGGCTAATATGTCAACTCTTACTAGACTAAGTCTAGCCCAAGTGAAATCGGTTCTGCCTCGAGGACTCATTACTTTATATGTCCATGAAGACACTCTTCATGACATAGTCATGCTCGCCGAGACTTAAAGTAATGATCCCGACAAGAGGTTGTGGTATCTCTTCTCGCTCTCACGTAAGTGATGAATCCTTTATTGGCTACTCAATTACCTTCAATACCTCAAACTGCACTCCAAGCACCACCCTATGAGTAACCTCCGAAGGCCACAAGGAATGGAGTCAGTATGTGATCAAGATTCAAGATATCCTCGAGTACCTCAAGTCTAAGGATACTTGCATCATTGCTATGATGAGATTATCACCGACATTAAATCCATGTGATGATCTCATGGCAGTCATCCAATGAACTTACTACCACTAGTAAGCATCCATATGTCAACTCTAAATATCTCATATTTACGCTTCGAGATCCACCGCTGATCCAATCAAGGAGTATGACATATGTTAGTCGTCCGGATTAATGATGTCCAGTCTCATTAATCCTATGACTAGGGAGAATTTAGATACTGACATAATTGCACATGATAGGAATCTCAGTAGTATGATCACATCATAATTTCCTTCATGCTATGTCATATATCATGGACTTCATTAATTTGATTAAAGATCAATATCAATTCATAAAGAATATCAAATAAATGAAACATGTCTTTCTTTATTTATTCATTAAGTCTGTACATGACTATGAACAAAAAACGCTAAAGGGGATTGCCTTTAGGGCACTACTCTAACAGTAACTCCACCAACAAACGTGGTAGGTCAAGGGCAGACAGTTTTCCTGTTCATAAGGGAGGATCAATTACTCACCGCGAGCATACAGAGAGACTTGTAAGTTTATAAATATTACATTTATATTCTCAATTTTTACTTTGCTATTTTTCAATGTAAATTGATGTGTGAATGTTGTGATGAACATATATGTGTAGCATGCCTAATGATCATGACTGTGTCGAGTAATTTGCTGGTGTCATTTATGGCTGTGTTGAGTACTTTGCTTTCTTGAATAGGGGGTAATATCATAAAAATAGAAGAGACTCTATCGAAATTTTTATAAATTCTAATTTAACTTAATTATAACATTTTATTGTTATGCAGGAAAAGTCAATGGGCGTTAAGCCTACACACCGTCAGTTGTTTTTGCATACTCACACTAAGAAACATGACGATGTGACATTCGTCAACAGACGATCTCAAGAATTAAATGTATGTGAATTTCATAGTTTAATATTCAATCTTAATAATTATCACTTACTAATTATAATATCAACATTGCCTACTAATAGGATCAATTACAACAAACAATTGGGCAACAGTCGCAGGATGAACCAATTGTTGATGAAACCCAGGCATATTTTGATGCAATGGGTGGTAGGGACAATCGTGGACGGATCTTTGGCCTAGACTCATGTACCAACATATTTTATTCCCAGTCCTCTATGTCTAGTATAACAGCATCTAGTTCACAGCTGACAACGCAACGCATCAATCAGCTTGAGTCTATAGTTTAGACTTTGATGGAAGTAATAAATAAGCTCCAAAATCACATGGACCAAATTAGATTGAGGGATAGCGACTCACATCAGCCATGCTCACCACGACAATAGGATTGTTGTTGTCATTAATTTGGTTTTAATTTATGTACTATTTAATGTTTTAATTATTAGTTAGGAAATCCTTAATTCTTTTTATGATCATTAAACTTTCTGTTTAAACAAATTCCATGGGTTGAAAAATCCTAAATTAATGTAAGGATAATTTATAATTGTTGACATTGAAATCAAATTTCACGACCAGATTTTCAAAAAATTGTCATTCAACAAGGCATTTACAAAGAATTAAAGGTGACCTCAGCGATCTTACAGCTTCCACCTTTGGATTAAGCAATCAAGGTTATATTTGAAGAAGGTTTACAATTACCGAAGGTTTGTAGTTGCCGTCGGTAATCAAATTATTGAAGGATTACGGAAACCATCGGTGAGGATAGACATATATTCCGACGGTTTCCATAGGTAAATTTTTACCAACTATACCGATAGTTTCTTTATACCGTTGGTAAATATTACCGACAGTTATTGTCCTATCGTCGGTAACATATACCGACCGTGTCTACATCGACGTAAGTCTCTGTCGCTCTCTTCCGTCAGTAAATATCATTACTAATGGAAACTCCACTATTTCTGTCGGTAATTTATGTCTATAATTCACCTTCTTCTTGTAGTGGACGTTGGCAGAGTTTTGATCACCAGAAAGGTGGGAAAGTTAAAGCTTGATAATGGAGTCGGCAGTTTTCTGTTGGAAGGGTTTATTGTTTAGAAATGTGTGCACTTTGATTAGCATGAGCAGTTGCCACATGCATCTAGGGCTACCTTAAATTTCTTTTTTTTTTTTGCGGGCATCAATATTAGATTCTAAAAGAAAAAAGAATTCTCACTCTATCACTAGATGAATATAGGATGCATTTATTTCAGCTTCAATTAATATCTTTCGTAATGTTGAGTCGTTATCAATAGAATGTAATGAAATGTAATATTATTTTATTGTTTAAGATGATAATTTATAATATAATGTAATGAAATATGATGAAATGGAATGGTTTGACATTACATCATATTCCACTCTAAAGAGTGAAATTTAGTTATCTCCGATTTAGGATGGAAGGTAAAATGATAAACAACATTTCACTATATTACATTATGAACCCTTCTTCCAAACAACATTTTACTATATTATATTATGAATTATTTCATCCTCTTAAACAACAATTTTCTAATATTACATCTATTTACATTTCATTTCCTTATAAACCATTCCATTAAAACCTATGTCCAAACATAGCCTAAACGAACAAATAGATGAGTATAAAGTCTTGTAAAATATGGTTATCTCATAGGGGCCTAACAAGCATATTTTGCCAAGAAGGTAAAATGAAAGGGTTAATTATTTAAAAATTATGAATTTTACTAAAATTTACTTATGACAAAAAGAGTTTTAGGCAACAACATGTTTGTAACGGTTTTAAAAAGTGTTGTTTAGTATTAGTATAGTGCAACCATTTTTAAAGCAATTGTAATAATAATTTGATTCTATATATTGAAAAAGACAACAAAATTTGAAAATGTTTGCCTCAAAATTCTATGTATGTAACAACTTATACTTTTGCTATTTTAAGCAACAACTAAAGAATTGCTACTTCAAATTATATACCATATACATAATGCCAAAAATTTGCGTAAAATAATATTATTTTTAATTATTAAAAATAAAAAATAAATTTAATTGAACCTAATTAGAACTAATCATACTTTGGGCTATCCAAGTCCAATCAGGCTCAGACTTGAACATATAATCTTGTCGAGTTTGCTATCCAAGTCCAATCAGGCTCAGACTTCAACATATAATCTTGTCGAGTTTGGGCCTAGGTGGGCTGAGTCAGATTGGCCCATTACAACCCTTCCTATATTTAATATTTTATAGAAATCTTTTTTTAAATATTTGAATGAATTTATTAAGGATAAAAATGAATTTCTTAACATTTCATAGCCCCGTGTTTCACTAATACAAACGTTTTATATTCGGATGAAACATTTGACCAAAACGATGTGTTTTACTTAAGCCCATATATATATATATATATATGTTTCTTGCTCCACTCCAGTTATAACCCACTAGAAGGGTCTAGGAGACTCCAATCTCCATTATGCTGCTGTAGAACAAAATGATGCCGACTTGTCGATGTTGCAATTCCATTTCTTGTCGTTGGATTGTAGCAGCTAAGGATTGCTTGATATTCCTACTCGAGTCTTGTCGAATTGGTTACCTTGGGGCCCGATCCAATCAAAACGCGACCCGTGGGATCGGTCTATTCTTCGAGATCGCTTTATGCTAGGCTGCCCAAGTCCGGCCCATGCCCTCCTTAGCCCATCCGTAGAAGGAAATCTCCCATGCAAACATGTAAAGACATAAACCTAGCTGCAAAACCATATATAAGGTATAATTCTCCCATAACAGAGGTACAAAAATCATAACCTAGTTTGTTTTCTGCATTAATCAACCTCACCTTCACAAAAAGACTGACTTGAGCGTCGGAGGGGCTTATCGGGATACAGCCCCCGACAAGTCTTCTTTGTTTTGCAAGTATCTTCACGTCGGATTCATCACAGAAAGTAGCAGACTTATGGATCCGAACGGAACGTACAGTTCAGCCAAAATTCGGCAGAACCAATTAGCGCCACCGTGGGGCCCGACTTCCGGGCACCACGTCCAGAAACACATAGATCAATCAGGCGGCGGCGGCGAACCCTGATATAGCCGCTGTTGCGGCTCTGACGATGCAACGCATGGGTTTGCAGCTACCTGCAACTCTACCGCCCGCACCACATGTTTCCCGCACGGAATCCTCAGATCCTAACGATCAACCGCAACCTCAAAACTTGGAACAAGAAGAACAGAGTGTCGCTTTAGAGGATAACGCTGCACTCAATATGCACCCGAATCTCTGACACCGATCGGATGCAGATCCCCTTCCGCATGTGCACACCTCCCTCACCCGAAAACATATTGAAGAAGTAGCTGATCTATTGATTCGCCAGATTTTGCAATCTCACCCCGACATGCACGGCAAATCTGCCTGACAAGAAATCGCACGGCAGACCAAAGATGGCAACTGATCGCCACCCGACAACGCAATACAGCTCTCCCTTTACCCTGGAAATTTTGGATAGCCTCCCGGCACCCGGAACCAAAATACCAACGCCTGAAAAATACACTGGAAAGACTGACCCCCTGGATTACTTACAACACTTCCAATGATGATGAATCAGCCTTTGTGTGCGGATGCCATCCAATGTAAGGCTTTCTGCACGGCCTTTCAAGAGGGAGCCCGACGATGGTTCAATAGTCCACCTCCGGGCTGTATCACCTGCTTTGAGGATTTTAGGCTACTTTTCCTCAACCGGTTAAGCACCGATGGCGACCACGTAAGACGACTTTGGAGGTGATGCAACTTACCCAAGGAAGGAATGAAAGTTTGCGAGAGTTCATCACTCGATTCAATAACGAAGCGGTCGAGGTCCCCGACCTCACTTACTCGTCTATGCTGGCCGCGCTTATGAGCAATACGAGGGATGAGGAGTTTAAGAAGTCGTTAGCCCTCGATCAGCCCCGACCTATTCAGGAGATCAGACATCGGGCAGACAAGTACATTCAGCTCGAAGAAGTATTAAAGAATACAAAACATCGGGCAGATGATCGCGGGCCGAGTGGTAGGGCGGATGAGTCTCACAAAAGACAGAGGGATCAGTCGACCTGGAGAAAGCCGATCGGTCGGCAGTGGCATCACCAAGACTTCACCCCACTTAACAAACGATATGCGGAAGTATTGGCGGCTATGAGAGCGGATGGAGAATCCATCCGAGAGCCCAATAAAATGAAGACCCCTTACAAGGAGAGGAACCCAAATCTATATTGCCGTTTCCACAGAGACATAGGCCATGACACGAAGGATTGCTGGCCATTGAAAAAAGAAATCGAATCCCTTATCCAAAGGGGAAAGCTGGGTCGGTTTATAAAGTATAGACGGAATGTCGATCGATACAACGACAATAGGATCGGTCGACCGAACAGTGAGCGACAGTCTTGGAGACGAAATGATAGAAACGACGGAGGGAGTAAGAACGCGAACACAAACAATCGACGCGAAGAGAGAGGACGATCAAGGGAAAGAGACGACAGGAACGTTGGACAGTAAGACGACCGACCGACTGGGGTCATTAACATGATATTTGGTGGAAACGCAGCGGGGGGATCCACTGCTAAAGGGAGAAAAAGATATGCTAAACAGGTCGGCAAAGACTCATCAACCAAAAAGCCGAGGGAGAACGATGGGATGATATCGTTCAATGAGTTTGACCTTGATGGTGTAAGTTGTCCTCATGATGACGCCCTCGTCGTAAATCTGAACATGGATGGCTACGAGGTGAAGCGGATAATGATTGATCTGAGCGAATTCGATCGACTTATTATATTACGATGCCTTCAAGTAGATGGAGATACCCGAGGAGCGACTGCTGCCTATCGATGGCCCTATCAAAGGGGTAACTGGAGCATCAGCCTACCCATTCACCCGGGTCCACTTAAAAGTCAAGTTCGGGCAAAAGCCGTGCCAAATAGAGAGGGACGTTGAATTTCTAGTCGTAAAATTCCAAGGGGCATACAACGCAATAGTCGGATGAGCTACTAAGAATGCCCTCAGAGCAATTGTTTCCACCTATTATCAAGCGATGAAGTTTCCAACGCCCCGCGGAGTCGGTGTTATTAGAGGTCAACAAAGAATCGCTAGAGAATGCTATTTGGCAGAAACAAAAACACAAGATGGGGCGGTAGTCCTGACGAGCTTTCTTGACGTGAGAGCCGATAAGAAGATAAGAATAATGAAGCCCGCCAAGCAGAACTCGTGCTTCTTAGTGAAGACCGGGACAGGGCAGTCGCTCGTTCCGAAGGCGCTAGGTAGAAGGCAACAAAATTCTACAACAGGAGTAAAGCTGAGCAACATAAAGATCGGGGGGTACGCCCTTTGAAAAGTCGAAGCCATGGAACTCTGGAAAACTGAAGGCGTCCTACCAGTAGATAAGTTTTATTTTGATTAATGTTTGTTTATTACTGTTTTTGTACAAAACCTGTGGGTACCTTTTTCTTGTCCCTACCAGATAGGTTTTTTAACGGCCCACGCCCTCATTATCATCAATAAAGGGTTTCAAATTTCTCGACAAACTATTTAGCAAATCGTTCAAAGGGAAGCCTGTCAATATTGTTCGCTCTCGCCTACTACTAGGCAGGGTCGTCGAGACAAGATCCTTGAGACCCTCATTCTCCATCGCTCGACATCTCTATAGATCGACTACGGTCGGTCGGGTCGCCAAGATAAGATCCTTGGGACCCTCGCTCGCCATCGCTCGGCATCTCCATAGATCGACTACGGTCGGTCGGGTCGCCAAGACAAGATCCTTGGGACCCTCGTTCGCCATCGCTCGGCGTCTCCATAGATCGACTACGGTCGGTCGGGTCGCCAAGATAAGATCCTTGGGACCCTTGCTCGCCATCGCTCGGCATCTACATAGCTTAACTATCGACCGATCGGATCGTCGAGACGAGACCCTCGGGACCATCGATCGCCCTTGCCTACTGCCCGGCCAGGTCGCCAAGACAAGACTCTTGGGACCCTCGCCCGATATATATATATAAACCGACAACGATCGGTCGGGTCACCAAGACAAGACTCTTGGGACCCTCGCTCAGCATCGACACAGATCGACTGCGGTCGATCGGTCGTCAAGATGAGATCCTTAGAATCTCGATTCGGACTCTACTATAAGTCGACCTCGAAGCCGGTCGACTATGAGCAACTTCATCAAACTCTACTGTACATCAAAAGTAAAGAACATAAATATGGAAAATGACTTCAGAAAAATGAAGCAAAGGAAAAGATTTTCATTCCATTTAATTTGCCCTGGTCACAAGCCCGACCAGGTGGGATTCAGAATTCAGCAGAGGTGGAAGCACCGGAAGTCAGCGGATGCACAGGGGAAGCCTCGAAAGCGGGCGGTAAAGTTGAAACAGGAGCACGATCCAAGGGAGCGGCCAAAGAAATATCCTCAGCAGGAAGCTCGTCCTCCTCAGCCGAGCTAAGGTCTAACTCCTCATCCGGGACTGACCCCCGGTCCTTTATGGCCCTCTCTTTTACCTCCTCCAGAGAGAGACCAAGGGCGGCAGGAAGCATCAGCTCGGCGAATTCCTCGAATGAAGGACCGTCTGACCCCTCAGGGATGCTAAAGCCGTAGCAGTTCTCCAGGATCATGAGGGCTAGGTCACACGAGTACTCCAAGCACTCTTCCTGCAAGAACCACCTCTACCATCGCCTGATCGCTTCGATCCTTTGTTCTTTTACGGAGGCTCGCACTCTCTTCAGCGTATCTTCAGTCCTCGCCTGGCCACTCACTGCCGCATGACAATCCGCGAGGTATTTTTCCTTAAGCTTGCTCTCCGACTCCAATTTCCTCCGCAACGCTGCACATTCCTCGGACAGCTTGTTCCTCACCGCCATCGCCCTTACCCTTTCAACCTCCTCCGCGGTGAGTCGAGCTCTCAAGGCGCGCATCTCCTCCTCCCCCGTATCAACTTGAGCTTCCAAAACACTCACCGCTTCCTCCCGAACCTTCTTTTCCTCCTCTAAAGAAGAATTCTGAGCCTTAAGAAGGTCTCTCTCCTCTCTCACCTCCGAAAGCTCGTCCTTCAAAGCCTGCATCTGCTCATGAAAGTCCTGAACTTCTCGGTCGAGAGCCTCCAGACGCTGCACCGCCGTGAAGGACATTACCGAGTTCCGTAT
The DNA here is from genome assembly GCA_029891385.1 of Erythroxylum novogranatense. Taxonomy (NCBI): domain Eukaryota; kingdom Viridiplantae; phylum Streptophyta; class Magnoliopsida; order Malpighiales; family Erythroxylaceae; genus Erythroxylum; species Erythroxylum novogranatense. Next base: position 52,448,316 of record CM057232.1, read on the forward strand.
ACAACTACGAAGGAGTTGAGATCCCATCTCTTGATTACCCTTCTAATCCAATTTCTTCTCGTCCGCGGGGGGAGTAATCCTTTCAACAATGTGGCGGGACACGTCGAGGTCCCCAATTGAGGAGTCTATGGGGAGCTTGATCAAAGACTCCCACTACCTGGGGTCAGCCACTTGTCTCTTCCCTGTACCCTTAGCCGACGGGGCAGCCCGATCTCCCACTTTCTCCTTCTCTTTGCTCTGGCCTGAAGGATGAGGAGATTGGTCAGCTACCGAAGGACGAGAGATTGGTCGGAGACTCTGACAGCCCTTCTCCTCTTAAGAGGTCGCTCAGTCTCCTCCTCTTCCTCCTCAATGATCACCAAGGCCTCACCAGGCGGGGCGACCATAGCGGGGGTTGCAGAGGGCCCGAAAACGGTAGAAGGAACATTCTGCTGCTCGGAAGTGATGGGTCGAGCGACAATTAAACTGGCCTCTCCAACACCCTCCTGTCCTCTGGCCTCTGAAGGCCCCGCGACCTTGCGCCTACCCTTGGCAGAATTGGGTGGACCAGCGAAAGCATGAACTTTGACCATGGCTGCACAAACAACGAAAGCAAGCATGGAAAATAATTCAACCATGAAGGGTCAACCAGGCGGGGCGGTCTCCTCTCCTAGCCCGCTGATTTGCGGCGGCGGGACACGCAAAAAGAAATCGGCACAAGCCCCCCCAAAATACCCCTGGACGAGCCGAGCGAAATCATATCGACCGAGCTCCTTTATGTGCCCGACCACCTCCCATTCTTCTCCACTAAGGGATATGGTCGACGCGTCGTTCCATTGCTCGGCCAAAGGTGTAGCGCCCCCTCACTGTAGGGTACACATCGGGACGCCCGAAGGTCGCTCCGACACTTATCCCACGATAAAGGTGCACTACCAGAAAATCTGACTGTTAATCCACATGGCATCGCAATAATTAAACCATAATATATCAGAAATCAGTAAATTTTAAAATCCAAAATAATCTTGATACAGTCATCCAATATCATAATAGACAAGTCTATCAGTACCCTAAACAACACCAAAAAGGAAACTGATACAAGCATCTATCCTAAGTCATCCGCAAAAGTCTAACCCAGTTGACTGACCTGTGTGCCATCACTTCTTTTGCCAGCACGCTCAAATGGCAGGAAAAGACTATCTCCGGAGCTAGGGCCTAATCTATCAGTCCTGAAAAATTAGATGCAATTTTTGGGTGAGTTTGTGAACTCAGTGACAAACCATCATCGATGGTTCACTCAAATCATGCATTACGCATATTGCGTACAGCACAACAGTATTCAATTTATCATATAAAAATTACAATAGCATGTAACAATTTGCAGTATCATATCACAATTTACAGTAAATCTTGCCATCACGTAATCAGTCATTGTCACAAATCAGTTAATCATGAAATTGCAATGCATATGTGACTCTTTTCTAGTTATTCAGCGTTGTGCCCAAGCGCTTAGTCAGTATCAATATTCAGTGGGGACGCGTCAGGGATTTCTCTCCTCGGGCTCGAGGCCCGATCAGTACAGTGTTAGAGCTCGAGGCTCATGCAGTGATATTAGCGACTTGGGTCACAACGTTCATTATCTGATCATGCCTTTATGCATGTAATGCAGTGTTCAGTAATTCAGTGATATGGCTATAAAAGTCCAGTATTTCAATTCCCAATGTCATGTAGTAGTCCAATCTCATACAGTAGAAGTATGCAATTCGATTATATTCATTTCAGTAATCATGCACTTCACATTGGCAAGTAATTCACATAGAGCATTTAGACAATCAGGAATTTGAGAAATCAACTAGGTTACTCACCTGTAACTTCCGAGCTACTGCCTGGAAGTTCCAACAATGTCCGTGGAATGACGGTCCAACGGTGCCTCTATAACAGTTAAATAAATCCCCATTACTAGATGCTCAGTCAAAACAGTTCAATGATGCATATGTCTCAGTGAAAATATGTACAATGCATGTTTACGATTTCCGGCGCTAAAACCCAATTTTGAACTCTTATGCCCCATTCTAACTCTTCGCTCAATTGATCGACAATAACTGATCAAATCCTAAAATTCAGTTCAATCTCCTCGATTCATATGCCCTATAGCAATTCCATAACCATTGGGTCAAAACCTCTATTGAAAATCCCAATTAAAACTCCAATTATCATAATTCAATACTTAGGTCACTATAGGAACCATAATTGACTTTATTCTTTATAAATCGATAACATTTAAATTAAATTCCGACTCTCATAAATTTCCTCTATTGAAGACCTCTTTCCCTAGTCCGTAACGAATTAGAAATCACCTCAATCGGTGGTCTACACCATAAATTATGCCCAATAAACTAAAAATCAAACCATCGAAAACCGTTTTCTTCACACCTACATCCTCGCCATGACGTCTGAAGGTCGCCATGCAGGCGTGCATGCTCTTCGAGACTCGTCGCGGCATAGACGAAAACGTTCGCCGCGGCGTGAAACCATGCGCTCGTCGCGGCATCTCGCTATATTGTCATTTCGCCGTCAGCTCGAAAGCACTTAATTTACTCGTCATGCGAGGTCAGCGCTGAATATCGCGAAGTCTTGTCGCGCCTCCGTCTTCTCCGATCGCTTTCCGTCCATTTCTCTCTCTAAAACCCCCATTAACACTCCCAACTATCCATTCAAACACAATAATTGCCATAAATGTAACAACTAACCATTAATACCACATTAAAGCCATAAATACTTACCAATCGAAGATCAAATTCCACAAATCCGTCAAATCTCCGTAAACCCTAAAATTCTTCAAAATCAACGATTAACCACTCTCAAAGCTTCTCAACCTTCATGAATCACAATAAACAAGTTAGCCTTGCACAATGAGGAGAAAACCACAAGGAAAGATCGAAGAATCTCATCTATGGGAGGGATCGAAGATCATCGTGGAGAAGAGAAGAAGAAATGCTAAAGCCTTAGGGTAAAAATCCCTAAGTTTCAAACCTAGGTATTTATAGACATAAGTCTCGAAATCAGTTCAAATTTTAGTCTCTAAATTGCAATGGCTCAACATTTTAATTTCCTAACAGTATAACTCTAATTTTTTCATCGCCATTAGACAATTCTTTCAGTACCATACGGTCAATCGGTCTGTCACTCGAAAATTTCCGGTCTGGGCATTTTCTCCTGAATTTTTAGAAAATTTCCTATAAGCCACTGTCAATTGCCAATCACTCTTAAACTATTCTAAACCAGTCATTCGAGTCCAATTACTCTTAATTTCTCAATTAATCACGATCCAGTCAGTTTGCAGTTTACAATCCAATCAATTCATACTCACAATTAAAATGCCGAAAAATCATGAATGCATGTACCTATGAATAAATGCATATGCAAGAAACCTGTTTCTCTATGATTAGAGGCCAGTAACATGTTCAATCAGTGAATGCAATGAAACCTATCAGTCCGTCTCAATTACCAAAATACCCTTGCTATCAGTAACGGGATTTTACAATTCATCCCTCCTAATAAAAATTTCGTCCTCGAAATTTAATACCTGTCCGATTGAATAGATGAGGATAATGACTCCTCATATGCTCCTCAGTCTCCCAAGTAGCTTCCTCAGAAGAGTGGTTCTTCCAAAGGACTTTCAACAATGGAATCACCCTGTTCCTCAGCTGCTTGACCCGTGATCCTATAATCTGCACCGACTCCTCAACATAACTCAAATCACTAGCTACCTCAATCTCCTGAGCCGGAATCTCATGCGTCGGGTCTGACCGGTACCGTCGGAGCATACTAACATGAAACACGTCATGCATCTGGGACATCTCACTCGGTAATGCCAATCTGTAAGCCAACAGTCCTATCCTCTCAAGGATCTCATACGGACCAATGTACCGAGGGCTCAACTTACCCTTACGGCCAAATCTTAGGACTCCTCTCTAAGGTGACACTCGGAGAAACACTCTGTCACCTACATCAGACTCCATCTCTCGCGATGCTTGATCCACATAGCTTTTACATGCATCCCGAGCGCGCTTGATGCGACTCGGATCAATCATGCCTTATCCATCAGATCTAATCACTCGGACTCTCAATCGATCTCATACCCTCTTCATCCCAATACGAGTGGCGATCGACACTTGCCGCTTCATACAAGGCCTCATACGATGCCATCCCAATACTACTCTGATACTGGTTATTATATGCAAATTCGATCAGTGCCAAATACTGATCTCATGCTCCTCTGAACTCCAATACACACGCCCGAAGTATGTCCTCTCGCTCTGTCCATCTGTCTGAGGATGAAACGTTGTACTGAAGTTCAATCGAGTACCCAATGTAGACTGCAGGCTCTTCCAGAACCTCGAAGTAAATCTGGGATCCCGGTCTGAGACTATCGACAACGGAACCCCATGCAACCGTACAATCTCTGCTACATACTTCTGGGCCAACTGATCGAGAGTATTGCTCTCCTCACTAGCAAGAAGTGAGCCGATGAATAATCGGTCCACTATGACCCAGATAGCATCATGCTGCCTCGGTGTCCTAGGCAACCCCATTACAAAATCTATGGTAATTCGCTCCCATTTCCACTCCGGAATGGGCAACGAATGCAACTTCCCTCTCAAGGCTTCGATGTTCGCTTAACTCGCCGACAAATCGGACACACAGAAACATACTCGCCACTTGCCTCTTCATACCAGGCCACCAGAAATGCTATCTCAGTAAATTATACATCTTGGTCATACCAGGATGCATAGCATAGGCAGCTACATGTGCCTCCTCTAGGATCTCTCGTCTCAAATCATCAACATCCGCACACACAGTCTCGTCCCATCCATAAAGTCCCATCTCTCAACTCAAACTCAATCAAGATGGTCCGACTCTCTCAATCGGTCTCACTAACACCGGGTCTTGATCCTCAACTCTCCGGATCCTATCATGCAACATCGGCCTCGGCCTCGAGTAGCAATTAGAGCTCCATCCCGACCCAAATCTATCATAGACATTAAGAGCTCTCAATCAATCAAACTAGGCGCCTCCCAATCAATCTGAGCAGATCGATATGAGATCTCCTACTCAATGCATCGCCACCACATTGGCCTTCCCGGATGATACTCAATCGTGCGGTCATAGTCCTTCAAGAATTCTATTCATCTCCTCTGCCTCAGATTGATCTCTCTCGACTCAACAGATACCTCAAACTCTTATGATCGGTGAAGATCCGAACGCTCCCATATAGATAATGTCTCCAGATCTTCGAGCAAACACAATCTGCGCCAACTCAAGTCATGTACGGATAATTCATCTCGTGAGACCTCAACTCGCCCTCGAGGCATACGCTTATAACTCTCCCATGCCGCATCAATACACATCCTAATCCTCGATGCGAGGCATCACTTTGAAACCACAAAGCCTCCAGGTCCAGATGGAATGCCTAACACCGATCGCGATACAACCGATGTTTCACTCCTCAAAGCTCTTCCGCACTCCTCGCACTATCCGAACGGCACATTCTTCCTCAATAGCTTCGCTAAAAGGCGGAGATCAACGAAAATCCTCGGCGAACCTCCGTAATATCCGCCAATCTTAGAAAACTCCGCAACTCCGCACACCTCGGAATCTCCCAACTCATAACCGCTCTATCTTATGAGGGTCCACCAATACCTCTCACCGACACCACGTGCCCTGTAAATACAATCTCATCAAGCCAGAATTCACACTTAGTAAATTTGGTGAATAGCTGTCTGTCTCTCATGACCTGAAGGACAATCCTCAGATGCTCAGCGTGCTCCTATCTACTCCTCGAATAAACTAGAATATCATCAATAAATACAATCACAAACCGATCTAGGTAGGGCTGAAAAACTCTATTCATCAAAGCCATGAAGGCTGCCGGGGCATTAGTCAACCCAAACGGCATCACTAAGAACTCGAAATACCCATACCTGCTCCTGAAAGCACTCTTAGGCATATCGGCCTCTGGAATCCTCAACTAATAGTAACCTGATCGCAGGTCCAACTTAGTGAACACCTGAGCTCCCTGTAACTGATCAAATAGATCATCGATCCTAGGCAGTGAATACTTGTTCTTCACTGTCACCCGATTCAACTGCCTATAATCGATACACAATCTCAGAGTCCCGTCCTTCTTCTTTACAAACAGTACCGGAGCTCCCCATGGCGAAACACTCGATCTAATGAACCCCTTATCCAATAGCTCCTACAACTGAGCCTTAAGCTCTCTCAGTTCTACCGGTGCCATCCTATACGGAGGTATCGATATAGAGCTGCACCGAACGAGATCAATCTCAAACTCGCCTCCGCCTCGTGGCAATCCCAGAACTCCTGAAACACAACTGAAAATTCCCTGACTATGGGAACATCCTGAAATCTCGGCTCGACTCTGAAATCCACAACGTGAGCCAGATAGGCCTCGCAATCTCCCTGCATCAATCTCAAGGCACTCAAGAAGGATATCATCCTCGTTATCCTTTGCGACTAACTCCTCGAAAAATAACCACAGGGTGACTAGAGACTCCAATACAACCTCCTTGGTATAATATCCATGATAGCCCTATGCAATCAACCACCCATCCCTAATATCACGTCAATCTCCTTAGAGGCAAATGATCGATCAAGACTCAGAATCGCTTTGGTCGATCCGAACCAGGACATCCTATATGACCTCTCCCAATACAACAGACTACCTAAAGGTGTACTCACCTCTAACCCAAATCAGAACCTCTGCCATCCCCATGCGGTCTACATGCTAAATGCGGTGTGATGAAAGAATGAGTGGATCCAGATCCAACAATGCATATGCTTCCAAACCGAAATCGAAGCATACCCGCAACAACATCCGGGAATCTCTGTGCCTCCGCCGAAGTCATGGCATAGACCACTACTCAGGATCGCTTCTCCGCCGCTCCCTCGACCTCACTACGGACCCCTCTGCTCCACCTCGGCCTCTCCATCTGATCCACCTCCACGGCTCTGCTGCACTGCGGGTATTCTCGCTTCGATCTTCCAACATAGTAGATCTGGCTCCCAAAGTCTCTGGACAGTTCCTCACCAAGTGGTCCATCGAGCCATACCTCAAACAGGCTCCAGACAACCATCGACACTCTCCACTATGCCTCTTGTCACAATGCTCGATAAAGGAACAGATCGCCTCAAACTCGGGCATCGCCGCCACCACTACCACCTGCATAAATCGCCTTTGTCCATAACCGATCGCTTAGCCCTCCCTGCAGACTGGGGGCTGCTCTCGACGCTTACTATACCTCTACTAGCATTGCCACGGCATCACTAGATCTCTTGGTCCCGGTCCCCGACCAAAGTGTCATTGAGACTCCCCTCAAGAATGCCGATCCTCACTGCTGCACCCTCAACTCAATAAAATTGCCCATATCGGACCTAGCCAATCGGTGCAGATCTCCAGATTGAGTCCGCCCTCAAAACGCCGACACTGTCACCTCAAGAGCAACCAATGTAGAAGCATAGACCATCACCGTTGAACAAGCACTCATAGTCGGCCACGGTCATCCCTTGTCTCGGCCTCTAAGAACTCCTGCATCTTCCTTTCCAGATAGACCTTGGGCATGTAATTGCCCTTGAAGGCCCTCAGAAAGTCATCCCATATCGATGTCTGTGGCCCGTGGTACCGCCCGGACGATCTTCCACCACTAATATGCAGGACCCTGAAGGAGAGAAACCGCGTAGTCAAAACTCTCATTCGGGTTGCAGACCATCTGATCGAGGACTCTCTCAGTCCTCTCTAGCCATCCCTCAGCCTCCGCAGGGTCGGTGCTGCCATAGAAGTCAACCGCCCCCTGCTTATGTAGTCGATCGTATCTCCGTTCTCGTCTCATAGGAACTCGAGGAGGCAACTCCTCTGAAAGAGGCATCGGGGACTCCCTACTAGCTCCTATCGATTCGGTCGTCACCGGTAGCTCAACTCGATCTCCAAGGACGGATGACCTAAAATGCATAAGAAATTCCGATCGATTACGCTATTCTTACAAAGATTCCAAATAAAATACACTATTCCCAAAGATGCCAAACCATGCTCTGATACCACTTAATGTAGCGCCCCCTCACTGTAGGGTACACATCGGGACGCCCGAAGGTCGCTCCGACACGTATCCCACGATAAAGGTGCACTACCAGAAAATCCGACTGTTAATCCACATGGCATCGCAATAATTAAACCATAATATATCATAAATCAGTAAATTTTAAAATCCAAAATAATATTGATACAGTCATTCAATATCAGAATAGACAAGTCTATCAGTCCTCTAAACAACACAAAAAAGGAAACTGATACAAGCATCTATCCTAAGTCATCCGCAAAAATCCAACCCAGCTGACCGACCTGTGTGCCATCGCTTCTCTTGCCAGCACGCTCGCACGGCAGGAAAAGACTATCTCCAGAGCTAGGGCCTAATCTATCAGTCCTGAAAAATTAGATGCAATTTTAGGGTGAGTTTGCGAACTCAGTGAGAAACCATCATCGATGGTTCACTCAAATCATGCATTACGCATATTGCGTACAGCACGGCAGTATTCAATTTATCATATAAGAATTACAATAGCATGTAACAATTTGCAGTATCATATGACAATTTACAGTAAATCTTGCCATCACGAAATCAGTTAATCATGAAATTGCAATGCATATGTGACTCTTTTCCAGTTATTCAGTGTTGTGCCCAAGTGCTCACCAAGATGTCGATTCGATGGGGACGCGTGATTTCTCCCTCGGGCTCGAGGCCCGTCGATCTGATGTTAGAGCTCGAGGCTCATGCAGTGATATTAGCGACTTGGGTCACAACGTTCATTATTTGATCATGCCTTTATGCATGTAATGCAGTGTTCAGTAATTCAGTGATATGGCTATAAAAGCCCAGTATTTCAATTCCTAATATCATGCAGTAGTCCAATCCCATACAGTAGAAGTATGCAATTCGATTATATTCATTTCAGTAATCATGCACTTCACATTGGCAAGTAATTCACATAGAGCATTTAGACAATCAGGAATTTGAGAAACCAACTAGGTTACTCACCAGAACTTCCGAAACTCTTGCTAGAAGTCCCAAAGAATGTCCGTAGAATGACGGTCCAACGGTGCCTCTATAACAGTTAAATAAATCCCCATTACTAGATACTCAGTCAAAACAGTTTAATGATGCATATGTCTCAGTGAAAATATGTACAATGCATGTTTACGATTTCTGGCGCTAAAACCCAATTTTGAACTCTTATGCCCCATTCTAACTCTTCGCTCAATTGATTGACAATAATTGATCAAATCCTAAAATTCAGTTCAATCTCCTCGATTCATATGCCCTATAGCAATTCCATAACCATTGGGTCAAAACCTCTATTGAAAATCCCAATTAAAACTCCAATTATCATAATTCAATACTTAGGTCACTATAGGAACCATAATTGACTTTATTCTTTATGAATCGATACCATTTAAATTAAATTCCGACTCTCATAAATTTCCTCAATTGAAGACCTCTTTTCCTAGTCCGTAATGAATTAGAAATCACCTCAATCGGAGGTCTACACCATAAATTATGCCCAATAAACTAAAAATCAAACCATCGAAAACTCTTTCAAGAACTTACATCCCTCGCCATGGTATGCGGAAGGTCGCCACAAGGCGTGAAGGGCCTTCAGAAGGCGTGCATCCTCTTCATGCTCATTGCGGCGTGAAACCATCTTCATTGCGGCGTCTCATTGCGCTTCGCCATGTAGGGCATTGCGCCGACGTCTCGTCATGTGGGTTGCTTCTCCGTCTTCTCTGATCGCTTTCCGTCCATTTCTCTCTCTAAAACCCCCATTAACACTCCCAACTACCTATTCAAACACAATAATTGCCATAAATGTAACAACTAACCATTAATACCACATTAAAGCCATAAATACTTACCAATCGAAGATCAAATTCCACAAATCCGTCAAATCTCCGTAAACCCTAAAATTCTTCAAAATCAACGATTAACCACTCTCAAAGCTTCTCAACCTTCATGAATCACAATAAACAAGTTAGCCTTGCACAATGAGGAGAAAACCACAAGGAAAGATCGAAGAATCTCACCGATGGGAGGGATCGAAGATCACCGTGGAGAAGAGAAGAAGAAATGCTAAAGCCTTAGGGTAAAAATCCCCAAGTTTCAAACCTAGGTATTTATAAACATAAGTCTCCAAATCAGTTCAAATTTCAGTCTCTAAATTGCAATGACTCAACATTTTAATTTCTTAACAGTATAATTCTAATTTTTCCATCGCCATTGGACAATTCTTTCAGTACCATACGATCAATCGGTCTGTAACTCAAAAATTTTCGGTCCGGGCATTTTCTCCCGAATTTTCAGAAAATTTCCTATAAGCCACTGTCAATTGCCAATCACTGTTAAACTATTCTAAATCAGTCATTCGAGCCCAATTACTCCTAATTTCTCAATTAATCACGATCCAGTTAGTTTCCAGTTCACAATCCAATCAATTCATACTCACAATTAAAATGCCGGAAAATCATGAATGCATGTACCTATGAATAAATGCATATGCAAGAAACCTGTTCCTCTATGATTAGAGGCCAGTAACATGTTCAATCAGTGAATGCAATGAAACCTATCAGTCCGTCCTAATTACCAAAATACCCTTGCTATCAGTAACGGGATGTTACAAAAGGATACCTCCATGGTCGGCACTCGGAGGAGGATCCTGGGGGCTTCACAAAGAAATATTTAGTTCGCCAGGAAGAGATTTTTGAAGGTGTCTTGGCCGGGGGATATCGGGCGTTTATATCAGAAAGGGATCCCACCCGAGCTCGGACTATGGCTCATCCTCAAGAAATGACGCAAGATGCCAATCGTGGGCAAACGATCGAATTAATGGCACAGTAATGCCAAACCATTAATAAACTTCTAGTTATTTGGAGGAATCTAGCTCGGCATCAGCTGATAGGCGATGCACACCTCATCGATAATCGGGGCGTATGGGAGCCTCATACCTCCCACCGAGAAAAAGCTATCAGAAACGGCGAAATATCCACTCAAGTTGCTATGGATACGCTCGTTCCCCAATGCCAGCCGGGGTCCCCAGGACTCAGGGATGTTATATCTGAGTATTGACCGGTTCAGTTCCTTTATGGTCATCGTTGATGCCTCTCTTGGCGGCGCCTCCACGACCAGCCCATCCTTCCTCTCTCTCGTTGTAATCTCTTCAACATCTCCCAACCTTGACATCGCCGTCACCTCAGCCATAACTTCCGATGACCTCTCGTCAACATCATCCCTTGGAGAAACCCCACTCCGAGAACCGGTGGACGACATGCTCACTAAGAGGAAATTTAGAAGAGGAAATAAGAGAAGAGGACGTACCTATTTAGTGGTAAAAGGTCAGAAATTTGAACGGGGCTGGAAGAAGAGCTCCGGAAACTGTGAGCAAGACAAAGCAAATGAAAGCAAAGCAAGAATGAAACGAGCGTGAAGAAAACCAAACCGTCTGTCGACCCTGGACATTTATAAGGAAACGTTCGAATTGAGATCCAGTCAAAACTCGACGAGTGGAGAAAATCCGACCTAGGCCCTGACACGCGGCATGATCTGAGCGGAGATAAATTAGGGTTAATCAAAATCTGGAGTGGCGCGAACAGTTGAAAGGACGTCTGGAGACGGTACAACGATTAAGGACGATACGTTTGGATTTTGAAAAGTCACGAGATAGCGCAGCCGCCAAATAATAAATGCTTCAAGTACCTTCACGCGCTCGCTAATGATGACCACCCAACCTGCTTTAGCGTGAGCTGTCGGGCAATAAGTGCCGAGGCCGACCAGATGGGGCACTCAGCCGACCGATCCCAATACGAGCATTCACGCACAACTAGTCGGCATCCGACCGATCGAGACTACCCGGGCTGTTCCATGACTGAGCTACAACAGCAATGCCCGACCGATCGACTACTTCATTAGCTGACCTACAGATGAGCTACATCTCAATGTTTAACCGATCGCCCCAATCACGAGTCGTTCTATGTACGAGCTATGAAACCTCTACATACTCCTCCGACCCTTCTCTTCGCTCAGACTCGAGGAGTAGGGGGACTTATGGTCGGGTCGACCGTGCTGGGCCCGGATCTAGTCAAAACGACCCGTGGGCCGATCGGTCCTGTAACACCCCACTCCCGAGTGACCCGAACCCGATATCGTTGGTGATATCCGAGTCCGTGCCCCGCGAGGGTGGCGTACTACATCAGTCGGTCGGTAAAACTCGGTATACTTTTTTTTTGAACCATTCATTCCACGTTAGCGACGAAAAAAATAGTAGACGGTAGAAAACCTTTGCATAGATACAATCATTTAATAATATTTTGATAACTAAAAGTACAATTAAAATCATTTTACAACAATTGTGGATTACAAAATTAAGAAACACTAATGCGACGCTTGACCGATCCCAACCTCTATCTCAACTTGCACTCAGCATACTCCGTGTCAAGCGGGGTACTCTTCTAGTCTGAAAAATAGATTGCAATTTTGGAGGTTTGCGAACTCGATGAGAAACCATCATCGATGGTTTTCCCAATTCATGCATCAATTAACAATCTATAGTAATCAGCGGTTTCGATTAATACAATAGTGTACGATCACGGTAGACATATGTCACGGTCACAAAATCTGATCAATCACAAAGAATCACGGTAGTCATACTGCTATTGATTCGATGCGTATGCGATGCACATGTGATGCTTTCGGTTTAGTTCAGTGTTGTGACCAAGCGCTTTACAAGATGTCGATGGCGGTGGGAGTGGATTTCTCCTTCGAGCTCGAGGCTCGATATCGGTATCAATGAAGGGAGTGAATTTCTCCTTCGAGCTCAAGCTCGATATCGATGATCGATGAGTCTTTGCGGTCACAACCGTTATTATCGATTCATGTAGTGATGTATGCGATGCATATACCAAGATTCACAAATCATTTACCGATCGATCCACGGTAATAATATTCAATCCACGGTATACACAAGGCACAATAATCCCGTAGAAGCAATCAAGTCACAAGAAACACAAGCATAATAATCCCGTAGGCAATCAAGTCACAAGAAACACATAGGCGAGATAACCAACTAGGTTACTCACTATTACTTAGAGCTATTATCGGAAGTCAACGCTACGTCGATCGATCGACGCTCCAGTTCTGTCTCTATAAGAGCAGAGCACAAAACGATCAATAAAAATCCAATCCGAATTCGTTAAGGATACACATGTAGGTGTATAATGCATGCTCATGAATTCCCGACCCTAATCCCATTTTTTTCTTTTCTCAGAAAATCCGTTTAAAAAAAATTAGAAAACCAATGGCGCTGACGGCTCTAAATTTGGACCTCTATAGGTCCCCAATTAAATAAAATAGTGATTAACGGTCCATTACTCGGACCTACGTCAATTTTCCGTCCTAAAATTCCCAATTTCTGATAAAATGAAATTAAATAATCAATGAATCCGATGCCTCAAGAATCAGGTCAATCGGATGTCGGACGGACAAGATATTAGCAAAAGAAGCTCAAAACAATTTAAAATAAATTAAAAAAAATAAAATCAGCTGAGCTGTCGATTTTCATGACCGCTCGCACTCTCTGAGCCGTCCTTTCAGCCGTCCATTTCGCGATGGCGGCATTTAATGCACTCATGAGCCTCCACTTCCTTTTCCTTTCTTTTTTTTTTCCAATATTCTATCTGAAATTCAATAATTCATAACTTATTCTACACAATTAAGAAAAATACAACCTATCCCTTGTTGGAAAGATAATGAAACCCTCTACAAGTTTCCTTTAGATCAGAAAAATCAATTTCACCCCTAAGGGTGTCAAAAATCCAATGGAAGATACTTCCAAGACACTTACCTCATAAAACAGAACAGAAATGGGAAATTCATTAACTTTCATTCTAGGCAGTCAAAAATTCTACAATAAATATGATCATCAAGATCACAATGTTATCTACAACTTTCATGAAACAACCCAAATTGCAATTCCCTTGTTAACAAGGTCAATTAATTCATTCAATGCTTCTGTCCCTGAAATCATTGAATTTGAGCAGTAAACTTCTAACAAGCATAACTCCCTGTTTACAAGTCAGAAAAATCACCACTTTATATCCCTGAAAATATCAATCTTCAAACTTAAATTCTTCCTGAAATAACCAAACTCCAATTCAGTCTCTAACAATGTCAAATCTGTTATGCAAGTTTCTGACCTAATCAGCACTTAACATCACAATGTAGGTTCAGATTATGAAATTCCATATCTCCCACATCTGATTTCCAAAAATTACATGCCATATACCATTTTCAAGATCAATGTGCCATATAAAACTCTTCAGTATATTTCCAACACCAATTCAATTCATAAAAATTGCTAAAATTCTTCCAAAGCAAAATGTGCATCAAATCTGCCAATCCAGCTAGGTGTCATTGAATGCACAAAAACAGTCAACCATAATCAGGCCATAAATCCTACTATACACATCTAAAAATTGCAAAATCAGTGGCATTGGAAAGATAACTTAATAGGCTTCAATTTTCCATCTAATCTATTTGTCCTAATTCCTTCTCAATTAATTCATAAAAATTAGCAAAACTCAAGGGTATATTCTCGGATACTGTTCATTCCAGTTAAGAGCAGTAACTTTCCATGCAGAAATTCACCATCTGAAAGCTAAAATTGGACAATGACTATTTCACACAAAAATGTAGCTAACATCCCAAAGTTTCAGTGGCCACAAACCTCACCTCATTTGCATTCCTATACAATGAGTTATGATCAAAACAGTACAATCAATTAAAACCCTAAATTTCCAGATTTGGTCCAATATTAGTTTCTATCATTTCCAATGCCTTTAACACATCATTAAAAATCCAAAGGAACACAAATCAGTTCTTATACCATTCATACATGTACTAGGGCTAATATACAAAAATTGGCAGCACTCAATGCTTCATTTCCAAGGAAAATCAATGATCAATATGCCATCAAAATCAAGTTAAAACCATGCATCAAGCATCCTACTTTCAATTCATAACCAACCCTAACCTTATACCCATTAATTCAAGCCATAATTGACATCAATTTAATACATCCATCAGCATAATAAACATACCATAACTCCCATTCAATGTCTCTAATTACCATGATTCATAAATTCATACTTAAGCATCATTGAAAACTTAATTAAACTTACCTACCTAATTAGCTTCTCCACTTTCAAAGCACACCAATTTCTCACTTTCTCTACTTTCTTCTAACATCAAACATGTATATCATCATCATGAGAAGAACATAACTTGATGGCATGAAGAAGCTCTTAAGGTGGAAGGAAGTAGCTTAAAGAAGAAGAAGGAAATTAATGAAGATGAAAAAATGAGCATTTTCGGATGAGTGGGTGAAAAGAACCATTTAAGTCATTTTTTTTATTCCTTCAACTAGAAACAACGAGAACCACATATGCCTCTCATGTGTTGGTGAGGTGTCTTTAAGACACTTGTCAACAAAGAATGAGAAAAGACAAAATAGACATAAAACAAAATGATGGATAGGATTTAGAAATCCTACTCCGATTTGACCCATTCTAGTCCAATGACCCTAATTTCAATCCCAAAATAATATACCCAATATTGTAGTGTCATTGGATAGAAATTTTCGCTACCGAAAATCAACCGGTTCGCCACTTGACGATTTGTCCGGTCCGGAAATTTTCTCCGGAAAAATCTAGAAAAATTCCTAAAAATCTCTTAAAATATAAAACACACTCTGGATCAGTCAAAATAAATTTTCAAACATAGTAACCACGTTAATCACAATAAAATTACCTTAGGCACAAAAACCGGGAATATCATGTATGCATGTATAGTAATTTCATGTGCACATATGATACTGTGTCTCAATCCTATTATGCATGAACAGTCCTCATTCATTCCAATCCATCTCATCCTATGCCAAATTTACTATTTTACCCTTCCAGTAGGGGGTAGGATGTTACAATTCTCCCCTCCTTATAAAAATTTCGTCCTCGAAATTCTCAATCAACAGTTCAGTATGACCGTAATCTTATGTTCCTATATGTCCCATACACTTTTCCACTCAATAATTCATTTTTCGAAAGGTCACAGTAACCATATTCAATCAGTTGTTCAGTTACTAATTTGGCTAACTCATTATCACTCAGTACAGTAGACAGACTCAACAAGGGTATCAGTTGGCGATCTCATTTTCTAAGCTATCTCACTTGTCGTTTTCAGAGTAGTCATTACCTTTAGTTTCAATGCTATGACTCAGTTCATTATTTCCGAACCTGTTCACTAATCATCACGTTTATCCATCCAATACCTTTTTCTCACTATACCGTGCAATATCTTTTTCTCCCAATAACATACAGACTAAGTCGTATTCCATGGAGTACATCTTTTCAAGGTGATACGTACAATAATCTCTTTTATCTCGTCAGGGACGATTCACATTCCTTTGGTACCAATACAGTGACATTTAACTCCACTTCACTATAATCAGTAATAATGTACCTAATGCAGTCATTTGTTATATGCCATTTACTCTATGTTCAAATTTGATTCTCGTTAGACAATTCACTGTTCTATAGTGTTCACACACTTTATTCGGATATGCATTTTGCTCTGTTTCATTTGTCCGATCCGGTTCCACTTTAGCTAACCATGCAGTCTTCCTAAGTCACTTTCCTTTGTTTCACTTATCACAGTCGATCTTTGACTCCCGTTAGGCACTATGCAGTGTAACAGTATATCCCTACAGTCAATCAGAACTCTATAACACGATCACAATCTGGTGAAACCCAAACCACGTACGCATTGTTCCTGTTGAACACTCACACCTATTAGCACTTGAATCAATAATCACTTCATTCTATGCCTGTAGTAACTCAATCTCACTTTTCGCATATACCCACTAGAATGTCTAGCTCCATTGCTCACTTTCTTGTTCTAAAGACCTTTTTTTCTCGAGTACAGGATCGTCTTCTTTGAATCATTCACTATTGTTTTTCCGATTAGACTCTTGCACTCTTAACCTTTCTTATCTCTATCCAAGATCACTAGATCTACAACTTCAATTTTCCAGACCCAATTACTCATAATCTACTTGACATTCTTTAAAATTCTAATATCTGTAATTGATCATTCATCAGTAGCTTTCTCCGCTCACTATTTGAGCTTCGTCGTCGTAATTGTCATTCATTTCAGCATTGTCGGTTCACTATTATGCATGCATTTCAAAATTGTCAAGATAATAGGCATTTATATCCGACTTTTTCTTGAATTATCACAATGTATCCTATAGGAATCTCAAGTCACCAAAGTTTTAAACAATTGCAATCCTAACACCAATCCCATTTATCAACGTCCATTTTAACAAATTGTTTCGCTTATCACATTGCCCACTCTCCAAGGATATGCTTATCATCGATATCAAATTTCTCAATTGTTCATATAGTTCTTTTACTTTCACTGCTCAACACTTTCAAACACATTACGCCTCTAATCACGCTTACTACCATTTGCTTACCTCGCATAAATCCTATTAGGGTCTTGATGACTTTTCCAAACATCACTAAACAACATTCTACTTTCTCATTAAGTCCACAATTAATGAATTTACAATCCCTTTATGAAGATAACACTACATCACGTCATTGTCAGTTTTCCCTTAGGACTTCTTATCTCTATTCATTTTCTCTTTCCAATTGATTTTCTGTCATCCACATTGATATATATATACTAGTACCTAATCATCTATACTTGGACTTCCATCAATTTCCACGTCATTTGAGTATTTCACTTCACATTGCAATAGGATCATCTCAAATTAAAATTCCACTCATGTTGTTGGATACTTTACATTTCCGTACGTACACACAATACAGATAGCTTCAGTAATATGAGATATGACTCAATTTCACTTTTAATTTTGTCCATACTTCTTTTCGTTTGACCATTAGTCTTGTTACCATCTTTATACTGTTCACGAAAGTCTCATTAGCCAAGTAGTTTTCCTAATTGTTTTTCAATCATACACAACTCTACGCACTATCTCAATCAGAACAATTTTATGCCATAATATACACCAAGGTTCCTTGTGACAGTCACATAAACACTTTCTTTCACACTTATTCAGTAATCTATACCTCAGCATTTTATCCGGAAACCAATTAGTAACCTATACAATTCAGACTTTCATAAGACTCCTTTCCGTTTATGCTAATTCTCAAATAAATAACTGATGCCATAATCATTTCTCATTTCCTCTTATAAAGGTACATTCAGTCCTCCTATGTCTTACTTTAACCTAATATAAACTTTACACTTATAGCCACTTATAGAAGCACGTATTTAATCATTCACTGATCATCTCCTCCATGATTTCCATGTATCTTTCACTTACGTTTCATTAATCATGATCAACTTTACTGTCCAATAGATACTCCCAATGGTAAGTCGACTTAAATGCGACAACTCTTTTCATATATCATTATCATTGTTTCATTTTTCACGTATCATTGAACTATATGTCTCATCATTTTATTTCCATATCCGTCACGTGCAAGCTTGGCCTTGTAAGGTCATAACAGCTTGACTTATACACTGTCATCTCCTTATTACTTCGTATTTCTTTCTTTATTTTCCTCTAACAATCTGTGATAAGGTATTCACAGTCCCCAATACACGACAAAATCGGTGATACAAGTCCACTGTATCTCCATCCATTTATCTATTTGCCCATCCACTAATCATTTCTGTGTCCAAATCCACATATTCAATCAATCCAGAATTTCCCGATATCCAATAAGTAGAAATTGTCAGTTTGTCTTTTTTTCTTATGATCTTATCAGACTGATTTTCAAACTCTTAGCACCAAATTCGCATAACCATTTCAGTCTCAAGCTTATGCGCTCATAATCATACCCATTTCACGAGTTCATTTCAGTTTATCTGTACATTTTTATCTCACCATTTCTACATTTTCTTCACTCTACTAGGCACTAGGCACCTTGCTCTTTCAGTTCTTTCAGTCCGAAGTAGACCGTTACAGTATAACCTTATTCTTAGTACAATCTCGCTATCATCATTTGCCTATAATATCTACTGATATCTAATACGAATGCAGTGAATCAATATATGCCTGATTGGATCATCTACACTTTACTCAGTTCCAAGATTTCCCAGTTCATCGCATCTACAGTCAGAGCTCTACTTACTTTGTCATCCCGGGCTTTTAACCTCACTTAGGCCTACTATAACCAGTATGCTTCCCATATCTCTTGTGGACCTCTCCAAGTTCTAGACATATTTGTTCTCTGTCGTCGTAATATTGCCAGTCTACCAGTTTAATCCGGGAATTCATTGTGATATTACTTCTTTTCTTAATCAGTCTAGGCCAACACAGTCATTCTAACCACAGTACAATATCAATCTCCTTATCCATTTTTTCTTTTTCCTTTTTCCTTTTTCTTTCCTCATTGCTTATACACTTTCGAGGAGTTATACTCTGTCTGATCTCACTTAGTCACTTAACACACGTAACACATACACGCACATGTAGGATTTCTACTGTGCGACTCGAGATAGGGATCGATTGTCACGATGCGCAATCGACGACTCAAATGCATGCACCTATATTTCATGTGCCGGATACATTACGTCTTCTTTGGGCTCGATACCACCTAAATGTAACATCCCACTCCCGAGTGACCCGAACTCGATATCGTTGGTGATATCCGAGTCCGTGTTCCAGCGAGGGTGGCGTACATCGGTCGGTCGGTAAAACTTCGGTATACTTTTTTTGAACCATTCATTCCACGTTAAGCGACAAAAAATAGTAGATATGAGAAAACCTTTGAATAGATACAATCATTTAATAATATTTTACAAGAACTAAAAGTACAATTACAAATCATTTTACAACAATTGTGGATTACAAAATTAGGAAACACTAATGCAGACGCGAACTGATCCCAACCTCTATCTCAACTTGCACCCAGGCATACTCCCGTGTCAAACGGGGTAATCTTCTAGTCCTGAAAAATAGATTGCAATTTTGGAGGAGTTTGCGAACTCGATGAGAAACCATCATCGATGGTTTTCCCAATTCATGCATCAATTAACAATCTATAGTAATCAGGCAGTTTCAGTAATACAATAGTGTACAGTCACAGAAGACATATGTCACAGTCACAAAATACAGTCAATCACAACAATCACAGTAGTCATACAGCTATTCAGTTCAGTCTATGTGCGATGCACATGTGATGCTTTCCAGTTTAGTTCAGTGTTGTGACCGAGCGCTTTACGATGTCGATGGCGGTGGGAGTGGATTTCTCCCTTCGAGCTCAAGGCTCGATATCAGTATCAATGAAGGGGAGTGGATTTCTCCCTTCGAGCTCAAGGCTCGATATCGATGTCGATGGTCTTTGCGGTCACAACCGTTATTATCGATTCATGTAGTGATGTATGCGATGCATATACCAAGATTCACGGTCATTTACCAATACCGATCCGAAACAATATTCATCACAAGATACACGAGGCATAATAATCCCCGTAGGGCAATCAAGTCACAGTAAACACAGTGCATAATAATCCCCGTAGGGCAATCAAGTCACAGTAAACACATAGATTGAGATAACCAACTAGGTTACTCACCTATTACTTCCGAGCTATTATCGGGAAGTCACTGCTACGTCGGTCGATCGACGCTCCAGTTGTGTCTCTATAAGAGCAGAGCACAAAACGATCAATAAAAATCTAATCCGAATTCGTTAAGGATACACATGTAGGTGTATAATGCATGTTCATGAATTCTCGGCCCTAATCCCATTTTTTTTCTCAGAAAATCCGTTTAAAAAAAATTAGAAAACCAATGGCGCTGACGGCTCTCAATTTGGACCTCTATAGGTCCCCAATTAAATAAAATAGTGATTAACGGTCCATTACCCGGACCTACGTCAATTTTCCGTCCTAAAATTTCCAATTTCTGATAAAATAAAATTAAATAATCAATGAATCCGATGCCTCAAGAATCAGGTCAATCGGATGTCGGACGGACAAGATATGAGCAAAAGAAGCTCAAAACAATTTAAAATAAATTAAAAAAAATAAAATCAGCTGAGCTGTCGCACTCGCGACCGCTCGCACCTGCGAGCCGTCCCTTCAGCCGTCCAGCTCGCGATGGCGGTGTTATACTTTCATGACCTCTACTTCCTTTTCCTTTCTTTTTTTTTTCCAATATTCTATCCGAAATTCAATAATTCATAACTTATTCTACACAATTCAGAAAAATACAATCTATACCTTGTTGGAAAGATAATGAAACCCTCTACAAGTTTCCTGTAGATCAGAAAAATCAATTTCACCCCTAAGAGTGTCAAAAATCCAATGGAAGATACTTCCAAGACACTTACCTCATAAAACAGAACAGAAATGGGAAATTCATTAACTTTCATTCTAGGCAGTCAAAAATTCTACAATAAATATTCTCATCAAGATCACAATGTTATATACAACTTTCATGAAACAACCCAAATTGCAATTCCCTTGCCAACTAGGTCAATTAATTCATTCAATGCTGCTGTCCCTGAAATCATTCAATTTGAGTAGTAAACTTCTAACAAGCATAAATCCCTGTTCACAAGTCAGAAAAATCACCACTTTATATCCCTGAAAAGATCAAACTGCAAACTTCAATTCTTCCTGAAATAACCAAACTCCAATTCAGCCTCTAACAATGTCAAATCTGTTATGCAAGTTTCTGACCTAATCAGCACTTAACATCACAATGTAGGTTAAGATTATGAAATTCCATATCTCCCACATCTGATTTCCAAAACTTACATGCCATATACCATTTTCAAGATCAATGTGCCATATAAAACTCTTCAGTATATTTCCAACACCAATTCAATTTATAAAAATTGCTAAAATTCTTCCAAAGCAAAATATGCATCAAATCTGCCAATCCAGCTAGGTGTCATTGAATGCATAAAAACAGTCAACCATAATCAGGCCATAACTCCTACTATACACATCTAAAAATTGAAAAATCAGTGGCATTGGAAAGCTAACTTAATAGGCTTCAATTTTCCATCTAATCCATTTTTCCTAATTCCTTCTCAATTAATTCATAAAAATTAGCAAAACTCAAGGGTATATTCTCGGATACTGTTCATTCCAGTTAAGAGCAGTAACTTTCCATGCAGAAATTCACCATCTGAAAGCTAAAATTGGACAATGCCTATTTCACACAAAAATGTAGATAACATCCCAAAGTTTCAGTGGCCACAAACCTCACCTCATTTGCATTCCTATACAATGAGTTATGATCAAAACAGTACAATCAATTAAAACCCTAAATTTCCAGATTTGGTCCAATATTAGTTTCTATCATTTCCAATGCCTTTAACACATCATTAAACATCCAAAGGAACAGAAATCAGTTCTTATACCATTCATACATGTACTAGGGCTAATATACAAAAATTGGCAGCACTCAATTCTTCATTTCCAAGGAAAATCAATGATCAATATGCCATCAAAATCAAGTTAAAACCATGCATCAAGCATCCTACTTTCAATTCATAACCAACCCTAACCTTATACCCATTAATTCAAGCCATAATTGAGATCAATTTAATGCATCCATCAGCATAATAAACATACCATAACTCCCATTCAATGTCTCTAACTACCATGATTCATAAATTCATACTTAAGCATCATTGAAAACTTAATTAAACTTACCTACCTAATTAGCTTCTCCACTTCCAAAGCACATCAATTTCTCACTTTCTCTACTTTCTTCTAACATCAAACATGTATATCATCATCATGAGAAGAACATAACTTGATGGCATGAAGAAGCTCTTAAGGTGGAAGGAAGTAGCTTAAAGAAGAAGAAGGAAATCAATGAAGATGAAAAAATGAGCATTTTCGGATGAGTGGGTGAAAAGAACCATTTAAGTCATTTTTTTTATTCCTTCAACTAGAAACAACGAGAACCACACATGCCTCTCATGTGTTGGTGAGGTGTCTTTAAGACACTTGTCAACAAAGAATGAGAAAAGACAAAATAGACATAAAACAAAATGATGGATAGGATTTAGAAATCCTACTCGATTTGACCCATTCTAAATCCAATGACCCAATTTCAATCCCAAAATAATATACCCAATATTGTAGTGCCATTGGATAGAAATTTTAGTTCTCGAAAATCAACCGGTTCGCCACTTGGCGATTTGTCGATGCTCGAATTTTCTCCTAAAAATCCGAAAATTTCTAAAAA
This sequence comes from Erythroxylum novogranatense, assembly GCA_029891385.1. Taxonomy (NCBI): domain Eukaryota; kingdom Viridiplantae; phylum Streptophyta; class Magnoliopsida; order Malpighiales; family Erythroxylaceae; genus Erythroxylum; species Erythroxylum novogranatense. The sequence goes on from CM057232.1 coordinate 52,471,710, forward strand.
TTCCTTAAAATATAAAACACACTGGATCACCAAAATAATTTTTCAAACATAGTAACCACGTTAATCACAATAAAATTGCCTTAGGCACAAAAACCGGGAATATCATGTATGCATGTACAGTAATTTCATGTGCACATATGATACTGTGTCCCAATCTTTTTATGCATGAACAGTCCTCAGTCATTCCAATCCATCTCATCCTATGCCAAATTTACTATTTTACCCTTCCAGTAGGGGGTGGGATGTTACAGGTCCATTCTTCAGAGATTAGTTTTATGTCTAGGCCAAGCCCAAGTTCGGCCCATGCCCTCCTTGGCCCATCCATAGAAGGAAATCTCCCATGCAAACACGTAAAGACATAAACCTAGCTGCAAAACCATATATAAGGTATAATTCTCCCATAACAGAGGTACAAAAATCATAACCTAGTTTGTTCTCTGCATTCATCAACCTCACCTTCACAAAAAGACTGACTTGAGCGTCGGAGGGGATAATCGGGACACAGCCCCCGACAAGCCTTCTTTGTTTTGCAGGTATCTTCACGTCGGATTCATCACAGAAAGTAGCAGACTTATGGATCCGAACGGCAACGTACAGTTCAGCCAAAATTCGACAGAACTAGAGTCCATTAGGGTCCTTTTTTGCTTAGGTTAGCATCTTCCTCATGTGATTGTAGGTTACAATTTCATGGTTATTAGTATCTTGGTATCTCTTTTTTTGGATTTTGATTGCATCTATCTTTATCTGTATCTTTCTGGATTCTGATTGTGTTTTGATTTACTTGTGATTTTTTCATGGAATGTTCCATTTCCTTGAGGTTCCATTGATGTACTATGTTTGTTTTTGATGTGTTTTACCTCCATGTCTGCCTCATTCATGTAAAATATTCTTAATGTAGGCATATGCAATGTAAGATCAGAGAATTGGGGTCGCCAATACATGGGATAACAATTCTATCTTAGAGTATACTCAACAAGTTCATAGCAGGATGAGTATCCAATCCTGATAAATGCTTTTCTTTATAGTCATGCAGTAGGGAGTCGCTGTAGCTCTCTATAAAGAATCATAGCTTCTTAAAAAACTTGAATTAGATATGTCACGAGCGGGTGGCATGATCTAATGTTGGAGGTAAGTTAGACATTTATACATATATGTAATGCAACTTGCTGGAACTGAAGCATATATGTAATGTGATGTTACTGGCTTCAATCTTTTCCTAGTAGCATGACTAGTTTTTTGGATCCTTCATTTTCATATCATACCCCCATTCGTGTCTCTCATTTGTCTCAATCTATGGCTATTCATCATCCCTTTCGGTTCAATAACTACTTAGTGAAAGAACCTGGTTTTGGAGCATGAAAGGAAATATGCACGGTTGCAGAGGCACAAAGCAGTTCGTATGCATATAGAAGCTGAAAGTTATTAAACAAGAACTCAAGATTCTGAAGTCTTCCCAAGGATCAACTGCTGAAACAATCAATAACACTAGATTGGAGCTGACCAGAGTTCAGAATCTCTTATCTTCTAACCTTGTAAATCAACTTTTTATTGACAAGGAAAAGCTAGCTCTCAGTAATTACCTTCAAGTAGTCAGTAATCACTCCTCCCTTTTACAACAGAGAGCCAGGATCAATTGACTCCAAGAAAGGGATAGTTGCACTCAATTCTTCTTCCATTCGATTTTATCTAGATATAACCGGAACAAGATTTATTCCATTTCTTCATATAATGGTAATGTTATTCATAATCCAACGGTTATTAAGGAAGAGGCTTTCAGATTGTTTAGTTCCTTACTTGGTATTATAGAACGAACTCATATTACTCCTTGGGGTTTTCAGCATCTTAACCTTAAATAAGTTTCTCCTTTTGATTTGGATTTGTTAACTAAACCAATGGAGGATAGCGAAATAAGGACGTGTTTTTGGGATGAATGGTAAGAAAGCTCCTGGGCCTGATGGTTTTAATAATTACTTTTATCAAAAATTTTGGAATATTATTGGTGGTTTTTATTAAAGAAGCCATACATGAGTTCTTTCTGAATGGGATACTACAATAAATGTTGGGACCCGATCCGGGAACCGGATCCCAACCGAAAAACGGAACGGAAAGACGAAAAATCAAAAAGCGAGAAATCGTTAATCGGAATACAAATTGCATCATCGGAGCGAAACGAATACTCGGAAAATTGTGCATCGAAAATACAAATAACAAAGCGGAGAAACTCGAAAGGCAGAATTCCGAATCGAATGCGAATCAAAATAATCAAACTGAAACAAACACCGACATCCGTTTCAAACATGAAGCATAGCAAACGCATCGTGTTGGAATTCCTAAGACGTTCCAAAATCTGGTATGAATTTTTTTTTCTTTTTCTCATCTTATTTATCTTAAAACCATTCTTATACTAATCAAAACCATATCGATTTCCCTTTCTAGGAAACTATTCCTCATGCAATTCTCAATTTACTTAATTCTTATTAATCATTTCTTATACAATCATATAAATCCTCAAACTCATTTCTTTAAACCCATTTTACTGAAATTTTACGGAAATTTCGGCAGCATAACAGCTGTATTTTGATAGCCCATAAATTTAAAAACCAAAGAAACGCACTTCTAATACATAATCCAACAGCACAAGGCAACATCGGACCTCCCGTTCGGCATCCCAACACCAGCAGAAACACAATCTTAGTTCTAAACACTTCATAAATGCATTCCATAATATATGTCTCAATCCGAACCAAGTCATTCATATACATAACCATTCACAATTCATAACCATAATCATAAACAAACTCAATTCCAATATGTATCCATCTTTCAATTCCAACTATTTATTTACATTCCAAACTGAATACATGTTTAATCTCAATGACGTTCTAAGTCATACTCAATTACACATAAAGCAGAAGCATATAAAAATATCGAGCCGACATCATACTCGTCTTCCATCCGATCTCCTAATTGAAAACCTGGAGACGGGGATGAAAGAGGGGGTGAGCTCGGAAGCTCGTGGATAATACATTTATAAACTAAACAATAAGCGGAAATTTTTTTTATTTTTTTTGCTTCAAACTTTTCAAACATTTCCCATTTAAGAATTTCTCCAAAAAACTCATTTTCAAACTTTTCAATTCCATCAACACTTTCTAAGATTTTTTCTCAAAATTTTTCATTTGTTTCAAAACATTTATAACCTTCATCAACATTTTCTAAAATTTCCAAATCCTCATTTGTTTCAAAATATCCATAAATATTTACTTTCTCATTTCTCATGTACAATTTCAACTATGAATGCATCACGTCATAATACATCACAACATAAACAAAGCAAAATCACATAACATGTCAAGTGGTTTAGTGTTGGACCCCACACCCCACCCGTAGGTGTTTGCGAGTTATCTTTGGCGTGTGTTTCATGGGTTATACCATGCATCCAACACAAATCACATAACACATCAAATGGTTTGGTTTGGTCCGGTCCAAAATAAGACGTACTGCACATTCTCAAGATAGCGCGTTCGTGCGGTAAGTGAATGAGGGGAGTCCGAGATCGAACTCCTACGCCACTAATGGGTGGCAGGAGAAGGCTATAACAAGTAGAGACAATGACTCACAAAAGACCTTACCAAACCCATATAGCACATAAGCAAAACATAATTTCAAATGGCCCGAAAGTACTTTTCAAACATCTTGCTTTTCATATTTTTCATCTCATAACATCAAATTATGTCATAAATGACACAAGCATATATTTACATGAATTCGCATAATAAATCTAATACAATGTACATCACCAAATTAATCACATAATAATCACATTCATGACCAAACATGCACTAATTTCCTTAAATCATTTAAATCATAAATCACATAATTTGAAAACCATGAAATTCATAAGTCTTGCATTTTCTAAAACTCATTTTACTCCTTTGAAATCATAATTTCAAACATTTACATCCTTTTTCAAACATTTTTATCAATAATAATTTATCAAAAATCAAATTTTACTTTCTCTAATTTTCAAAAATTCACATTTAACTTATAATTCAATAAATAAATATACTACCCACCTCATATCCATGCTAGCATCTTGTCCAATGCTTCAATTTGACCTTTTTTCCTTTCTTCCTTCCAATTGAAAATTTCCTAAATCAATTTCATCAAAATTTAATCTCATAAATAACTTAATCCTTCAATTTGATGCATAAGTCATCAATTCCTACTAATTTCAAGATAATTACATCACTAATTTCAAAAACCCCCAAATCACAAATTGAACCTAAACCAATCCAATCAAATGCAATATCATAATTAACTTAATTTCTCAAATTGAACTTAGGAAATATCAATTCCTCTCATATTTAAGCCATTTCAATCTCCAATTTTGAAAATCCCCAATTGTGTAAATTGGCCTAAACCAATTTACACAAATTCCATATCATAAATCACAATTTCCTCAAAATTGATTTCATATTTCATCAATTCATACTAGTATTGATGATTCTATACCATTAATTCACAAAATCCCCAAATTTCTAATTTGGCCTAAACCTCCAATTTACAAATTTTCAAATTAAACTTCACCTAAAGCATAAACATCAAAATTAACTTAAGATATCTTAAATTCATCACTAATTCAAGCCATCTAAATCATCAATTTCAAAAATCCCCAAATTTTACTATTCATCATCTTCTTCACTAAGCTTTCTCTCTCTATAATCTTCCATAACCAAAAATTAACTCATTATACTTGACAATCACTAAATTAATCTCATAGCACATAAACCCACATCATTTCTAATTAATCTAAACCAAACTTTCAAGAATAACTCAAACTTAAAACTTTTCTCTTACCTTTTCCCTTCAATTTTCGGTTTCTTTGCCTCCAAAGGAAACTTTCAAGCTTTTCTACTCTTTTCCCTTTGATTCCATGTAAAAACTCAAGCTAGAACCCTTAAAAACTTGAAAACTCTCACTTCTCTCTCTTCCTTCACCATGGACGAACCTTCCACTTTCTTCTTCTTCTTATTTTCTTCTTTCTTCTCCTCTCTTCTTCTTTTGTTCTGGAAATTTCGTGACTTCTTCTAGTTTCTGGAACCAAAAACGACAGCTTCTTATGTGTTTCATTTAGTGAAACACAATTTACCATCTTGCCCCTCAAATTAAGCTTATTTCCAAGTTTGCCCCTGTGCAGGATTTTGAAAAACTGATAACTTGCGTCCTGATTTCCAGCATTTAACGAAATAATTTGGACAAACTTTCTTCATGAAAATTGTTCCTCTAGATCTTACGAATCCAACGCCACTGACGGCGCTCAATTCGGATCTAAAACGAAGAAGTTATGGCCAAATTACTAACTGATCTGCACAAAATCCGAGACTGAACATTACGCGAATTTAATTCCAGAAATTAACAATCTTAGGGATGAAATTAAATGTTGATCCCTTCACAAGACTTGTAGCCCTATATCTTAAATTTATTTTCAATTTAGAATCAACTCAATCGGAGTTGTACATCTCCCGAAAATCGCAAAATACTGAACCATGTTCAGAAAATTATCCAACTTATAACCTATAACCAAATCTCTTACTTTGGTTCAATAAATCTCTTTCCATTTAATCTCCTAAAAATCATAATTCTTCATAAAAATGAACGTAATTGTCTTAGGAATCCAACGCCTCAAGAATCAAATCAATCGGATGTCGGACGAAGGATTTATAAGCAAAAGATTACAAAAGGGTCAGAGTTCAAACCAAGTTACAAGACTTCAAATACATACTTATACCTGAATGTTTCAAAGATCATATCTCCTAGCCCTGATATCGAAAAATTACATACTTTATGGCGTCGGAAAGATCGACATACAAGCTACAACTTTCATTAAGACCACTTATTCTAATTCAAATTAAATCCATACGACGAGTGGCCTCGAAGTATAGCACATGCAAATATACACTTAGGTCATTTATACAAAACAAAGCTATATCACTTAACTTTGGAAAATCATAACTCTCAATCCCGACATCGAAAAATAGCAAACTTTATGGCCACAGAAAACTCTCAACAAACACTACAAATTTCATGTAGATCATTTTCTCAAATTTTGCCTAGATCAAAAGTCAACTGTCAACCCCAAAAATCAAACTTCAAATAAATTTCATACTTAACTTTGACTGATCATAACTTCCACTCCCGATATCAAAAAATATCAAACTTTATGGCTACGGAAAGCTCTTGACATAATCTACAAGTTTCCAGAAGACCATTTTATCAAATTTTGCCTAAATCAAAAGTCAACCCTCAAAAGCCCAAAAAGTCAAACTTTCTAAATTCTTCAAATTTTCAGACTTTTTCTTTTCAATTCTTGCTATTTAACTTCATTTCAATCAATTCATCCACTTTCCTCTCATAATCCATAAAAATTCATTCAAATATCAAATTCCTCTAACCGAAACAATTCTTTTCTCCTACATTTTTCTTAAATTCATCACATTTCCTTAAATTCATTCTCATTCTCACCAATTCTTTCTCACTTAAATTCATTGTAATATTTCTATTATCCTCAAAAGTTCGGGGTCCAACAAAAAGAGATTAACAAAACATTCCTGTGCCTGATTCCGAAAGGGGAAAATCCATCCACCTTTGCAGACTATTGTCCCTTTTCATGCACCAATTTTCTTTATAAAGTGATATCTAAGATACTTACTGCTGGATTGAAGAAAGTCATGGTTCCTTTAATTAGTGATAACCAAAGTGCCTTCTTGTCGGATAGATATATTGGCGATAATTTTCTTATTGTTCAAAAGCTTTTGAAAGGCTACTCTACTTCTAAGAGCCCCCCGAATTATGCTATGAATATTGATTTCCACAAGGCTTTTGATAGTATCAACTGGCAGTTCTTGCGATCTGTATTGGAGGCTTTTGGATTTTCGAATCAATTTATCAGATGGGTCATGGAATGCATTACCTCAGCTTCTTTTTCGGTATTGATTAATAATGCCCCTACCCAATATTTCGAAGCTGCTAGGGGTATTAGACAGGGAGATCCCATTTGCCCATACATTTTTCTCCTGGCCGTGGAAATCCTGAATGCGATTATCAGAACTGACACTCTTTCTAACCCCAACTTCAAGCACCGTTCAAAGTGAAAGACACTTGGCATCACTAACCTGTGCTTTGTAGATGACTTTCTTTTATTTTGCAGGGGTAATTTAGAGTCTATACAAACCTTTATGCATGCTCTTAGTGTCTTTAAACTTTTTTTTTGGGTTGCAGATAAATTTGATCAAAAACCATTTTCAATTGTCTAAAGGAGTTGTTACCTTGGTATCCTCTATTACTGAGGTAACGGGTATGAAGTTGTGAAATCCCCTACTACTTTACCTTGGTCTCCCAGTGTCTACAAAGAGGCTTCACTATGCTGATTGTTACCCCTTATTAAAAAGGATGCAGAAAAGAGTTAACTCTTGAGTGAACAAGTTATTTTCTTTTATAGGTAAGCTTCAGCTTATTAAATAAGTTCTTAATTCCTTGCACGTGTATTGGAGCTCCCATATTTTCTTATCTCAAAGCATTATCATAGAGATTGAAAGGATTCTTAGAACCTTTTTATGAAGCCATTCGAATGACAACCGTGGCACAGTAAAAGTGAAATGGGTTGATATCTGCTTTCCGAAGGATGAAGGAGGTTTGAATATTCTATCCATTAAAACTTATAACCATTCTTTATTTCTTAAGAGATTTTGGTGGATATTAGAGGATGAGAAAACCTTATGGATCAAGCAGTTATATGTTTATTTTCTTAAAGGAAACAACATCTAGGCTATTCAACCGAAAGCTACACATTCTTTTTTTCTCAATCAGCTACTGAAGTTAAGGGATGTTATTCAACTGGAGACTTCATGTGTTATTAAAGATGGACGATTGGTCTCTCTATGGTAGGACGATTGGTCTAGTAGGGGTCCCTTAATTCTATAGGTGAATCCTTCTCGAACTTCCCCATTGTTCCCACTAAAAACACGAATGATAGCTTTCATTGATGGGAACTTGTGGAGTCTTCCTAGAAGTCTTTGCCACCTTCAGCCTAACTATTCCCCAACTCCTCAAGAATTTGACGCCTTCTTCTAGAACCTTTGAACGAACTGACTAATCGCCTCATTTGTGACAACTTGCGTAGATATAGAACCACTGTTCCTTGGTCAACCGCAGTATGGAGCATACATTTAACTCCACGGATTTCTTTCATCTTCTGGTTAGCCATTCAAAATAAACTTTCCACAGCTGACCGAATTCTATATGTGCACATGGATCCTTCCTGCCCCATGTGTTCTCTGCAGCTTGAATCTTGTCCTCACTTTTTCTTTTCATGCTCCTTTAACAACTCAATTTGGAAATTTGTCAATGCCTTATGTTCTTATAATGATTTAGGGTCGAAGATTGTTGATATTATTAATTATCTCTCTTCACACCAGCTTCCAACAAACCACTTAAGATTATTTTCTTAGGAATTTGTCTATAATCGCTTTGGAGAGAATGAAATCTTCGACGCTTCCAGAACAAATTTTATACAAAAGAAAGTTTGATCTCTTTGATAATGTCTGAAATTCATGAGATTGTTTTGTTAAAGAACCTAATATGCAACTCTAATGTTTTCCCTGCTTTACGTATATAAAAGATTGTTGAAAGTTGATTATGGGCCTTTGGCAGTCGTAGAAGACAATTTCCATAGGAATGTTGGGCTAGATACTTAACAAGAGGAATTTTTGAAATTGGACGCAGCATAAAACGTGGAGCACTAACCGATCTCCAATTTTCCTTCTACTTGTATGTTTTCGTAGTTTCTTCTGCTGAACATGACGATATTTTGTTCTCTTCTGCTCTCTTCTATTGTCTAGTATGCTAAAGGTATTCCCTTGTTATTTGACTTTGTAATTTTCCACTTCCTTCATTAATTCAATTTTCCATTTAAAAAAAACTTGCTGGAAGTTAGTTTTCTATTTATATCAACTTCACTGTTTCTTGGCAATAGTGTATTCTATTTATTTAGTTGTGCAATTGGCATTACCTGTCCTTAGTAAATAAGTTTCTGAGATTTTTTTTCTAATTAGACTTAACATTCTATTTATAGTCTTTATGGTATGTTGACCTGGAAAATATTTAAGGGAACACATGAGGACCTGGAAAGTTACTTAGAAGCAATTGAGCAGTTAAGAAAAAAAGTTCAATTCTTTAGCTGTAGCCTCCAACTCCTACAAGACACGTGCCTGACATCGATAGGTGATATCCGAGTTCGTGCCCCGCAAGGGTGGCATACTACAGCACTCAATCATTCAAATTTCAGTACAAATTTTATTTTGAAACCACAAACATAAAGTCCAGAAATCGATAAACAAATTGGGCCCACTTTATTTCATAAACATTTTCAATCATAGCAAAACAATCAATACACAGCTCATCAAAAATTCACTTTCCACTTGGTCCCATTACAATTTCAACATAAATACATTTGTATACACATTGTGCAAAAGTTTTTGAATACGTTATTTGATACAAAAATTGTGAAAATTATACAATTCAATACAAAAGGAAAAAGTACAATACAAACGCGAACTGATCTCGATCTCTATCTGTTACTTGTATGCTATAGGAATACTCCTATTTGCCTAACAGGGTATTCTTCTGAATCCTAAAAAATATTTATAAATTTTGGGTGAGTTTTGCGAACTTAATGAGTGGCCATCATCGATGGCTCACCTAGTTACATAATACATAATTCACATTTTACATTATTTCACATTTCACATTCAATTTCACACTTCACATTCAATACACTTAATCGTTCATTTTATGCATATGCAGTATACATGAGACTCACTTTCCATTTGTTACTTTGTTGTGACCAAGTGCCTAAACTATCCCATATAGGGCTCATTGATAATTGTGCCTTATCCGCTTGGGGGATACAGGGCTCATTAAACGTTGAACCTGAGGCTCTGAATCACTTTTGAGCTCGAGGCTCATTTTCACTCGTTGAGCTTTAAGCTCTGATCGTTGGCTACTCTGGTCACAACTACCATTATATTTCATGCATTCATGTAATGGAATGCACCAATCACACTTGCATGTTTCCGTTCAATCTCATTCCTATACTATCGGACCTTAGTTCGACATGCAACATTAAGTTGAGAATCACACTTTCACTTACGTGCAAATGCACATTCAGAACACATTTAACAATCACATTAAGTACACTTAATTCTTCTCATTCACATACAAGTAGCACTTCAATATCTCATTAATCATCACAATCATCGGACCTTTTGTCTGGAATCAACAATCAAGACGCATTCATATCGACATTCATTAGTCAATTTACACAAAAAAAACAATAGAATGAGACCATCTAGGTCTACTCATAGTACGCTCCAAATTAGCATTTTCTTCCAACTTCTAGAAACACCTAAATGTGGATGCTTAACCTGCACAACCCATTTATGCAAAACACAAGTCGCATATACATTAATAATTGCACACTTACAAGCATTTATTTATGAAGCATTTATTTATGAACAATTATATAAATGGACTATGTGAGCATGCATAATCCTAGGTATTTATCCATTAGTTTCATCACAAAATCAATCTCATATCAAAACTCACCTAAGTATAATTTATACTTAGGTTTATACCTCAATAAAACCATTAAATCAAAATTCATAATTCATTGAATCACTTTCAGATTTTTCCAAGACACCTCTTTTGGGTATATTGTTCACGCTCAATCAAAAGGTGAAAATTAGGTAATTTAGTCAAACTCTCTTCTAGAAAAGTGTTCCTATATGTCTTATCTTTCCATTGACCCCAAAATCACTCAATTTTGTTCAATAATTTGAAAAATATACCTCAAACATTATCGGGTTATCCATATTCAAAAACAGTGTACTATGCATAACTTCCATCCAGAAATTCAACATCTTAGAGGCTGAATCACAATTCTATTTTTCGGGAAACTTTATAGGCCTATATCTCTAGTTTACTCCAAATTAACAATCATCTTATTTGAAATTCTACATTGAAACATGTTTCGTAAAATATCCAGTTCCCTTACTTTGATTTGATCAATATTTTTCAAGTCAAAATCGAAAGCTATAAATTTTTATTTAGAGATAAAGAAATGTGTTATGAATCCAATGTTTCAAAAATCAGGTCATTTGAAGGTCGGATGACAAAGTTATGGCCAAAATAGCGGAATATGTTCAAGCTGGAGGGGGAGGACCTGTGGGTCGCGATCCTTCGGCGCGATTGCGACTTTGTCTCCTCCTCCCTTTTTTTCTTCTTCTTCACACTTGTTTGGTAAAATGAGCATAACTTTCGCTACAAACATCATATTAAGGTTATTTAAAAATTGTTTTGAAAAGGACTTCTAGATCTATAATTTTTATGAAGACCTCAAAATTTTTTTTGCCTCTATAAGGGTCAAAATTTTAGAATGATGTAACTGTCCCAAATGTCCCTCCTATACATCATTACAAAATTATAAAAGTCATATCTCTCTCCTCCAATGTCCAACAATTCCATACTTTATATCAATGGAAAGCTTAAAGAAAGCTCTACAACTTCCATGAAGACAACTTTGTCAAAAACTCCCTATATCAGTGTAGAAAACTCGTGGAAGTTTCAGATCAAAATATTTTTAACTCTTTACTTACAACATTCAATTCCTCATGCTTAATCTATCATTTCTAATCCAATGCCCATCATTTATCCATTATTATAACTCCCTTTCAACTCAAAATCATCCATAACTAAATTATAGCCCATGATCGATCATAAACACTAATAACAGAACATACATAAATATATGCATTCATCATCAATTTTCTGCACATATTCAACTTCATTTCCACTTTCATTTCACTTCTAACTATCACCTAGATCCTTCACATTTCAAGACACCAAATTAATCCCTCTCATTAGCTTTATACTCATTTTACATCATCACAAAAACACCCAAAAAGATTCACATTAATTCATCAAGAAAAATAGAACAAAAACCCAATATGTATCTAGTTTTTCTGCACTTTTTCCCTATACCTAGTACTAAACATCAATTTTAAATTGAAAACTTCAAATGATAGAATTTGAATTATACATCTTCATACAAAATGTATCCCTATGTCTCTAATTTAATCCAAATTAAAACCCATCTCATTTGGATAACTACAGAACAAGTTATGGCTAAACAACATAAGTATATTCAGTGAAAAAAAATCACAGCTAATATTTCTCCAGCACACTTTATACACTATTCACTTTGTCTCTAAACTTTCATCCTAGTTCTTCCCTTTTCAATACACTATACTCGCCTTTTCTATAACTTTAAATCTCAATCCAATCCATGTCTAACAAATCAATGATCCGTTTTTATCCATTAAAAACATAACATAACAATATCTATTCATAAATCAAATTTTCTTCACTTCATTCTACTTCTCTTAAGGATTCATTCTAACTGTAAATCATCTCTACATCAATTTATGAATCATTAATCATCACATATACAAAAACAAGACATTAACATAAACATTTCATCACTCATGACTCATACATATAAATTTCATGATCAATTCATCAATCTCAAATTACTCTTCATATTAATTTCCTTTACAATAACCATAATGATTAAAGCATAACTTACTTGATTTAGTTCCAAGATTCTTCAACTCTTCAAGATCTCTCTCAGCCCTAGCTTCCTTCTCTCACATGTGCATCATCATTCAAGGGTGTTAGGGTTAGGTCTTTATTAAGAAATGAAGAAAATAGAATGGCTAGTGATTGAAGAAAGCAAGGTTTAACTTGTGGCTTGGAGAAGAGAGTGTCGTGAGTGAAATAGAGAGAAAGATGAAGAAAAACAAATGAAGAAGATGAAGAAATGGAGCTAGTGTCATGGGTGACAAGAGAAAGACCACAATTTGGTCTTTCTTTTATTAATTTTGGGACTTAACATGTGGTGTGGCAAGTGACACTTGTCACTTGCCACATGTCACTCTCTCAAGGTCTCTTAATAAGCTAGTCCATCTGCTTCCAATTTCTAATCCAATTGTCTCTCAATTTTCAATGACATATGTCATTAAATCCCAAAGTCCTTTATAAAAATTTTCCTTACCATTCGACCCTTATTTCTACTACTACTATTCATCAATTGTTCTACCACTTGACATTTTTTCTAGTCCAAAAATACCCTTATTTTTAGAAAATTCCCAAAATTTCTCCAAAAATTTTGATTCACTACTTATACATTCCCACTCAATTTTTAAGACACAAAATCATAATTCACATCATATTCACATTAAAACAATCATTTATACCCAAAAATGTCAATTGAGTGCATGAACAATTATTTTAATGTGTGCAATAATCAAATTCACTTGTGTGTATGCTAACATTATGTATAAGCATGAAATGCATTTTCTAAATCTCTCTTTGATCTCACATGTACCAAATTTTAGGGTTCTAACCCTTAGTATAGGAATGAGATGTTACATTAACAGTAACAAAGGCTTTAAGACTACTGATGTTGTACTCAATAATGTAGACAATTTGTTGAGCAAAGTTATTCTAAAGCTAGAGGAGGAGTTTAAACACCTATTATCATCTTACAGGTAGGAAATATGCTAAATATGCTTTTCATGATATATGCTGGTACTTTAGTGGGTGATTGCCAATTTTTCTGTTTCAAACAATATAACTTTCTTTACTAAATAATAACATATATTATTGTATTGATTGAGCCTCAATTTCTAATCAGTTCTAGTAATGCATATTATTACAAACTTGACACATATTGTTAGTTGTAGTTTAGATCTAGTTGGTTTAGGCAAGTGATAGGTATAAAACAGGTGAAAAGTAACCTGAGGAAAAGGCTTGTATAATAGGGGCAATTTTGATCTCTCTATCAGTGCTTTGTGGTTTAGTTTCTATTACACCATTTACATGTTAGCTTTGTCATTTGTTTTGTTTTCTCTTCATGTTTCCTTCCTGTTAGGTACTTGGAATTGCTTCTTTATTGGCTATCACCCTAGTTAGTCACTACGTCAATTTTATTTAAAGTACTAGTTATACTTTATTAAATGTTCCTTTATTCTATTTATAGGATAAAGCTTTGGGAAGATGCCAAGGTACTTTGATGTGACATAAAGATATGTGAGTTGTTCACATTGTCATTGTATTAGCGTTATGGTTTTATTCGCTCATCCTCAATGCATCTAACTCTAATTATTAAAGTTTTTTTGAAATATTCTACTCTTGCAAATTGTACATATCAACGTGAAGAATATTGGATAACAAAAGTTCTTTAATTTATTATCGTTCATGTTATTGTCTTTTGCATTGAGGTCAATTGAAAATTATTTTTTCTTAATTTTCCATTTACAAATATATTGCACCCAATGTGGATTGAAAAGTTTATGCCTATTGACATTTATAAAAAGAATTGAATCGTTGTGTTGTTAGTTTTTGAACTACATTAATTTGTCTTTGTTAAATGAAGATTACAATAAAGTAGTTGGTAGTTCATTCTTTAGATATATTAACCTGTTTATGAGCACAAATGTTTTGGAACAATTTCTAATGTACTTGTTGATTTTTTTCTTCGAAAGATGATGAATCAAAGTGGACAAGGAGGTACTTTGTGAATTATTTTGAAGTGTCTACACATATAGTTTTTTTTAGTTGACATACTTATATTCCATATAAATTAGAGGAAGATAATATACATGCATATTTTAGCTAATAATTTTGTATATTGTATTTTGAATATGTTAAAGGTTGAATTTTATTAAGTTCATATGGATTATATGATAGCATATATAAATGTAGGTTTTGGTCATTGACATTTGATAGTATATACTTTAGGACATATATTAATGTATGTATAGTTACTTTCAATATTATATATTGTTGTGCGAATGAAAATTAAGGTATGTTATTGCCGATGAAAGGAAATTTGTTATTTTTTATTACATATGATTGCCTAAAAAATCCAATTCATTGCCTTACAAAGATTCAAGCTGTTGTTATATCCGTTCAACATTATTGTTTCCATAATTTGAAACTATTTTGTTTCCTTAGTCAAAATTTTTAGCATCATTATTCATTTTATCACCTAATAAAAAGTTTTTGTTTCCTCATAATTATAGTAGTGCCACTTTATTTAATGGTATGAATTTGTTGCCTTAATAAAAAAAACAATAATTATACTTATAGTTAATCTTTTATCTATTGCTTAAAGTTCTTTTGTTGTAGTGGTAATTATAATCCAAACACTAAAAGTCTCAATATAATATTTGAACTTTTAATTTTTTGGAAAAATAGGCTGTCGTTAAATTTTTTGTTAACTAAACATGGATGAAAGTTGGAATAAATTATTCATATACGAAGTTAATTTAATTAATATTAAAATGATAAACTTAAAAGAAGAAAAAACAAAAGCTAATCTTCTATCTATTTTTCACTATTCTTCTCCTTACATCTGTGTTTTATTCCTCCCTTTGTAAATCATATATGATGCTTGCATTCGTTATTGTGACTGCAAATTTTCTTTTGTAGGCTTGCATTGAAAAAGTTTAAAAGGAAAATGATAGTGAAAAGCTTGATAAAGTTATGGCTAATTTGGGAGTGGTAAGGCCTGGACATAATAAACATTTTAGAAGGGTTGTGAAAGCATTTACTATGGAAGAAAATAATATAGAGAGTGAATCTTTATACAAAGTTCCGAATGAGTATTTGCTGTCTATCAAAAATGCATTGGAAGAAGAGATGAACCAAAAAGGAGAAATTTAAAAGGAGAGAAAGAGAAACAAAATTAGAACACAAGATAAAGTTGATAAAGAAGAAATGATGAAACAAATGATCTCCCTCATTCAATCTCAACTTGGGCAAGCTAACACCATTAATATAGACATGCTCTATAAATTTACTGCACCTATTCAACTAAGAAAGGAATTTTCTATTCCTCCATACCATACATATCAACAAGAAGAATATCAGTGACAAATTTCCTTAATTCACTATTTTTTGTACATGATTTTGTTATCTTTTTTTTGTTAAGATTAATTGCTTATGTTTATGCTTTCTAAATTTGGTCAATAAAGAATCAAATCATTGTACTGTTAGTTTTTGGAATATATTATTTGTCGTGATTAAATTGAGGTCATAATAAAGTAGTTAGTATTTCATCCTTTTAGATGTATCAACATGTTTATGGGCATAGTTTTGCAATTCTAATCAACTTCTTGTTTCTTTTCCTATTTTTTAGGAAGGTGATGAGTAGATAAGGAGATACTTGGTGAAGGATTTCAGAGTGTCCATACATATTGTTTTAGTATTTAGATTAATTCACTTATATTCCTTATGGAAAGGAAGAAGATAAAGTAGGTGAATTTTTTTGCTATTGAATATATGCTTTTCTATTTTGAATATATTAAAGGTTGAATTTTACAAGTTCTTATGGACTATATAGTATATATAAATGTAGCTTTTGGTCGCTTATATTTGATAGCACGATATGATTAAGACATACATTAATGTATATATATTGTTTTAATGTATATATAAATGTTACCTACTTAATGACAAGAATTTGCTTTTACATTAACATATTATTAGTAACTAAACAATAAATTATCACTTTTGTTGTTACAAATTGTTTTATAAAAAATCACTATATACACTTATAAAGACTTAAATTGTTGTAATATCTATTCAACATTATTGCTATAGTTTGAAACTACTATATGGCGTTAGTCAAAACTTGAAGCAACATTATTCAAATTGTTGTTATATCTATTCAACATTGTTGCTACAGTTTGAAACGGTTTTGTTGCCTTAGTCAAAATTTTAAGTAACATTATTCATTTTGTTGTCTAATAAAAATTTTTATTGCCTTACATCTATAGTAGTGTCACTTTATTTAATGGTATGAATTTTGGTATGAATTTTGTTGCCTTAGTAAAAAGGAAACAATAATTGTACTTATAGTTACAAATTTGTCTATTGCCTAAAGCTTTTTTTTGTTATATTGCCTTCCTCTTGTTGAAATCTCATCTCCAACTTTATTTAGTAAATGGATTTAGGAAAGTAGAAAGCTGGTCAATGATCATCTTCTATAATTAGTGATAAGTGCTTATGGCTCTTAAAAATAGCATTTTGCCCCTTTTCTATATTTTTAGACTCAATCGTGTTTCCTTTATCTATTTGCATTAGGTTGTGAAGCTTTTTCAAAAGATTAAAGAAATAGTAAAGGAAGAAAATAATCTTACATTTGTCTTGATTGGTGAGAACTATTATAATATTTATCAGCCATATAATATTCTTCTAACATGTAATTGCTCTTGTACTATAGATGGAAGTTAAAAGCCTTGTTGCTAGTAATGTTATAATATCGAGAACATGGGGAAGGGAGATGAAAGTAAGATTGAAGAGAGTATCGAGCTTAAGCTGCAAGGGAATGCGTAATTTGTTAAACAAAATTAGGCATCATATAAATCCTCTAGTGGTGTTTGTCGACGAGAGCAAGCCTAAAGAGTGGTTTGCTTGTTAGTGATTTTCTTAATTTGGATAATAATTAATTATGATTTTAACAATCTTACAATTAAGAAAATCGAATTTGATCTTATTAAAGATAATAAAGATGCCTAATAAAGGATCAAGCTCAATAGGCTAATAAAGGATCAAGCTCAATAGGCTGAAGTCTAGTGAAGAAATGGATTATAATCAATATGGGCCAAGTATGTATTGGACCTGTTATAGGGAGGTCTAATAAGGTTACTATATATAATTATTAAAGTCTTATGTTGTCTGCTCAAGTAAGTTTGTGAAAATTCGAATTCTCGAACCCATTAAAAGGTTCATGGATTAAGAAAAATGTAGAAAGATGTTAACGATATATGGATAAGCAACTTTCATAAAGATTGTCAAGAAAGTTTGAAGGTTTCAATCTTCAAAAGCTAGTTCAATGGAAATGGATAGCAAATCAGGTATTTTCTCCATTTACACAATTTCATGGTTGATCTTGGGCGCGTAACTAAAGCTCGTGTTACGCATTATATGTGGTATCAAAGCAATTATTGGATTGTGTGAATTTAAACAGAGATTTTCAAATTTCTCCATAAGGAAATTGAAGAAATGATTCCCTTTTTGCTTATATGAATTCATATTGTTGTTTAAATTGATGTTGAATGAGCTTTACATTTAAAAATGGGTTGAAAATGGACTTTGGGAGCGAAAATATTGCCTAAAAGTTGCCAAAAATTGTCTTTTTTAGCGACTATAGATAAAGAAAGCTTGAAGAAGCTGGGAGAATTTTGGGAGCATGTGACTCACATACGCCCAATGGATGGCGCTTCTGAGAGGCAATGAACGTCTGTCATGTGTGGTTGATCATAAAACTAGCGTACCGTGGCATGACGTGTCTGGTGCGTGTAACATGGTCGTCTAAGGCGGTGTATACATACGGTGCGCACATTTGTGCATATGTGAGTCACACGGGTTTATAAGGTGTCGAATGTGTCTGTGTGGGTGTGGTGTGTGTGATTCACTCACCTAATGCATTTAGTGGCACATTAGGCATGAAGTGTGTGTTACAAGCGGCCTTAAGACACACACAGTGCTGAGGTCAGTACATTACAGGATATAAAAATTCACAAAATTCACAAAATAGTCCCTTAACGTTATTTTGGGTCAGTTTTGAGGTCCTGTTAAATTATAAATTGAGTTTTTTTAAATTTTTGGGATTTATTACATTGGTAATAAAAGGGGTTTAACTTCAGAAAAATCAAACAAGGTTATTAAAACCATTTTTTAGTGAAATTTGATGCTTTGGGCTTGAAATAAAGGGGATACATGTAGTTTTATTATCTCATATGGTGTATTTATTGTTTTCGTATCTCATATGGTATGGTAATTATTCTGTGTTGCCTGATCATCACTCTAATTAATATTTTCTTTGTGATGAATTATTAAATAAAGTTACTTAATAAGGTTTTCAGCACTGATATGTGATAATGAGGTTGTGCATAAGAAATATGCATTTATTAATGGTACATTATCATATTTCATATGCCTATACAAAATGTTAGGATAGCATACATATGTATCCCTTATGCTTGTGGATTCATTTGGTACTAATGAGGATGCAGTCACCACAGTGACCTTTAAGTTATTATTTGATTGTTCTGTTTGCATTTTTTGGGATGTCTCTGGTCTTGTGTTTGGTTATTTTGCTCACAGGTGTGGGCTTTATATGAGATTTTGAGATGTGCATAAAGACATAAGATGGAGGAAAGTCATCACTTAAGCAACCACAGGTGGTAGAGTTAATAATGTGTACTCTAATCACTTTTTGGGGGAGGTCTTATCTATATGTATTATGTATTCAGCTCACAGGTGTTTCATGATACATGTGATAATATTATCGGTACCAATTCTATTTTATGGCTTGAGTATTGCCGCAATCCTACATTTGTACTAATCATTATATTGTCAATTTTGTAGTCACCTTTTTCTATAAATACTAAGTGTCATTATTGAAACCCTGTCTGGTTTTAACTTTAAGAAATAGAAACATGAAGTAGAATTTGCATTAGAGATGGTAGAAATCAATATGGCCATAGTCAGGGATAGGTCATCTGCACCTACATCTCTTAGCTTATAGGCTGATAAAGC
Source organism: Erythroxylum novogranatense (assembly GCA_029891385.1). Lineage (NCBI taxonomy): Eukaryota > Viridiplantae > Streptophyta > Magnoliopsida > Malpighiales > Erythroxylaceae > Erythroxylum > Erythroxylum novogranatense. Next base: position 52,491,438 of record CM057232.1, read on the forward strand.
AGCATATGCAGCCTGGGACATGTCAAATACGATGAGTTATTTTTTTATAAAGAGATTCATTTTAGACCATCTGCTAAGTGGACTTCCACAAACAACCATAATATTGGACTTCCTCCACAATATCTTATAGAGATACAAGGTATCTTCTAAAGCTGAGATAGGTACCTTACTAAAGAAATTGTACTTTATGAGATATACAGGAGAAGGACAGTAACTGAGTACATCATTAAGATTGTTAACTTGTAGGCTAAAATGAAGGCATCAAATATGTCTATTCATAATGCTTGTATTGTTCAATAAGCTTTGGATATACTTCCATCAGAGTTTGGTATTCTATTTACAGCTTACAACTCACAGGATGAAGCTAGGACATAAATGCATTGATTTTCTGCTGTGTTGCTGAAGAGGAGAAGTTGAAGAATACAACTCATATAACTTTGCTAGCAACTAAAGGGAAGGCAAAGGTAAAGCCCTAGAAATTTCAAGGTATGAAATCTAAATTTTCTCCACAAATGAATGTTGGTCAATCTAGTATTGTTAAAGGTCTTATGGATGTAAAGAATATGAGTTGTTTCTTCTACAAGAAGAAGGGAAATAAGAAACTAGATTGAAAGAAGTATTAAACCTGAAAAGAAACGTAATAGCTATCAGGTAACTCCTTGGCTTGTATAATCCATAAGTCTTGCTATAGCAATCATGTAACTCATAGAAGACTATGTCCCTGATTTTAACAACCTTTCACTTTTTTAGGACGTAAAGCCTACAACTAAACTCCCTATCACCATATATAATGAACATACAAAGAGAAATCTTCAAAGAGTAATCTTCAATCGAGTCTGGACTGGAAAAATGGCTTAGTAACTGATTAATTGTGATTCCGGTTCTAAATTTGATTGACAATTGATATGAGGTAATTTGAATTATGATTTGAGAAATTAGGGTCTGCACTATTGGAATTCGGGAGAAATTAGAAGTAGAAATTAGATTGAGGTTGCTCGGATTGGACTTGTGGCAATTTAAATTGCTAAACAAGCCTTAATCCTCCAATATATTTAAACCTATCCCCTTTGAAATTTGTCTTCCACGAGCACTCCTTTGCCTTTAAAGAAATTTGAGTTGATCTTCTTCTTCTCTTCGTGGATCATCTTCTTGACTTTGCTTCCTTCCATTTTTCTACTCTTAAATTGCTTTCTCCTTCATCCATCATTTCCCTTTGGCTTGGAATTGGAAGAAAATGGAGTTTGGGTTAAAATGGGAGAAAAAAATCGTGGATGTGCTTAGGTTTGGGGATTTGAGTTTTCTTGGTGATTCTCAAAGGTTGAAAGCTTAAATCAAGTAAGTTCTTGTTCCTTTATGTTTTTCATAGGTTAATTTGATCATGGATTTGAGTATTAAATTGTTTAGAAAGTTTTAAGTTTTCGGATGATTTAGGTTTTAAGGGAAAATGTGATTTTGATTTGGGTAATTGTGGAATAATGTTTATTTGGTGGATTTAAGATTAGGAATGAGTTGTGTTAAGTGTAGAAACTTGTTTTGGAGTGTTTAGAATGGATTGGGATGGTTTTATATTAGAAAATCTGGGAATTTCTGGGTTTCAAGCGTGAATCTGGGGTTGCACGCCGCGACGTGTGATGAACACGCCATGGCGAAAGCAAATCTGTCCGTGACGCCATGCATGAGCGGATGATCCTTGCATGCCATGACGAAAGCGAATGCCATACATGGCGAAGCGCAAGGAATCACACCGCGTAGGAGAAAACATCGTGCGCCGTGACATGGGGAGAGATGTCTCGCCGCGGCAAGCGATCTCACGTCGCGGCGAGGACTCCTGATCCTCGAAGGTGAGTTGTTTGATTTTAAATGATTTTTGAGGTTTAATTATTAATAATTGGTGAGTAATAATTAATTGGTGAGTGATTAATTGATTGTGATTTAGAGACTACAAATTTCAATTTAGGAGAAAGGAATTTCGAAAATTTAATTCGGTGGTTCTCGAAATCGGATGGCAATTAAATAGTAAATTTGATTCTAATTTAAAGATAATTCCTATGTCTTCAAATTTGACCTTGGAGGATGTAGAACTTAGCCAATTGACTTATGGTATTAGAAATTGCTATGAATTAGAGTGAAAACGCTGAATTGAGATAATTCGGAAATGAGGTCGGAAATGTCATAACATGCATAGTACGTAAATCATTCGATATATTTTCATCTTTGATCATTGGAAATTGATACAATTAGTGATATTCGGATATTCTGATTATTGTAGAGGCTCAAGTGGAGCGTCGATCCTCTGACGCAGCTGAGACTTCCCGGCAGTAGCTCGGAAGTTCAAAGGTGAGTAACCTAGCTGGTTCCTCAATCTCTGATGTGTTAAATGCTTTGTGTGTGAATTATCTGTGAATATGAATGCATGTTTCGCATGCGTTAGGTTATTGTGAATTGTGAACGCATGCTAGGCATGAATAGAAATCAGTAATTAACTGTTGTGACTGGAGCAATTTCTGATCGGAGCTATAAGCTTAACTATTGTGATAAGGGAATAGTGCATACCCAGAGGGCTCTCCTATCCCTAGTGCGCGTGAGCAGTAGTGCATACCCAGAGGGCTCTCCTACCCCCGAAAACGCGATTTCTGTTTAATGTGCCCAGAAATGGGAAAATAATGACGCTCAGTCACAACACTAAAAAGGAAATGGAAACCATTCTGCATTCATTATGTGATTGTGCTATGACTTTGAAATGGGTTTAATGTGTGATAATTGTGTAGTAATTTATGAATGCGTTCTGAATGTGCTTTGGTATTATTCTGTACGCAATTTTGCGTAATGTATGAATTGAGTGAACCATCGATGATGGTTACTCATTGAGTTCGCAAACTCACCCAAAATTGCAACTATTTTTCAGACGTGTTAGGACTCTACTCCAGATAGTGAGACTTTTCCCCGCCGTGAGTGCTTGCGAGAGGAGCATGGCCCACAGGTTGGTCAGCTGGGATATTTTGGGAGGATGATCTAGTTAGGAGTTTTGTTAATCCCTTTTGGTTCTGTACAGTTGTTATCGGATAGAAGTGTGAACTTATGATTTTTAGAATTGAAATGAGAAGTACTCTTTGGTTTTAAAATTTAGTGAAATTGATATTACTGCTTTATTATATCGATGCCATGAGGTGTATAAAATTGATTGTATCGTAGTGCACTCTCATCGTAGGGTATGTATCGGTATGACCTACGGGCGTCCCGGTGTATACTCTACGGTAAGGGGGCGCTACATTGGTGGTATCAGAGCATGGTTTGACATCTTTTGGGCATAGTGTATCTTAGGCTTGAATCCTTATAAGAAAAGCAGAAATTGATCAAGTTTGCGGTTTTGTTGTAGGTCATCCATCTTTGGTGATCAAGTAGATCACTCAGCTGACCAAGGATCAGTCAGAGCGAGTAGGGAGTCTTTTGTGCCTTTGTATGAGGAGTAGCCTCCTATAGTTCCCATGAGACGGGAGAGGAGGTATGATCGTCTGCGCAAGCAGGGAGCTGTGGACTTTTATGGCAGCACAGACCCTGCTGAGGCTGAGGGATGGTTGGAAAGGACCGAGCGAGTCCTCGATCAGATGGCTTGCGACCCTGAGGAGCGTTTTGATTATGTTGTCTCTTTGCTGTGGTCCAAAGATATCGCTGGTGGAAGATCGTCCCGGTAGTTCCACCTGCACTCGTGTTCGACTTCATGGATTTTCTGAGAGCCTTTCGGGATAATTATACGCCCAAGGTCTATATGGAGATGAAGATGCAGGAGTTTTTAGATTTGAGACAGGGGTCCATGGCAGTGACCGATTATGAGGTCAGGTTCAATGAGTTGTCGGCATATGCTTCCGTTTTGATTACCTCTGAGGCTGATAGGTGTCGGAGATTCGAGGAATGACTGAATCTGGAGATTCGTACCAGGTTAGCCCGGTCTGATATGGGCACCTTTGTGGAGCTGAGAGCAGCTGCAGTGAGGATTGAGCAGCTCTTGAGACAGAGTTAGGTTGAGACTGGACAGGGATCTAGGAGCAAGAGATTTAGTGACAGTCAGGGCAGCTCTGGTAGGAGTTTTAGCAGACGCTGTAAGGTGTTCAGATTTTCGGAGGACCAGGCACCGTTCTGCTCATTGAGGGGAGATTTGGGCAATCTGGTAGTAGTAGTGTGTGTTTTGTGAGAGGAGGCATAGTAGAGAGTGCTGGAGGTTTACTGGAGCTTGTTTTAGGTATGGCTCGATGGAGCATCGATCCCAGACTGCCCGTAGATTTTGGAAGCTCACCGCTTTGAGTGGGAGAGCTGTAGTAGTACGACAAAGGCAAAGCAGAGTCGCGGTAGTGGACCTGGATTCAGGGGTCGAGGTCGAGCCCGAGATAGAGCTGGAGATTCTTTTGTGGGGACCGAGAGTCGTGGCAATCGGCTACAATCCTAAGCCAGGGTCTACGCCATGACTAGGCAGGAGGCCCAGGATTCTCCAGATGTGGTTGCAGGTTTGCTTCTGATATCTGGCATTGAGGTTTATGCATTGATAGATCCAGGGTCCATGTATTCTTTTATTGCACCGCATATGGCATGTAGATTACATGTGGATAGGGAGATGTTGCAGTGTGGGCTAGAGGTGAGTACGCCTCTAGGTAGTACTACAGTTCTGGGAGAGGTTTGCAAGAGGTGTCCGATCATGATTGATCAGTCGGAGTTGAGTGCAGACCTGATTGTGTTGCCCCTTCGAGAGATAGATTTGATTTTGGGGATGGAATGACTCACTGACCATAGGGCTATTATGGATTGTTATACCAAGGAGGTTGTGTTAGAGTCTCATGGTCAGCCGAGGGCTGTATTTCGAGGTGTTAGTCAGACAGTGCCAGCCAGGATGATTTTGTTTATGAGTGCTCTGAGGTTGATGCGAGGTGGTTGTGAGGCCTATTTGGCGCATGTAGTAGATTCCAGAGTGCAGCAGAATTTGCAGGAGGTTCCCGTGATCAGGGAATTTCCCGATGTGTTTCCCGAGGAGTTATCGGGTTTGTCGCTGGATCGGGAGACAGAGTTCGAGATTGACCTCGTTCCAGGTACCACTCCTATATCGATACCTCCGTATAGGATGGCACCGCTGGAACTGAGGGAGCTTAAGGCTCAGCTACACGAATTGTTGGATAAGGGGTTCATTAGGCCCAGTGTTTAGCCGTGGGGAGCGCCAGTGTTGTTTGTGAAGAAGAAGGATGGGACTATGAGGCTGTGCATCGATTATAGGCAGCTGAATCGGGTTACAGTTAAGAATAAGTACCCACTGCCTAGGATCGATGACTTATTTGATCAGTTGCAGGGAGCTCAGGTATTTACTAAGTTGGATTTGAGATCCGGATACTATCAGTTGAGGATCGCAGAGGCCGATGTGCCTAAGAGTGCTTTCAGGAGCAGGTATGGGTATTTTGAGTTCTTGGTGATGTCGTTCGGGTTGACGAATGCCCCGGCAGCCTTTATGGCCTTGATGAATAGGGTCTTTTAGCCCTACCTGGATCAGTTTGTTATTGTGTTTATCGATGATATTTTGGTGCACTCGAGGTCTAGACAGGAGCATGCGGAGCATCTGAGGATAGTGCTACAGATTATGAGGGATAGGCAGTTGTATGCCAAATTCACTAAGTGTGAATTTTGGCTGGATGAGGTGGTTTTCCTAGGCCACATCGTTTCTGGTGAGGGTATCCGAGTGGATCCTCACAAGATTGAGGCAGTGAGGAGTTGGGAGATTCCGAAGAATGTGTCAGAGTTGAGGAGTTTCCTCGGATTAGCAGGTTATTACCAGAGGTTTGTCGAGGGATTTTCTGTGATCTCAGCCCCTTTGACAAGACTTCTGAGGAAGAGTGTAGCCTTTAGATGGACAGACGAGTGCCAGAGGAGTTTCGAGGAGCTAATACATCGGTTGACTACGGCGCCGGTGTTAGCCCTGCCATCTAGAGCAGAAGGTTTCGAGGTTTTCAGTGATGCTTCACAAATAGGTTTAGCCAGTGTCGATCAAAGATGGGAGAGTTATAGCGTATGCTTCGAGACAGTTGAGATCATATGAGATTAATTATCCTGTGCATGACTTGGAGTTAGCAGCAGTTGTGTTTGTTTTGAAGATCTGGAGACATTATTTGTATGGGGAGACGTTCCAGATCTTCACCGATCATAAGAGCTTGAGGTATTTTTTGAGTCAGCGAGAGTTGAATCTGAGACAGAGGAGATGGTTAGAGTTACTTAAGGACTACGACTGCACTATTGAGTACCACCCAGGGAAGGCTAATATGGTGGCTGATGCATTGAGTAGGAGATCTCATGTTAGTGCAGATCAGATTCAGGCTTCGAGGTTACCGTGCTTAGTTCAGTTGAGAGCTCTTAATGTGCAGATGGATTTGGGTCAGGATGGAGCTCTGATTGCGACTCTGAGGCTTAGGCCGGTATTGCATGATCGGATTAGGAGAGTGCAGGATCGAGATCCAGTGTTGGTGAGATTGATTGATAGGGTCATATCTGGATGGCTTTCTGAGTTTGAGCTGAGAGATGGTACTTTGTGGATGGGTCAGAGGTTGTGTGTTCCGGATATAGAGGACCTGAGGCAAGAGATCTTGGAGGAGGCTCATTTGGCTACTTATGTCATGCATCCTGATGTCACCAAGATGTATCGCACTCTTAAGTTGTATTTCTGGTGGCCAGGTATGAAGAGGCAGGTGGCGGAGTATGTTTCTCGGTGTCTGACGTGCCAGCAGGTTAAGGCCGAGCACCAGGCCCCAGTTGGGAGATTGCATTCGTTGCCCATTCTGGAGTGAAAATGGGAACGTATTACAATGGATTTTATTATGGGATTGCCTAGGACGTCGAAGCAGCATGATGCTATCTGGGTCATAGTGGACCGGTTGACTAAATCGGCTCACTTCTTGCCAGTGAGGGAGAGCAATACCATCGATCAGTTGGCCCAGAAGTATGTAGCGGAGGTAGTTCGACTGCATGGGGTCCCAGTATCGATAGTGTCAGATAGGGATCCCAGGTTTACTTCGAGATTTTGGAGGAGTTTGCAGTCGACTATGGGTACGAGATTGAACTTCAGCACAACATTTCATCCTCGCATGTATGGGCGAGGAGAGGACTATTCAGACTGTTGAGGATATGTTGAGAGCCTGTGTATTGGAGTTCCGAGGTGCATGGGATCAATATTTGCCTCTGGTTGAGTTTGCTTATAATAATCAGTACCAGAGCAGTATTGATATGACACCGTATGAGGCGTTATATGGGAGACTGTGTAGATCCCCTCTTTACTGGGATGAAGAGGGTATGAGGATGTTAGAGGGCCTCGAGTTGATCCAGGATATAGTGGATAAGGTATAGCTGATTCGGAGTCGCATCAAGGCGGCTCAGACAAAGTGTAAGAGTTATGTGGATCAAAGATCGAGAGAGATGGAGTATGTTATGGGTGATAGAGTGTTCCTCAGAGTGTCTCCGTGGAGAGGAGTTCTCCGATTCGGCCGTAAGGGCAAGTTGAGTCCTCGGTGTATCGGTCCATATGAGATTACTGAGAGGATTGGACCGTTGGCCTACAGATTAGCATTGCCGAGTGAGATGTCCCAGTTGCATGATGTGTTTCATGTGAGTATGCTCCGGAGATATCGGTCAGACCCGACTCATGTGATCCCGGCTCAGGAGATTGAGATAGCCAGTGATTTGAGTTATGTTGAGGAGCTGGTGCAAATTATTGGATTGCGGGTCAAGCAATTGAGGAGCAGGGTGATTCCATTGGTGAAAGTCCTTTGGAAGAACCACTCATCAGAGGAGGCAACTTGGGAGTCTGAGGAGCACATGAGGAGGCAATATCCTCACTTGTTCGATCAGTCAGGTAAGAAAATTTCGGGACGAAATTTTTATTAGGAGGGGAGAATTATAACATCCCGTCACCGATGGGATGGGTACAGTTCATTTTATACGTATTTTGCATATGCATTCATAGCCTCTATATTGTTGATAAATGTTCATAATTACACAAGCATATGTATGTACATGCATGTATGACAGATTTCCGACATGATTGTGAAAATTGGAGATTTGTGATTTTAAAGGTTAATTGTGCTTTAGTGACTTGGAGTGTTAAATTGAATTTTAGAGATTTGAATTATAAAATTGGAGTGTAGGATTATGCAATTTATTTTTTTGGAGATTTATAAGAATTTTTCTGAAATTTTTAGAGTATCGGGTCCGGACCGAAAAAATGGCTTAGTGACTGATTAATTGTGATTCCGGTTCCAAATTTGATTGACAATTGATATGAGGTCATTTGAATTATGATTTGAGGAATTAGGATCTGCACTACTGGAATTCGGGAGAAATTAGAAGTAGAAATTAGATTGAGGTTGCTCGGATTGGACTTGTGGCAATTTAAATTGCCAAACAAGCCTTAATCCTCTAATATATTTAAACCTATCCCCTTTGAAATTTGTCTTCCACGAGCACTCCTTTGCCTTTAAAGAAATTTGAGTTGATCTTCTTCTTCTCTTCGTGGATCATCTTCTTGACTTTGCTTCCTTCCATTTTTCTACTCTTAAATTGCTTTCTCCTTCATCCATCATTTCCCTTTGGCTTAGAATTGGAAGAAAATGGAGTTTGGGTTAAAATGGGAGAAAAAAACCGTGGATGTGCTTAGGTTTGGGGATTTGAGTTTTCTTGGTGATTCTCAAAGGTTGAAAGCCTAAATCAAGTAAGTTCTTGTTCCTTTATGTTTTTCATAGGTTAATTTGATCATGGATTTGAGTATTAAATTGTTTAGAAAGTTTTAAGTTTTCGGATGATTTAGGTTTTAAGGGAAAATGTGATTTTGATTTGGGTAATTGTGGAATAATGTTTATTTGGTGGATTTAAGATTAGGAATGAGTTGTGTTAAGTGTAGAAAGTTGTTTTGGAGTGTTTAGAATGGATTGGGATGGTTTTATATCAGAAAATCTGGGAATTTCTGGGTTTCGGGCATGAATCTGGGGTTGCACGTCGCGACGTGTGATGAACACGCCACGGCGAGCAAATCCTTGTTCGCACGCCGCGACGTGTCCAGGGCACGTCTCAGCGAGTGGATGATCCTCGCACGCCGCGACGAGCGCAAGGAATCACGCCGCTTAGGAGAAAACATCGTGCGCCGCGACGTGGGGAGAGATGTCTCGCCGCGGCGAGCGATCTCACGTCGCGGCGAGGACGCCTGATCCTCGAAGGTGAGTTGTTTGATTTTAAATGATTTTTGAGGTTTAATTATTAATAATTGGTGAGTGATTAATTGATTGTGATTTAGAGACTACGAATTTCAATTTAGGAGAAAGGAATTTCGGAAATTTAATTCGGTGGTTCTCGAAATCGGATGGCAATTGAATAGTGAATTTGATTCTAATTTAAAGATAATTCCTATGTCTTCAAATTTGACCTTGGAGGATGTAAAACTTAGCCAATTGACTTATGGTATTAGAAATTGCTATGAATTAGAGTGAAAACGCTGAATTGAGATAATTCGGGAATGAGGTCGGAAATGTCATAACATGCATAGTACGTAAATCATTCGATATATTTTCATCTTTGATCATTGGAAATTGATACAATTAGTGATATTCGGATATTCTGATTATTGTAGAGGCTCAAGTGGAGCGTCGATCCTCTGACGCAGCTGAGACTTCCCGGCAGTAGCTCGGAAGTTCAAAGGTGAGTAACCTAGCTGGTTCCTCAATCTCTGATGTATTAAATGCTTTGTGTGTGAATTATCTGTGAATATGAATGCATGTTTCGCTTGCGTTAGGTTATTGTGAATTGTGAACGCATGCTAGGCATGAATAGAAATCAGTAATTAACTGTTGTGACTGGAGCAATTTCTGATCGGAGTTATAAGCTCAACTATTGTGATAAGAGAATAGTGCATACCTAGAGGGCTCTCCTATCCCTAGTGCGCCTGGGCAGTAGTGCATACCCAAAGGGCTCTCCTACCCCCGAAAATGCGATTTCTGTTTAATGTGCCCAGAAATGGGAAAATACTGACGCTCAGTCACAACACTAAAAAGGAAATAGAAACCATTCTGCATTCAGTATGTGATTGTGCTATGACTTTGAAATGGGTTTAATGTGTGATAATTGTGTAGTAATTTATGAATGCGTTCTGAATGTGCTTTGGTATTATTCTGTACGCAATTTTGCATAATGTATGAATTGAGTGAACCATCGATGATGGTTACTCATTGAGTTCGCAAACTCACCCAAAATTGCAACTATTTTTCAGGACAACGTTAGTGACTCCTACTCCAGATAGTGAGACTTTTCCTGCTGTGTGAGTGCCGGCGAGAGGAGCATGGCCCACAGGTTGGTCAGCTGGGATATTTTGGGAGGATGATCTAGTTAGGAGTTTTGTTAATCCCTTTTGGTTCTGTACAGTTGTTATCTGATAGAAGTGTGAATTTATGATTTTTAGAAATGAAATGAGAAGTACTCTTTGGTTTTAAAATTTAGTGAAATTGATATTACTGCTTTATTATATCGATGCCATGAGGTGTATAAATTGATCGTATCGTAGTGCACCCTCATCGTAGGGTATGTATCGGTATGACCTACGGGCGTCCCGGTGTATACTCTACGGTAAGGGGGCGCTACATAAGTGGACTTCCACAAACAACCATAATAGGGGACTTCCTCAACAATATCTTATAGAGATACAAGGTATCTTCTAAAGCTGAGATAGGTACCTTACTAAAGAAATTGTACTTTATGAGATATACAGGAGAAGGACAGTAACTGAGTACATCATTAAGATTGTTAACTTGTAGGCTAAAATGAAGGCATCAAATATGTCTATTCATAATGCTTGTATTGTTCAATAAGCTTTGAATATACTTCCATCAGAGTTTGGTATTCTATTTACAGCTTACAACTCACAGGATGAAGCTAGGACATAAATGCATTGATTTTCTGCTGTGTTGCTGAAGAGGAGAAGTTGAAGAATACAACTCATACAACTTTGCTAGCAACTAAAGGGAAGGAAAAGGTAAGGCCCTAGAAATTTAAAGGTATGAAATCTAAATTTTCTCCACAAATGAATGTTGGTCAATCTAGTATTGTTAAAGGTCTTATGGATGTAAAGAATATGAGTTGTTTCTTCTACAAGAAGAAGGGAAATAAGAAACTAGATTGAAAGAAGTATTAAACCTGAAAAGAAACATAATAGCTATCAGGTAACTCCTTGGCTTGTATAATCCATAAGTCTTGCTATAGCAATCATGTAACTCGTAGAAGCCTATGTCCCTGATTTTAACAACCTTTCACTTTTTTGGGACGTAAAGCCTACAACTAAACTCCCTATCACCATATATAATGAATATACAAAGAGTAATCTTCAAAACTAGCTTCAATCTATACTCCTTTGGCATGTGCTTGAAATCCTTGCATCCAAATGCCTTTAAATGCGTATAAGATGAATGCTTTTCTTTCTAAACCCTCTCAATAATATTAAGATCCAAAGGAACTACAAGAGCTCTATTGATCAAATATACAACAGTTTGGATTGTCTCACCCCTAAAGAACTTTGGTAGATTGGTCATTTAAAGCATCTATAAAACCTTCTCCATAATAGCTCTATTCATCCTCTTGGCAACACCATTGTGCTGCAGGGTATCAAGTTTCGTTTCTCATGTCTTATACCATGTCTTACATAAAAATCTTCAAATTCATTAGAGGTATACTCTCCTGCATTGTAGCTCGGAGATACTTCAGCTTTATCTTTGTCTCCCTTTCCACCATGGTATGAAATTTTTGAAAGTTCTTCAACACTTGACTTTTTGTTTTTAACATAAAGACCCAAGTCTTGCATGTAGCATCATCTTTAAATGTAACAATGTACTGGACTCCACCTCTATGGGACTACATACTTCAAAGTTCACTAGCTTCAACTTAGTCTTCATTATAATAGACCCTTTATGAAAAGACACTATATGTTGCTTTTCAACCACACAATGATCATATGGATTGAGAGGGATAGTGTTGCACCCCACTCCCGCAAGACCCAAACCCTGACTTCAATGGGTGATATATGGATCCGTGCTCCATGAGAGTGACGTGCTAAAGCACTCAATCATTTAGAAAACGGTATAAATATTTTTTGAACCACAAACACAATATGCAAAAATCGATACTCAATTTGGGCCCACTTTCATTTATAACCCTTTTCAATTAACACAAAATCATCAACAAAATTTTCAATATCCATTTGAGCCCTTTCACAAATACAAAACACTTGAGTCATTACGAAATACAAATTTATACAAAAAGTTGCGGAATATACAATTCAATACAAAATAAAGAAATGCAATGCAGACGAGAACTAACCCCAACCTCTATTCTTCACTTGAATGCTGTAGGTATACTCTCGTTGGCCTAACAGGGTGTTCTTCTGATCCTAAAAAATAATTGCAAATTTTGGGTGAGTTTTGCAAACTCAGTGAGTGACCATCATCGCTGGCTCACCCAATCACATAACACATAAATCACATCATTTCACATTTTGCGCTCCACATTCAATATAATTTAATCACTCGTATAATATATATACAGTGCACATGAGACTCACTTTTCATTTATTTCTTTGATGTGACCGAGTACCTAAATTGTCCCTTATAGGGCTCATTGATAACAGTCCCATATAAGACTCATTAAATGCTGAGCCTGAGGCTCTGAATCACTTTTGAGCTAGAGGCTCTTTTTTACTCATTGAGCTTTAAGTTCTGATCAGTGGCTACTCTGGTCACAACTCATTTATGTTTCATGCATTCATCAAATGGAATGCATCACTCACATTTGCATAATCCCATTCATTCATATTCATATATCATCAGACCGTAGTCTAACATTCAACATTTATTTGAATGACACCCAATCATTCGTATGCAAATGCTCATTCAGGACACATTTAATAATCACATTATGTACACATAGTTTATGCAATTCACATTCAAGTAGCACTTCAATATCCAAATCAAACATCACAATCATCAGACTTTCTTTCTGGAACCAACATAAGCAATCACATCTACATAATCATTCAATAGTCATATAATACAAAATTTCAAATAATGAATAATAAAGTGAGACCATCTCGGTCTACTCACAGTACGCTCCAGATTAGCATTTGCTTTCAAATTTTGGGAATGCCTGAATGCGGACACTTGACCTTGATTCTTCACCAAATGAAGAGATCCTTAGCTCAAATGGAAGCTCTTTTCTTCCTCTTCCTTCTCTTCTTGGACAGCTTCAACATCTTCTTGAAGACTAAGAAGAATTAAACCCTAAACCACTCTCTCTTTTTTTTCTCTCAAACCACCAAACTCTCTTTCTCTTTCTCTCTCATTTTTGTTGTTCTCTTCTGCTTATCCTTCCATTCACATTTTTCTTCTTCATTTATAAGCAAGACAACACTTCTTCTTCCAATTATGCCCTTAATGATTGAGAATTGTCCCATTTGCCCTTCCAATTATACCTTATGTCTTTTATATTTAAGTGTCTTGCCAACAGCACCTTTGAATATTCTAGCATAACACTTTCTTCCAAAAGATGTCCCCTATTGTCTTAAGTTTCTAATGACATCAAAATCATTCAATTCGGTTCAGTGATTCGAAAGATATACTTCAAACATTTTTGGATTGCTCTTGTCCAAATCAGTATACTATGCACAACTTCTATCCGAAATTTAAACAACTTAGAAACTGAATTAGATTCCAATTTTTTCATACCATTTTTAGCTCAATGTCTCTAGTTCACCACAAATTAGGAATCATCTCATTTGGAGCTCTACCGATCCAAAAATCATCAAAATACTAAAGTATGTTAAGTGGAATAACACCAGTTTATAGTATTTAAAAACACACACTGTATCCGTCCCACATTTTTCACTCAATCTCTCTCACTTTATTTTAGAGGACTATGATTTTTGGTAGAGATGTAGAGCAATGTTTTACGAGTCCAATTGTTCAATAATCAAGTCATTTGAGTATCTAGAGAAGAAGTTATGGCCAAAAGTATCCAGAGAAGAAGTCATTAGTATAACTTTCTCTACAAATATCAGATTTAGGTATTTTTTGAATGGTTTGAAATAGGACTTCAAGAGATATAACTTTTATGAAGACCTTGAAGACAAATTTCATCTTTTGAAGGATAAAAAATGGAACAGAAGATGTAAGATGAACAGTAACCCAGAAGAAGTTTATAAACAGTAACACAGAAGATGTTTTATAATTATCATAACTTTCTCTACCGATATCGGATTTAGGTGTTCTTTGGATGGTTTGAAAGAGAACTTCAAGAGCTATAAATTTCATGAAGACTTAGAAGACAAATTCCATCTTCTGAAGGATAAAAAATGGAACAGAAGATGTAAGATGAATAGTAACCCAGAAGAAGTTTATGAATAGTAACACATAAGATGTTTTACAATTGACATAACTTTCTCCAAAGATATCATATTTAGGTGTTTTTTGTATGGGTTGAAAGAAAACTTCAAGAACTAAAACTTTCATGAAGACTTTGGACACAAATTCCGTCTTCAAAAGGATCAAAAATGGAACATAATAAGTAAGATGAATAGTAACCCAAAAGAAGTTTACTAACAGTAACACAAAAGATGTTTGAAAATTGGCATAACTTTCTCTATAGATATCATATTTAGGTGTTCTTTTCTATGGTTGGAAAGAGGACTTCAAGAGATACAACTTTCATGAAGGCAACTTTGCCAAAATATATCTAGATAAATCCCAAATTTTCCCTTAAAGTATGAAGAGAAATTTTACATTCATCCACCAAAGTACTACACTCAGTTCTCACTTCATGACAAATTTTGAGACTCTTAGAGACAGAATTGAAATTATATATCTTCAAAAGAAATGTTGCCATATGTTACTAGTTTAATACAAACAAAGAATCTTCTCATTTGGATACTATAGAAAAAATTATGGCTAACAGATCGAAGCACACTCAATGAACATTTTCCATATCAACCACCACTTTTGTTTCCAAATCTTTCCTTATCTCAACTCATACCAAGATCACTCTTCCAACTCCCTCTACTTCTCATTTTCAATAAAATCACATTTAAAATAATCATACCAAGAAGTTGTGTTAGATCCAAAAAAATTTTAAAGTTAAGCATGATTAGATTAATTAAGTGAGTTAAGTTAGCATAAATTGAATTGAGATTAATTAACATGTGATAGCATTAAATGAGTTAGGTGTTAAGAATTGATGTTAGTAAATGTATTAGTGGACTTAAATGAGTTAGATGTAACTAATGTGTTAATTGGGCTTTGGGTCCAAATGAAATAGGAAAGAAGAGAGGATATAAATATGAAATGGGCTTAAAAGAAGAAGTGGGCTTGAGTGGTTTAAAATGAAGAAGGAAGGAAGAAGGAAAGAAGAGGGAATGAAATGGACTTGGGCTTGGGCTTAAGTAAGTAATAAAGAAGTATAAAAGGAAGAGGAAATAAGTGATTTAGTAGAGGAAGAGAGGAAGAATACGAAAATAGAGAGGGAGGAGAGGATTTTCGGCAATGATGGAGAAAGAAGGAGAAAAGAAAGAAGCTTGGCCTAGGTCTTGATTTTCCAAGAGTTTGGGTAAGATTTTGAAGAAAGTCCAAGAGTTAAAAGTGAAGAGGAAGGTTAGAGCTTCATCTTGAACCAAGAAACTCTTGGTGTTGTTGAAGATTTAAGGTAAGCCTTTTTTTTTAAGTGTGAGATTTTAGTTGGCTTTTTGGTTAGAAAGACTAAGGACGGAATGGGTATAGTGATTCTAAAGTTGATTTCATGAAAGGTGTAACATGGTTTCTAAATTGAAGTGAGATTGATATAGGGTTATTTTCTTGTTATGGTTGAAGAATGACAAGAAAGAGGAGAAGAACAAGAAGGGGAACTTCCTTAGGCAAGTTTAAGCAAGGATATAAGGTGGGTTTCACTTTTATCTTTATGTTTATAAGCTATAAATGCTATATAACCAATGTAATTAATTGTTTTCCAACTACTTTTGAGTGAGTCTTAATGATGCTATAAATGCTTGTGAATTGTTTTATGATTATACTCATGTAAGAAGTTTAGCCATGAATGCTAATTGTTATGGAATTGTTATAATGATTGAGTTGACTTGAGATGAATGAGCATGGTTTTGATGATTGATTTGAAAATGAGATTGATGAATTGAGAATTATGACATGTGCATGAAAATGAGATTTCAAGACTATGCCAATTGGGCAACATGATGTTTTGAATACATGAAGTATATGTTATGTGGGTAAGGTATAGTCCCCAAGAAATGTCACGCATCGCCGACCATGATAAGGCTTCACTACCGCCTGATCGATGGCAAGGATGTTCCTTTCGTGGCTCCTCAAGATTTTGCCTACATAAGATCATTTATGAGATTATGTAGTGCCATGAATATGGACTTACCGAGCCAATTGTGTTGTGTTTGTGCTTACTTGTATGAACGATGATAAGCATTCCATGATTGTTGCAAATATTGAGAAGTGTGTGATTGATGATTGATGCATGTCTTATAAGGTTAGATTTTTTTGAGAATTTGCTTGAATCATAAGTAATTCAACGAATTTTGCTTATTTCCATAAATATAAATGTGTTACCCATGAGCGAAAGCTCACCCCCACCTTCCCGTCCCATCTCCAGGTGAAGATCGGGATCACGAAGAATGAGCTCAAGGCATACTCCAAGATTGTGTTTTTGATGTATTTTCAAGTTAACTTTTGTAAATCAATGCTTTAGATGCATTTTGAGCAAATGATGTTTTTGGCAAGCTTGTATTTTTGGGATATGATGGAGTGGCTTGAAATGCCCTCTAAAGCTTTGTAATAACTTATGATTTCATATGAATGCAAGAACGCTAAGTTTTAATGTATTTTGAGAAATCCATGTATGTTTAAGACAATTGCATCATTGTTATAGTTTGGATATGTTTAGATGATTAAGAGTGTGGTTGTTGCTTTAAATGGTATTGGGAGATACCTTAGAATTGAAACATGTTGAATGAGGTCGATTGATGGTTATGCAGGTTATAGCCTTAGATTGAAGATTTGGGTTAGGAATAAAATAGGGGAGGTGCTGTCCAATTTTCCCAAAAATTGTGCAGCAACTTTCAATTGGTTTTAGACTCTATTAGAGTTTGAATTAGATGGAGAGATCTTCTTGGAAATTGTAGCTTAAGATTAGATCTTTAAAATGGTGTATGATTTGCTTCAATTGGAGCTAGGAATGAGAAGTTATGAGCTTTGAAAGATGCTAGTGTCAAGTGGTTAGAAGTTGGAAGTTGAGAAAGTTTAGAAGCTTAGGAGTGTGTTCTTGCCATCAAGATCCATCGGGATAATTAGGTTGATAATGTGTTGTGGGATATGGAGGATTTAAGTTTGTATGTAGGTGCTTGGATTGAAGAGGGTTTAGAGTGTAAAATGTGGGTGTTGGCAGAAAATTACACAGCCTGTGTGAATTTTCACACAGACTGTGTAACTTTCTGGTGCAGGAGGCGTGTTGGCAGAAAATTACACACTGTATAAATTTTCACACGTATCGTAACTTTCTGCAGCAGAGGCGTGTTGGCAGAAAATTACACAGCCTATGTGAATTTTCACACGCATCGTAACTTTCTGTGCAAAGATGCGATGAGCGATGGTTTACGCACTATGTGATTGACAGTATAAATTTCACACAGCCTGTGCTTTTCAGAATATGAACATAGCGGGTTCTTTTGATCATAACTTCCTCATCAGACCTCCAAATGAAGGGATTTTTAAGCCATGGATTCATGAGACATGTAGGTACCTACCCATAAGAATTTGTGTCATTTGGAGTTAAATTGAACGAGTTGGCATGAAAACAAGTAAAGGGTCAATCGAGTGAGCATGATCGAGATATGAACACATGTTGATATTTTGTCGATATCTTGAGTTGTAGAACTACGATTGAAGCGATTCTTGTCTTAAATTAAACAAGAGTCATAAGGCTATGATTTACAAGAGAAATCAATTTGAAATTTAGGTTAAATAAAATGAACCCTACAAGGCAAGATGATTAAGTTTCATATCTTCCGGTTCAAGAGTTGGATTTCGGTAACGGGGACCAACATCTGTGGTATCAAAGCAAGAGAGCAAGACGCAGTTGGGTCTCGGATCCAACAGTTGGGGTCATGTCTCCGGGTCGGGTTTCGACAAGTTGTCAATGAATGCATGTATACTTAGTTTTGTATGTGCAAAGATTCAAATTCACATACATGTATGCTGACATGCTGCTGGGTATGAAATGCAAAATTTTTTCCTAACTCTCAAATTGATATTCTCTCCATTTGAAATATAGGTTCTAACCCTTAATATAGGGACGGGAAGTTACAATTCTCCCCCTTAATAAATTTTATCCCCGAAATTCTCATCTGATTGATCAATACGATAGAGTTATTAATTCCTCATATGCTTCTACGTTTCCCATATACTTCATCAGATACCCTTCCAAATGACCACAACTGATAACTCAATAGGTCCTTGAATCACTGATTCAGCTATCACACTATCTTGACTATTTCATCGGTATATTTCAGATTACCCACCAACTTTTACCTCCTATGTTGTCAATCTATCTCTGTTGATCATACCATTATTTCTTAACCTATTCACGTGTCACACATTATGAATCTAAAACCTCTTTCACCAGTAACACCAACTCATAATAATTTTCATACAAACCAATTCATAATAGCTTAACTTATTCTTTCTCCAAATCTAAGCACACCTTGCCAAGGTGGTACTCACAAAAAAACTTCATCTCTCCTTTGACAATTCACTTCTCTTGGTTTAATACATTCAACTCTTATGTCCATTTTACTATATTCCTAAATCTAGTGTTGATCCACCTACCTCATTTATCTTTCATGAGTCACTTTACTCTTATTTTAGATTCATCTCACTCACTAACAAAGATCTCACATTTATTATGACCTTATACCATTTTAGGGCCTTTTCATCTCAATGTAAGGGTGAATGACCACCTTTCTGTCATACAATGCCCCATATCGCTTCTAATAATGCCACTATAGTCACAATTGTAATGCTTCCAATCAATTTGAATTATACCTCAATTTCATCTTCCTATGAACTCAAAAATATAAGCTTCAAGCATATTTCGAACAGTTAAAATTGTTGGTAGCTTAAACATTCAACCAATTGTTTCTACATCCTTAGCAACTAAAATACAATCTTAGTGTATTCCTACTAGGATGTCTAGCTTAGGTTGTTACTTAGGCTTCTTTAACACTTTCTTTTCTCAATCATCTTTATCGGGTACACATACTTCTTATTTCGATCACCAAATATCATTTTTTTGATTTCACTCGAAAGTTCAGATTCGTTTTCACTTCGTCTATGGGATTCACAATTTTGAATCCTTATTTTTTAAGTTTTCTTACTTCTTTCCAGTAGAATTGATCCTAAATTTCAATGCAACTAGTAACACTTCATTTTTCCCCATATTCCACTCAATGCAACTAGTTATGAGCTTTGAAAGATGCTAGTGTCAAGTGGTTAGAAGTTGGAAGTTGAGAAAGTTTATAAGCTTAGGAGTGTGTTGTTTCCATTGAAGATCCATTGGGATAATTAGGTTGATAATGTGTTGTGGGATATGGAGGATTTAAGTTTGTATGTAGGTGCTTGGATTGAAGAGGGTTTAGAGTGTAAAATGTGGGTGTTGGCAGAAAATTACACAGCCTATGTGAATTTTCACACAGACTGTGTAACTTTCTGGTGCAGGAGACGTGTTGGCAAAAAATTACACAGCCTGTGTAAATTTTCACACGCATCGTAACTTTCTGTGCAGAGGCGTGTTGGCGAAATTACACACCTGTGTGAATTTTCACACGCATCGTAACTTTCTGCGCAGAGGCGTGTTGGCAGAAATTACACGCTGTGTGAATTTTCACACGCATCGTAACTTTCGTGCAAAGACGCAGATAGCGATGGGTTACGATCGTGTGATTGACAATATAAATTTCACACAGCCTGTGCTTTTTAGAATATGAACATAGCGGGTTCTTTTGATCATAACTTCCTCATCAGACCTCCAAGTGAAGGGATTTTTGAGCCATGGATTCATGAGACATGTAGGTACCTATATAACACCCCACTCCCGAGTGACCCGAACTCGATATCGTTGGTGATATCCAAGTCCGTGCCTCGTGAGGGTGGCGTATTACATCAGTCGATTAAAACTCGGTATAACATTTTCTCCTCTCTTTATTTATTATATATTTTTAAAAAAAACCGTTCATTAACGCAGCATAAACAGTAAGAAACTTGAGCCCATGTTCACAATTAATCATTTTCAGTTATTACAGTCATCCAATAACAATTTACAATCAGTCAACGTGTAAAACAAAGACAACCACAATGGGCTCAAGAGAATACAAAGCATTGTTGCACAATGATTGCGAAATACAATTCGATAAGACATTAATGCAGACACGGACTGATCCCGACCTCTATCCTTTACTTGCCTACAGTAGACATACTCCCGTGTCAACCGGGGTATTCTTTAGGACCTGAAAAATAGATGCAAATTTTGGGTGAGTTTTGAGAACTCAGTGAGAAACCATCATCGATGGTTCACTCAAATCATGCATTACGCAAATGGCGTACAACATAATACAGTAGTATTCAATTAGCAATAACATAACAATTTACAGCTTTTAATAATAATTTGCAGTAACATGTAACAGTTTATAGTAAATCATGCCATCACGCAATCAGTAATTTTCACAAAACAGTCATTCATGTGAATGCAATGCATATGTGACTCTTTTCAATTATTCATGTCAGTGCCCAAGTGCTCACCAATATTGAGTGGGGACGCGTCGAGGATTTCTCCCCTCGGCTCGAGGCCTTGGCCAAGACAAAGATTCGTGGATAAATCCCCTGATTCGAGGTCGATCAAGAATAATCGCAACTGGGTCACAACGTCCATTATCTGCTCATGCATTTATGCATGTAATGCAAGACTCGATGGTTTACAATAGTATGGCTATAAAAGCCCAATATTGCGAGACTTTCGAGAATCCAAAGGATATGGCTATAAAAGCCCAAGATTGCGCTTTCAGCCATGCAGAGTCCAATCCAATACAAAGGAAAGCATGCAACTTAATCTTATACAGTTCAGTAACCATACAATTCACCTTTGCAAGTAGTTCTATTCAGTACAGTAAAAGCATGTAATTCTATCCAATATGTCTCAGTAATCTATGTAAATCATCTCGGCAAGTAATTCACATAGGCATTTAGACATTCAGAATTTGAGAAACCAACTAGTTACTCACTTGTATTTCGAGCCAAAATCAAGCGGTCTCAAGGACGCCGGTGGACCGACGCTCCAAGTGTGACTCTATAACAGTGATAGTATACAAACATTATCAATTGTTCAATTAGAACTATTTCAGAATGCACATGTAACACTTAGAAGGTGTACAATGCATGCTCATGATATTCCAGGCCCTAATCTCATCTTTTTTCACGTAAAATCGGCTTCAAAATAAGAAATCTAATGGCGCCGACGGCTCCAATTCAACCTCTATAGGTCCCATAAAATAAAACAGTGACTAGAAAATAATAAACCGGACCCACGCCAATTTCCGTCCAATAATTCCCAATGTCTCGTAAAATGAAATTCAAGAAGTCATGAATCCGACGCCTCGAGAATCGAATCAATCGGACGGACGGACGGCAAGTTATAAGCAAAATAATAGAAAAGGTCGAGATGAAGTCGACTTACATGAGAAAACAAGTCGACTTATGCTACTGTGTATGCATAAGTCGAGTTATCTGAGGATAAAAGTCAACTTACACTACTCCCATGACAGATCTGCAAAATGTTCTCCGACATACCAATTTTTATAGGTCATAACTCCTTACTTCGAACTCCAAATTGGGTAAAATTAATGTCTATTTCATAGAGAAAAGAAAGATCTATAATGTTCATGAAGAACCCAAAAGCCAAATTCACATCTAAGGGTGTTAAAAATACAATCAAAGTTTTTGTCCATTCGATGAGTTCCTAACCAGTGCAGTAGAGTTCCTAACTAGTGCAGTATTTTGTAAATTCAATAACTTCCCATTTCCTTAGTCAAAAATTACACAATAAATGTGCTCAGTAAGATCACCATGTGATCTACAACTTTCATGGACAGTCTAAATTCAAATTCAATGGCTAACAAGGTCAAACAATTCACTCAAGGTTACTGTCCCTGAAATCACTCAATTTGAGCAGTAACTTTCTATCAATCATATCTCCCTGTATACAAGTCAAACAAATCACCACTTTATATCCCTGAAAAGATAAAATCTCAAACTTCAATTCTTCATTAAATAACCAGACTCTAATTCAGCCTCTAACAGTGTCAAATCTATTATGCAAGTTTCTGACCTAATCAGCAGTTAACATCACAATGTAGGTTCAAATTGTGAAAATCCATAACTCCCACATCTGATTTCCAGAAATTATATGCCATACACCATTTTCAAGATGAATGTGTCATCTAAAACTCTTCAGTAGATTTCCAACACCAATTCAATGCACAAAAATTACTAAACTTCCTCCTAATTTGAATGTACACCAAATTTGACATTCCAGCTAGATTTCATTCAATGCATAAAAACAGCCAACAATCATCAGTCCATAACTCCTAATAGACATATCAAAAAATTGCAAAATAAGTGGCGTTAGAAAGATAACTTAATAGGATTCAACTTTCATTTAGTCCATTTGTCCTAATTCTTTCTCAATTAATTTATAAAAATTAGCAAAACTATAGGGTATGATTTCGGGTACTGTTCATTCCAGTCAATAGCAGTAACTTTCCAAGACATATTGCACCCTCTTAAAGCTAAAATTGGACAGTGCCTATTTCACACAAAAATGTAGCTAACATCCCAAAGTTTAAGTGGCCACAAACCTCACCTCATTTGCATTCCTATACAATGAGTTATGATCAAAACAGTACAATCGATTAAAACCCTAAATTTCCAGATTTGGTCCAATCATAGTTTCTATCATTTCCAATGCCTTTAACACATCATTAAACATCCAAAGGAACACAAATCAGTTCTTATACCATTCATACATGTACTAGGGATAATACAAAAAAATTGGCAGCACTCAATTCTTCATTTCCAAGTAAAATCAATGATCAATATGCCATCAAAATCAAATTAAAACCATGCATCAATCATCCTACTTTCAATTCATAACCAACCCTAATCTTATACCCATTAATTCAAGCAATAATTATCATCAATTTAAGGCATCAATAAACATAATAAACATACCATATCTCCCATTCAATGGTTCTAACTACCATGATGCATAAATTCATAATTAAACCTTAATTAAAGCTTAACAATACAACTTACCTAATTCAAGCTTTCCTCTCTTCAATACTACACCACTTTCTCTACTTTCTAATCCTCACACAAGGTCATCATCATGAAAAGAAGTAGCTTGGATGCATGCAAGGCTCTTAAGGTTGGAGGAGGAAGACAACAATTAGCTAAAGAAAAGGAGGAGAAGAAAAAAAAATCGATGGAGAGAGCAAAAAGGGAGGAGATGCTTTCGGATGAGGATGAAAATAAACTATCAACTTGCTCTTTTCATTCATTTAACAAGGCAAAACCGTGGGAGGAAGCAAATGAGCATTAAACGAAGGCTAGGTGTCAAAATAATATTAGTCCAAAATGAAAGAAGAAAAGTCAAAGTAATGAACTTAATAAACCTTAATCAATAAATATCCAACTTATACACCCACAATTTCGGTTACTACATGGTTTAAGGGTCTACTTTAGGGTCCCACCAAAATATGCAAGAGTTTTAAGATCAAATAACAGTAGAAATTCAACCGGTTCGCCAATTGGTGATTTTTTTCCGGTCCGGGAATTTTCTCCGGAAAAATCCAAAAAAATTCCTAAAAATCCCTTAAAATAGAAAACAATTTATGGCGCAATCAGAATAATTTTTCAAACCCATTAACCACGTTAATCCCAATAAAATTGTTTTAGGCACGCAAACCGGGAATATCATGTATGCATACACAGTAATTTCATGTGCACAAATGTGACTGTGGACCAATCCTATTATGCATGAAAAGTCCTATGCACTCCAAATCTATTCCGTCCTATGTCAAATTTACTATTTTACCCTTCCAATTGTGGGTGGGATGTTACAACCTACCCATAAGAATTTGTGTCATTTGGAGTTAAATTGAACGAGTTGGCATGAAAGCAAGTAAAGGGTCAATCGAGTGAGCATGATCGAGATATGAACACATGTTGGTATTTTGTCGATATCTTGAGTTGTAGAATTACGATTGAAGCGATTCTTGTCTTAAATTAAACAAGAGTCATAAGGCTATGATTTACAAGAGAAATCAATTTGAAATTTGGGTTAAATAAAATGAACCCTACAAGGCAAGATTATTAAGTTTCATATCTTCCGGTTCAAGAGTTGGATTCTGGTAACGGGGACCAACATCTGTGGTATCAAAGCAAGAGAGCAAGACGCAGTTGGGTCTCGGATCCAACAGTTGGGGTCCGGTCTCCGGGTCGGGTTTCAACATCTGTGGTATCAGAGCGAAACCGGGTTTAGGGTTTCCTAGGAACCTTAGTGGGATTGTCTAAGGGTCAAGTCATCATGCATTTTCCTACATGAATTATATGAATTATGTGTATTGTTTTAAATGCATAACATGCAACATTGTTTTCAAATGAGTGAATTGAACTTGTTTTTATGTGAACTAAAGATTTTCACTGATTTTTAAATTGAAGGAGTAATGCCGCCTCGAAAGAGAACTCGAGGAGCTCAATCTCGACCCAGTTCTTAGCGCGGAAGTACGGATGAGTCATATGTTTCGCAGGATGCAGGGACCTTCCCTGTCTCCAACTCTGATGCACCAAGTGTACAACATGAGGCGCCTCCGCCGCCTCCTCCTCAAGTGAATCCCATGGATCCCCAGCTCTTCCAGGCATTCGCTCAAGCTTTCACTTATGCCATGGGCCAAAGAAGACAGGCTCAAGTACCAGCTCCAGTAGAGAGGAGCGGGCAGTATGATAAACTCCGGAAGTATGGAGCAGTCGACTTCAGCGGGACTACCAATCCCGAGGAAGTCAAGATGGTTGAAGAGGACCGAGAGGGTCCTGAATCGATGAAGTGTAACCGATGATGAGAAGCTCGACTATGCAGCTTAGCTTATCGCAGGGATGCATCGTTACCGGTGGGAGTCGGTGCCATGCCGTGAAGTACCTCCGATTGACATGAAGGGAATTCTAGAGGCCTTCGAGGAAGTATTTCAATGGTCTACATGCGGGATAAGGCCAGGAATTTCAATCTCGCTCGAGAGGAGTCGAGTGTGGCGAGTATGAATTGAAGTTCACTCAGTTATCACGGTATGCAGCCAATATCGTGGCAACTGAAGAAGACAAGTGTCGGAAGTTTGAGGGTGGATTGTGCCTAGGGATCCGGGAAAAGGTGGTGATCCACAACTTCCGTGATTACCAGCAGCTGGTGGATGCTGCTCTTCAGGCTGAGAAATTAGAGAACATCAGGGCTGAAGTGACTAAGAAGAGGAAGAACAGAGAGTAGTTCTCCAGAAAAGACATGAGTGCTCCAGCACCTGCGAGGAGCACTAGAACTCATCATACTCAGAGTGAGGTGGGCAACAGTGGCCCCACTCAGAGCAAGCAGCGTAGGGCTATGTCAGGGCAAGTTTCAAGTGTAGCAAGCCCGGGATGGACAGGTAGGGGTAACTTCACAAATCCCCAATGCGACCATTGTGGGAAGTTTCATAAAGGGGAGTGTTTGATGAAAATTGGAGCCTGTTTTCAATGTGGTGAAAGTGGGCACAAGATTAAGGATTGTCCGATGTCTTTGTCAGCAAGAAGGGTCGCAGCTTCTCGGCCCCAAGGAGAGCGTAGCGTGGGGAGCAGGCCGCCATGTGAGTAGCGCCTCGAGTTGTGAAGAAGACTAATCTTCCAGGGAAGCCGAGGGGCCAAGGTCAGGCACCAGCCAGGGTATTTGCCATGACCAGAGAAGAAGCTGCAGCCGCTCCGGAAGTAGTGACGGGTATGGCTATGCTATTTGACTCTCTTGTTTATGTGTTAATTGATACTGGCTCTACACATTCGTTTGTATCTGCAAGTATGAATTTGCATGTTGTGTGTCCTGAGATTATGGACAACTTTCTGATTGTTAGTACTCCTTTAGGGAGTAAGGTGGTGATTAGTTTGATCTATAAGGATTGTGAGCTCAGTATCGACGGTACTAGACTGGTAGTAGATCTACTACCTCTAGACCTTCAAGGATTGGATGTTATATTGGGGATGGATGTTATGGAGAAATACAAGGCGAAGTTAGATTGTAGTTTGAAAGAAGTAGAGTTTGATTTGGGCAATGATCAGAAAGTGGTTTTCAAGGGGGACAGGAAACTGCCAGTGCCGAGGATCATTTCGGCTATGTTAGTTGACAATATGATGAGTCAAGGGTGTGAGGCCTTCTTGGCGCATGTAGTGGATTCAGAAGTGAATGTGGGCAGATTAGAAGATTATCAGGTTG
Organism: Erythroxylum novogranatense; assembly: GCA_029891385.1. Classification (NCBI taxonomy): domain Eukaryota; kingdom Viridiplantae; phylum Streptophyta; class Magnoliopsida; order Malpighiales; family Erythroxylaceae; genus Erythroxylum; species Erythroxylum novogranatense. The sequence continues at coordinate 52,518,102 of CM057232.1, forward strand.
TGAGGGAGTTTCCTGATGTATTCCCAGAAGAACTACCAGGGTTGCCGCCGGTGAGGGAAATCGAGTTCGAAATTGACTTGATTCTCGGAACCGCGCCAATCTCCATACCACCCTACAGAATGGCTCCAGTTGAGTTGAGAGAACTCTAGGAGCAATTGCAGGAATTGTTAGAGAAGCAGTTCATCAGGCCGAGTTCTTCACCTTGGGGAGCTCCGGTCCTGTTTGTTAAGAAGAAGGATGGAACGTGGAGGATGTGTATAGACTACAGGAAGCTTAACAAGATGACGATTCAGAACAAGTATCTGTTGCCACGGATAGATGATTTATTTGACCAGCTGCAGGGGGCAAGGGTCTTTTCGAAGATTGACCTAAGATCAGGTTATCATCAACTCCAATCGTGGAGTCCGATGTAAACAAGACAGCTTTCAGACCTGTTACGGCACTATGAATTGTGGTCATGCCTTCGGATTGACCAATGCTCCAAACCGCCTTCATGGATCGATGAATAGGGTGTTTAATGAATTCTTAGATCAATTTGTCATTGTGTTCATTGATGACATTATGGTCTATTCTAAGGATGAGGGAGAGCATGAAAAGCATCTCAGGATAGTATTGCAGAGATTGAGAGAGCAAGAGTCAGATGCCAAATTCAGCAAGTGTGAATTTTAGTCGCGTGAAGTAGTTTTCCTTGACATGTGATTTCCAAAAAGGGATCCATGTTGATCCGAGGAAAGTAGAGGCGAGAGTGAATTGGCAAGAGCCTAAGACAAAGAAAGAGGTAAGAAGCTTCCTAGGTTTGGCGGTGTTATTATAGGAGATTCGTGGAAGGATTCTCAATGATAGCGCCCCTATGACTAAGTCATTAAGAAAGAATCAGCAGTTCATATGGAGTGAGGAATGTCAGAAGAGCTTTGAGGAGCTCAAGAACATATTGACAAGTGCTCCAGTATTGGTTTTGCCCAATGGAGACCAGGGGTATACGGTGTACAGTGACGCTTCGAGGAAGGGTTTAGGATGTGTGCTGATGCAGGATGACAGGGTAATAGCCTATGCTTCACGGCAGTTGAAGCAGTATGAGTTAAATTATCCGACTCATGACTTGGAGTTAGCAGCGGTAATTTTTGCCCTAAAGATTTGGAGACACTACCTATATGGGGTTCAGACTAGGATCTTCACGGACCACAAAAGTCTTAAGTACATTATGAGTCAGAAAGAGTTGAATTTAAGGCAGAGACGATGGTTGGAGTTGCTCAAGGACTATGAATTGATGATAAAGTATCATCCAGGCAAGGCGAATGTAGTGGCAGATGCTTTGAGCAGGAAGTCATCCATATCTTACGTGCAATCAATTTACTTGCCTCTGTTGGAACAGATGGCCTAGTTGAAGATCAGTTTAAAGCAGGATGAATCAGATGGTGTTTTTGCTCAATTCAGGGTGAGACCTATCCTTAGGGAGAAGGTCAAGGAGTTGCAGGAGCAGGATACAGAATTAAGTAAGCTGAGAGATGAAATTCAACATGGTAAGCAGTCAGAAGTGCAAGTAAGGGATGATGGGCTAATGGTAGTCGGAAACAAAGTTATGTATTAGAATGATAAGGCGCTTAAGGATGAGATCATGGATGAGGCACACAATGCGCCTTATTCCATGCACCCAGGCAGCACCAGAATGTACAGAGATTTGAAGGAACATTTCTGGTGGAAAGGCATGAAGAAAGATGTAGCGGAATATGTGAGCAGATGTCTAGTGTGTCAACAAGTCAAGGCTGAACACCAGGCACCTTCAGGCATGCTAAGGCCATTGTCCATTCCTGAATGGAAGTGGCAAAGGATCACGATGGATTTTCTGATGGGTTTGCCTAGGACCAGCAAGAAGCATGATGCCATTTGGGTTATAGTTGATCGGTTGACCAAGTCAGCCCATTTTCTGGCAATCAAGCAAACAGATTCATTGCAAGTCTTAGCTAGGAAGTATATTGATGAAGTGGTAAGGTTGCATGGAGTTCTGCACTCCATAGTATCCGATAGGGATCCTCGATTCACATCGAGATTTTGGAGAAGTCTGCAGAAAGCATTAGGAACTAAGCTGAATTTCAGTACGACGTTTCATCCTCAGACGGATGGTCAGTCTGAGAGGACAATTCAGACTCTAGAAGGGATGCTTAGAGCATGTGTCATGGACTTCAGAGGAGCATGGGATGATCATTTGCCGTTGGTCGAATTTGCCTATAACAATTCGTACCACTCGAGCATTCAGATGGCTCCTTATGAAGCCCTATAGGGCAGGAGATGCAGGACTCCCATATGCTGGGATGAGGAGGTGAGAGGAAGCTAGTGGGACCAGAGTTGGTCCAGATGATAGTTGAGAAAGTAGATGTGATCAAACAGCGGCTTAAGGCAGCCCAGGATAGAATGAAGAGTTATGCCGATGCTAACAGAAAAGAAATGGAATATGCAGTAGGTGACAAGGTGTTCCTTAAGACGTCTCCATGGAAAGGAGTTATGAGATTTGGTAAGAAGGAGAAGTTAAGTCCTCGATATGTGGGTCCGTATGAAGTTTTGGAGAGGATTGGGCCGTTGGCCTATAGATTGGCGTTGCCACCGGAATTGTCACAGATTCATGATGTATTCCATGTTTCGGTGCTGAGAAGGTACAGATCAGATCCTTCTCACATCATTCAGACCTCAGAAGTTCAGCTGAGTGATGATTTAAGCTATGAAGAGGTGCCTGTGGCAATTCTGGATAGCAAGGATAAGATCATCAGGAACAAGACAATCAAGCTAGTCAAAGTCCTGTGGAGGAATCATGCAGTTGAAGAGGCAACGTGGGAGCCTCAGGATGCAATGCAGAGCAAAGACCTACACCTCTTCAAGGACTGTAAGAATTTCGAGGACGAAATTTCTGAAGGGGGGAGAAATGTTAGATCCAAAAAAATTTTTAAAGTTAAGCATGATTAGATTAATTAAGTGAGTTAAGTTAGCATAAATTGAATTGAGATTAATTAACATGTGATAGCATTAAATGAGTTAGGTGTTAAGAATTGATGTTAGTAAATGTATTAGTAGACTTAAACGAGTTAGATGTAACTAATGTGTTAATTGGGCTTTGGGTCCAAATGAAATAGGAAAGAAGAGAGGATATAAATATGAAATGGGCTTAAAAGAAGAAGTGGGCTTGAGTGGTTTAAAAATGAAGAAGGAAGGAAGAAGGAAAGAAGAGGGAATGAAATGGACTTGGGCTTGGGCTTAAGTAAGTAATAAAGAAGTATAAAAGGAAGAGGAAATAAGTGATTTAGTAGAGGAAGAGAGGAAGAATACGAAAATAAAGAGGGAGGAGAGGATTTTCGGCAATGATGGAGAAAGAAGGAGAAAAGAAAGAAGCTTGGCCTAGGTCTTGATTTTCCAAGAGTTTGGGTAAGATTTCGAAGAAAGTCCAAGAGTTAAAAGTGAAGAGGAAGGCTAGAGCTTCATCTTGAACCAAGAAACTCTTGGTGTTGTTGAAGATTTAAGGTAAGCCTTTTTTTTTAAGTGTGAGATTTTAGTTGGCTTTTTGGTTAGAAAGACTAAGGATGGAATGGGTATAGTGATTCTAAAGTTGATTTCATGAAAGGTGTAACATGGTTCCTAAATTGAAGTGAGATTGATATGGGGTTATTTTCTTGTTATGGTTGAAGAAGGACAAGAAAGAGGAGAAGAACAAGAAGGGGAACTTCCTTAGGCAAGTTTAAGCAAGGATATAAGGTGGGTTTCACTTTTATCTTTATGTTTATAAGCTATAAATGCTATATAACCAATGTAATTAATTGTTTTCCAACTACTTTTGAGTGAGTCTTAATGATGCTATAAATGCTTGTGAATTGTTTTATGATTATACTCATGTAAGAAGTTTAGCCATGAATGCTAATTGTTATGGAATTGTTATAATGATTGAGTTGACTTGAGATGAATGAGCATGGTTTTGATGATTGATTTGAAAATGAGATTGATGAATTGAGAATTATGACATGTGCATGAAAATGAGATTTCAAGACTATGCCAATTGGGCAACATGATGTTTTGAATACATGAAGTATATGTTATGTGGGTAAGGTATAGTCCCCAAGAAATGTCACGTGCACGTCGACCATGATAAGACTTCGCCCACCTGCCCGATTGTGGCAAGGATGTTCCTTTCAGGGCTCCTCAAGATTTTGCCTACATAAGATCATTTATGAGATTATGTAGTGCCATGAATATGGACTTACCGAGCCAATTGTGTTGTGTTTGTGCTTACTTGTATGAACGATGATAAGCATTCTATGATTGTTGCAAATATTGAGAAGTGTGTGATTGATGATTGATGCATGTCTTATAAGGTTAGATTTTTTTGAGAATTTGCTTGAATCATAAGTAATTCAACGAATTTTGCTTATTTCCATAAATATAAACGTGTTACCCACGAGCGAAAGCTCACCCCCACCTTCCCGTCCCATCTCCAGGTGAAGATCGGGATCACGAAGAATGAGCTCAAGGCATACTCCAAGATTGTGTTTTTGATGTATTTTCAAGTTAACTTTGTAAATCAATGCTTTAGATGCATTTTGAGCAAATGATGTTTTGGCAAGCTTGTATTTTGGGATATGATGGAGTGGCTTGAAATGCCCTCTAAAGCTTTGTAATAACTTATGATTTCATATGAATGCAAGAATGCTAAGTTTTAATGTATTTTGAGAAATCCATGTATGTTTAAGACAATTGCATCATTGTTATAGTTTGGATATGTTTAGATGATTAAGAGTGTGGTTGTTGCTTTAAATGGTATTGGGAGATACCTTAAAATTGAAACATGTTGAATGAGGTCGATTGATGGTTATGCAGGTTATAGCCTTAGATTGAAGATTTGGGTTAGGAATAAAATAGGGGAGGTGCTGTCCAATTTTCCCAAAAATTGTGCAGCAACTTCCAATTGGTTCTAGACTCTATTAGAGTTTGAATTAGATGGAGAGATCTTCTTGGAAATTGTAGCTTAAGATTATATCTTTAAAATGGTGTATGATTTGCTTCAATTGGAGCTAGGAATGAGAAGTTATGAGCTTTGAAAGATGCTAGTGTCAAGTGGTTAGAAGTTGGAAGTTGAGAAAGTTTAGAAGCTCAGAGTGTGTTGTTGCCATCAAGATCCATCGGGATAATTAGGTTGATAATGTGTCAGGGATATGGAGGATTTAAGTTTGTATGTAGGTGCTTGGATTGAAGAGGGTTTAGAGTGTAAAATGTGGGTGTTGGCGAATTACACGTACTGTGTGAATTTTCACACGCATCGTAACTTTCGTGCAGAGGCGTGTTGGCAGAAAATTACACACTGTGTAAATTTTCACACGATCGTAACTTTCTGTGCAGAGGCGTGTTGGCGAAATTACACACTGTGTGAATTTTCACACGATCGTAACTTTCTCGTGCAGAGGCGTGTTGGCGAAAATTACACACTGTGTGAATTTTCACACGATCGTAACTTTCTGTGCAAAGATGCAAGAGTAATGGGTTACATGACCGTGTGATTGACAGTATAAATTTCACACAGCCTGTGCTTTTCAGAATATGAACATAGCGGGTTCTTTTGATCATAACTTCCTCATCAGACCTCCAAATGAAGGGATTTTTGAGCCATGGATTCATGAGACATGTAGGTACCTACCCATAAGAATTTGTGTCATTTGGAGTTAAATTGAATGAGTTGGCATGAAAGCAAGTAAAGGGTCAATCGAGTGAGCATGATCGAGATATGAACACATGTTGATATTTTGTCGATATCTTGAGTTGTAGAACTACGATTGAAGCGATTCTTGTCTTAAAGTAAACAAGAGTCATAAGGCTATGATTTACAAGAGAAATCAATTTGAAATTTAAGTTAAATAAAATGAACCCTACAAGGCAAGATGATTAAGTTTCATATCTTCCGGTTCAAGAGTTGGATTTCGGTAACGGGGACCAATATCTGTGGTATCAAAGCAAGAGAGCAAGACGCAGTTGGGTCTCGGATCCAACAGTTGGGGTCCGGTCTCCGGGTCGGGTTTCGACAAGTTGTCAATGAATGCATGTATACTTAGTTTTGTATGTGCAAAGATTCAAATTCACATACATGTATGCTGACATGCTGCTGGGTATGAAATGCAAATTTTTTTCCTAACTCTCACATTGATATTCTCTCCATTTGAAATATAGGTTCTAACCCTTAATATAGGGACGGGAAGTTACAATTCTCCCCCCTTAATAAATTTTATCCCCGAAATTCTCATCTGATTGATCAATACGATAGAGTTATTAATTCCTCATATGCTTCTACGTTTCCCATATACTTCATCAGATACCCTTCCAAATGACCACAGCTGATAACTCAATAGGTCCTTGAATCATTGATTCAGCTATCACACTATCTTGACTATTTCATCGGTATATTTCAGATTACCCACCAACTTTTACCTCCTATGTTGTCAATCTATCTCTGTTGATCATACCATTATTTCTTAACCTATTCACATGTCACACATTATGAATCTAAAACCTCTTTCACCTGTAACACCAACTCATAATAATTTTCATACAAACCAATTCATAATAGCTTAACTTATCCTTTCTCCAAATCTAAGCACACCTTGCCAAGGTGGTACTCACAAAAAAACTTCATCTCTCCTTTGACAATTCACTTCTCTTCAGTGTTAATACATTCAACTCTTATGTCCATTTTACTATATTCCCTAAATCTAGTGTTGATCCACCTACCTCATTTATCTTTCATGAGTCACTTTACTCTTATTTTAGATTCATCTCACTCACTAACAGTATCTCACATTTATTATGACCTTATACCATTTTAGGGCCTTTTCATCTCAATGTAAGGGTGAATGACCACCTTTCTGTCATACAATGCCCCATATCGCTTCTAATAATGCCACTATAGTCACAATTGTAATGCTTCCAATCAATTTGAATTATACCTCAATTTCATCTTCCTATGAACTCAAAAATATAAGCTTCAAGCATATTTCGAACAGTTAAAACTGTTGGTAGCTTAAACATTCAACCAATTGTTTCTACATCCTTAACAACTAAAATACAATCTTAGTGTATTCCTACTAGGATGTCTAGCTTAGGTTGTTACTTAGGCTTCTTTAACACTTTCTTTTCTCAATCATCTTTATCGGGTACACATACTTCTTATTTCGATCACCAAATATCATTTTTTTGATTTCACTCGAAAGTTCAGATTCGTTTTTACTTCGTCTATGGGATTCACAATTTTGAATCCTTATTTTTTAAGTTTTCTTACTTCTTTCCAGTAGAATTGATCTTAAATTTCAATGCAACTAGTAACACTTCATTTTGCCCCATATTCCACTCAACATTTTTCACTCTTCATTGCACTAGATTTGGTAAACTCAATATTTGACTTTACACTATTTTATTATAGAATTGTCTATTCAATGTGTCAGATTACACACCACCTTTACCAGTATAGCACTCATTTGTACATTCCAGAATTGACTTTGTACATCTAATGTCTCTAAGACCTCAAAGTGATTTCTATCATAGCAATTCTAAACCATGTATCAAAATCAACTCATAAGACCATAATTGTCTTTATGCATACAAAAACCACTTTATACTATTAGAACAGATTGTATCTTAATCTCTGATGTGGAACCTTATTATATACTGCATAATCTCCAAATCCAAATGATATTATTATCGTCAGCGTCATATTCCTCAAATATTCTAAACGTCCCTTTGTACTTTTCAAACACACTCAAAATACCATCTATGATCACGGTCACTAATTGATACAATTTTGCTTGGATCACTTATATCTTCAATATCATAATGCTATTGAGTATTATTAATTCCAACAGATATCACTCAAATTTTCCTGGTGTCCTTAAGTGACTAATTCCTCAATTAAGGTAATATTAGCCCATGTCATTTTCAGTCTCCTACTTGACTTCTTATCTCTAATGATTTTCCCTTTTCATTCAATTTCCTTTAATTCACATAGACTTATTCAGATACCTATTCAATCCTACTAGTTCCTTCACACATTTTCAATTTATTTCTATACTTTACTTTGCGTGTTGGTATCACTTCCTCATATTCAATTTGTATTTCCCGAACATATTTACATCGAATATAATGTGGACCTATATTCTCCTCACATTTGCAATAGTGTCACCTTGAATTTAAAATTCACTCACGTAGTTGATTACTTCATTCATTCTCAATTAATCACTACAAGTACTCTCACGTCTTACTTTAACTCATCTTGAACTTTGAACTATAGGAACTATGATTAGCACTTATTCAATAAGTCACTGATTGCTTCCTCTATCATCTCCACGCATATTATACCCATATGCTTAATATTTTCAATTGTCATGGTGATCCCACTATCAGTTGTACGCGTACAGTGGAAAATCAACCTAAACTCAACAACTTTTTCATATATCGCTCATCATCTCATCTTCCAATTGTCATTTATTTCATCTCACACATCTATATTCTCAATCAATTTATAATTGTAGGGGCATAACCCATATGAAGCTTAAATCTCCATTCCACATATATATTTTTATACTGAACCATAAGCTCTTATATCGGTAATCACACAACCATTATAAGTCCAAGTTCAACCTTTCAAGGTCATATCAACTTGACTTATACACTTTAATCTCATCATTTCTACTTACATCCTTTTTTTTCAAACAATCCTTGATAGTGTATTCACATTTATATCACCTTCGATGACATATCACCAGAATGCAATATCGATTTCATATTCAATAATACATCTACTGCTACAATTACACTAAATCTTTATCTGTTATATCTAACCATATACTATTTCTTATTTTTAGTTGTCCCTCAACTTTTCTCTTCTCTCATTCTTGCCTAAAATCCTATCTTATAATCATTTCTAATTTTCCCCTAATATCTTCTTATAATGAGTTACAAACTCTTATCACAATACCCATATAACCATTTCGGTTCCAAATTCATCCTTTTATGATCATAACAATTTTATGATTTCATTTCATTCTGTCTGTACACTTTAGTCTCCTCATGTCTACTCATATTCTCACTTTCTTTAATCAATCCACGACAATATACCGATTCACACTTATATCACCTTTAAAGGATATATCACCTTCAAAGATATGTACCCCTCGTGGTGGACTCTTATCTATCATGTAAAACCAGATACTATTTTTCGTTTCCAAAATGTCCATAAACCTTTATTTTCTCACATAATGTCTGATTATCATTTTTATCAATGCTCCTAATAGCTCAGACTCTTAAGGAATGTTATGCATGTGACTCATACTGGGGTTCAGTTGCTGTTGTTTGCTATGACATGACTAAAATGCATATAACTTGACACATATTACAGAATGCCCATATAAGATAGTACTTCTGGGCTCTGATACCACATAAATGTAGCAGCCTACTCCTACACGACCCAAACCTGATATCGATGGGTGGTATCCAGATCCGTGCCCTACGAGGGTGGCGTGCTAAAGTACTCAATCATTTAGAAAACAGTATAAATTTTTTTTGAACTACAAATACAATATGCGAAAATCGATACTCTATTTGGGCCCACATTCATTCATAACCATTTTTAATTAACACAAAACATCAACAAAATTTTCAATAGTCATTATGGCCCTTTCATAAATACAAAACACTTGATTCATTTCGGAATACAAATTTATACAAAAAGTTGTGGAATATACAATTCAATACAAAATAGAGAAATGCAATGTAGACGCAAACTGACCCCAACCTCTATCCTTCACTTGAATGTCGTAGGTATACTCCCGTTAGCCTAACGGGGTATTCTTCTGATCCTAAAAAATAATTGCAAATTTTGGGTGAGTTTTGCGAACTCAGTGAGTGACCATCATCAATGGCTCACCCAATCACATAACACATAAATTACATCATTTCACATTTCGCACTCCACATTCAATACAATTTAATCACTCATATAATGCATATGCAATGCACATGAGACTCATTTTCCATTTGTTTCTTTGTTGTGACCGAGTGCCTAAACTATCCCTTATAGGGCTCATTGATAACTATCCCATATAGGACTCATTAAATACTAAGCCTGAGGCTCTGAATCACTTTTGACCTCAAGGCTCTTTTTCACTCGTTGAGCTTTAAGCTTTGATCGGTGGTTACTCTGGTCACAACTCATTTATGTTTCATGCATTCATGAAATGGAATGCATCACTCACATTTGCATAATCCCAATTCATATTCACATATCATCGGACCGTAGTCCGACATTCAATATTTAGTTGAATGACACCCTATCATTCGTATGCAAATGCTCATTCAGGATACATTTAACAATCACATTAAGTATACATTGTTCATCCAATTCACATTCAGGTAGCACTTCAATATCCAAATCAAACATCACAATCATCAGACCTTCTGTCCGGAACCAACATAAGCAATCACATCTACAGAATCATTCAATAGTCGTATAATACAAAATTTCAAATAACGAACAATAAAGTGAGACCATCTCGGTCTACTCACAGTACGCTACAGATTAGCATTTGCTTTCAAAATTTGGGAACACCTGAATGCGGACATTTGACCTTGAATCTTCACCAAATGAAGAGAACTTTAGCTCAAATAGAAGCTCTTTTCTTCCTCTTCCTTTTTCTCTTCTTGGACAACTTCAAAATCTTCTTGAAGACTAAGAAGAATTAAACCCTAACCCACTCTCTTTTTTTCTCTCAAACCACCAAACTCTCTTTCTCTTTCTCTCTCATTTTCGTTGTTCTCTTCTGCTTATCCTTCCATTCACATTTTTCTTCTTCATTTATAACAAGACAACACTTCTTCTTCCAATTATGCCCTTAATGATTGAGAATTGTCCCATTTGCCCTTCGAATTATGCCTTATGTCTTTTATACTTAAGTGTCTTGCCAGCAGTACCCTTGAACATTCTAACATAACACTTTCTTCCAAAAGATGTCCCACATTGTCTTAAGTTTCTAATGACATCAAAATCATTCAATTCAGTTCAGTGATTCGAAAGATATACTTCAAACATTTTTGGACTGTTCTTGTCCAAATCAGTATACTATGCACAACTTCTATCCAAAATTTAAACATCTTAGAAACTGAATTAGATTCCAATTTCTTCATACCATTTGTATATCCATGTCTCTAGTTCACCAAAAATTAGGAATCATCTCATTTGGAGATCTACATATCCAAAAATCATCAAAATACTAAAGTATGTTAAGTGGAATAACACCAGTTCATAGTATTTAAAAACACACACACTGTACCCATCCCACGTTTTTCACTCAATCTCTCTCACTTTATCTCATATGGCTACTATGTTTGGTGGAGATGTAGAACAATGTCTTACGAGTCCAATGGTTCAAGAATCAAGTCATTTGAGTTTCTATAGAAGAAGTTATGGCCAAGAGAATCCAATCTGGTTTTATCCTCAATCATATTGAACCTATCATGGGACAATTAGTATAACTTTTCCTATAGATATCGGATTTAGGTTTTCTTTAGATGGTTTGAAAGAGGACTTCAATAGCTACAACTTTTATGAAGACTTAGAAGACAAATTCTATCTTTTGTAGGATTAAAAATGGAATAGAAGATATTAGATGAACAGTAACCTAGAAGAAGTTTATGAACAGTAACACAGAAGATGTTTTACAATTGTCATAACTTTCTCTAAAGATATCGGATTTAAGTGTTCTTTAGATGGTTTGAAAGAAGACTTCAAGAGATACAAATTTCATGAGACCTGTTGGACCCGGGCCCCGTACGTCTGATTCCCGAGGCGGCCCCTCGGGCTGCGCCCATGTCGAGCACCTAAACCGCAGGCCCGATCCCAACATTTATACATAAAAATGATCAGTCGGTACACACATACATTTCTATAACATTCACAACTATCAGTTAAAGACCCCATAACCATGGGGATTTCATACCATTGCAAATTAAAGGAAATTCAACAAGTATTCTCAATTGTAGTGTAATACAAGACAGAATATAAAATCCAAAAATTCATGAGTTATGCTCCATGTTAATATGCTCGGAGGGCCAACAAAATACGAACTTAATACAAAGCTCCTAATTTGTCTGAAGTTTCCGATGCCGCGCAAAGTCAACGATCGTCCTGATCTGCACCTGAGGAGGGGAAAGATAATGGGTTGAGCTACACAGCTCAGTGGCTAATATAATTATAGCCATTGGCAATTAGCACAAATCCCAGCATATGAATGTATATATATTATATCTATACGATAAGGATTCCAAAGATTCACATACTACTCAAACAATTTATGCATTCAATACAATTAATTCAATTCATAAATTATGTCACAAAGTATGCTTCACCATGATCAATTCACATATGCAATGCACATCACAATGGCTCGAGGGTTCTATGGAAACAAAAGGGAGAAACCGAAGTTTAACCCTGAACGAAATGAGTCCATTCGGAGCTCATAGGCCACAAGCGGGCAGCCGGGAGAAGGCTCTTGTCTACGTGCACGTGACGAACGAAATGGTTCCACTCTCGCCCAAACAAAAGCACATAAGCATGCTCATAATCGTTTATTCATACAATATTCTTTCATGTCTTACATTTAATCAAAATGCCGTGACCGTAGTCTAGGCATAACATATTCACAAGCACAATGTCATGCTATCCATTTCCATGATTCTTTCACAATATGTGCAAACAAAGTCATTCAATTAATCACATTTAAACATGCATCATCTATAACATATATTCATACATAGCAAGAACCGCCTAATCACACAATAACTATAAGTATATTACCCACCTAAGATCGCCGAGAACAGATTCATCGATATCCTTCCTCTTGCGGCAGAATCGGGTCAGCTTGGTTTCCTAAAAATAACCAAGTTCCATTTAATCAATAACCACAGAAAATATTCAAAACAAGTACTAAAAATCTATATTCGATTTTCTCCTAAAATTCTGAATCCTTCGAGGAAAATTCCGAATTTCCCTTTTTCATACCACTCGCGGCCCTTCATTTTTAGGTTACAACGAATCAACAATCACCTCACTCGGACATCTACACCAAAAGATATCCCCAAAACTATGCAAATCTCAATTTCGGAAACACAGGGGGCTCGCTGCGGCGAAGGGACGCTCGCCGCAGAGGCGTGCGAAATCTCTCTCACGCCGCGACGAGCACAGGTGTGCGCCGCGGCGTGCACGCCTCCACGTGCACGCCGCGACGTGTTCTTGAGCACGTCACGACGTGCGGGTCGGAGCTGCGACTCCGAAACCCTTTTCCTGAAATTTCCGACGTCGATCCTTACCCAAACTCAAATGCAACACAACCAAACTAAAGATCAAGTCCTCTACTATATTTCTAACCCATTCTAAGATTCAAATCGACCACAAACACATCAACCCAAGGATTTCTAACGATTTTAACCCTAAGACCCTAAAACCTTCGATTCTCACATCTTCAACATTTTCTAGGTTTAAAATCTAACCAAAACAAGTTTAAAGGAAGCTAAACTTACCAGAAGTTGCTTCGAATCGTCAGAACTTGCTTGAAATCGCGAACTCTCTTCTTCTCTTCTCTTCTCCCTCGTGGCTTCTCCTTCTTTTCCTCTTCTTTCCTTTCTATTTTCCTCTTCTTTCTATTCTTTTCTTATTCTCTTCTTAAACCCTAAGGGCTTGGGCCCTTCCTAATAAGCCAAGGCCCAACACAATTTAGTCAATTTCTCAAGAACCCTTACACACTTTAAATCCTCTAACCCTCATTTAAACCACAATTAACCTATACTTATCCATAATATTCCCAAATAACTCCAATTAAAGCAAAACCACCTAATTATCACAATTTCTCAATTTAATCAAACTAAGGCAAAAATCACAATTATCACAATTCATGCTGAATAATATCATAAAAAAAAATTCGGGGTCTAACAAGAGCTCAAGGACAAATTCCATCTTTTGAATGATCAAAAATGGAACAGAATATGTAAGATGAACAGTAACCCAGAAGAAGTTTGTGAACAATAACACAGAAGATGTTTTACAATTGTCATAAATTTCTCTAAAGATTTTGGATTTAGGGTTTCTTTGGATTTTTTGAAAGATAAGTTCAATATATACAACTTTCATGAATACCTTGAAGACAAATTCCATCTTATGAAGGATAAAAAATGGAACAGAAGATGTAAGATGAACAATAACCCATAAGAAGTTTATGAATAGTAACACAGAAGATGTTTTACAATTGGCATAACGTTCACTACAAATATCAAATTTAGGTGTTATTTTAATGGTTTGAAAGAGGACTTCAATATCTACAACTTTCATGAAGACTTCGAAGACAAATTCCATCTTCTGAAGGATAAAAAATGGAACAGAATAAGTAAGATGAACAGTAACCCAGAAGAAGTTTATGAACAGTAACACAGAAGATGTTTTCCAATTGGCATAACTTTATCTAAAGATATCAGAGTTAGGTGTATTTGGATGGTTGGAAAGAGGACTTCAAGAGATACAACTTTCATGAAGGCAAGTTTGTAACATCCTGTTACCAATGTGAAGGGCATATTGGTAATTTGGATGGATTAGGTTTGGGTGCATGCATATGTTGATTTGCACATGCATTTTGCTTTTATATTTATTGATAAATGTTTAATTGTTGCACAAGCATATGAATGTACATACATGTATGACATTTCCTGGTATGATTGTGTAAATTGGAAAATTAAGTGAAAATTGTACAGATCGTGTTTTGACTATAGAATTGGAGTGGAAATTGAATTTAGAGGTTTGAAAATTGAAATTGGAGTATAGGAATATGTATTTCCTAATTTTGAGGATTTATAAAAATTTTTCTGGAATTTTTGGAATTATGAGTCCGGACTGGAAAAATGATTTAAAAGCCGATTAATTGGATTCTGGTTCCGCAATTGATTGGTAATTGGCATGAGATAATTGAAGTTATGATTTTAGGATTTATTATTCATAGTCATTGCGAAATTGGGAGAAAATTTGAATAAAAATTGGATTTTTAGACCCTAAGAATGTGGCATGTGGCATGAGAGTTGCCAAACATGCCTTAAGCCTTAAGTATAAAAACCCTAATCTTTGAATATTGCCTCCCACGACACCCTTGCCTTTGAAAGAAGATTTTCACCTTCGTTCTTCTCTTCTCCTTTGTGATCCATTATCTTTGCTTTCTGTTTCCATTTTCTTCTCTTAAATTGTTCCATTCTTCATCTTCAACCTAGCTTAAGCCTTGGATTTGAGAAGATGACTTTTGGTGGAGAAAGAAGTGATTGCCGTGGATGTGCCTAGGTTTAAAGATTGGATTTTCTTGGTGATTTTCGAAAGTTTAAGGCTTGAATCAAGTAAGTTCTTACTCCTTTATGTTTTAGATAGTTTGATTCGATCATTGATTAAAGTTATTAATTGTTTAAGAATTTAAAAGTTTCGGATGATATGAGTTTTAAGAAATATGTTGATTTTGATTTGGGTATTTGAAGAATAATTGATTTTAGATGGAATTGAGTTTAGGGGTTAGTATATTAGAGTATTTGGAGTTGTTTGGGAGTGTTTTGTAAAGAGTTGGATGATTTAGAAATCTGCAGATCTGAGAAATTCTAGATTTTGGACGTATTTCTGGGTTTGCACGTCACGACTTATGATGAGCACGCCACGACGAGCCATTCCCATCATGCACATCGCGACGAGCGTTTAATTCTACGCCGCGGCGAGTTAGTTTCTTCCGCACGTCGCGACGAGTGAAGGCCCATGTTGCGGCGAGCAAAAGTGAACACGCCTCGGGGAGAGCTGCGTGTGCATCGCGGCGAAGGCGAGGTGGTCTCGCCGCGGCGAGCGATCATGCGCCGTGACGAGGACCCCAAATTTCCGAAGATGAATTTATTTGTTTAAGTGATTATTTTGAGGTTTAAATTCCAAATGAGTTAGTTATTGATTGATTTGAAATTTAGAGACTAAGAATTGTAAATTGATAAGAGGGAATCTCGGAATTAAATTCGATGGTTCTCGAAATCGGATGGCAATTTATTAGGGAATGTGATTTGTGATTAGAGTATGACTTTAGAGAGTTCAGATCTTAGTCAATTGAATTATGGAGTTATGAATTGTTATCGGTTTAGAGTGAAAGAATTGAATTGGAAAGATCTGGGAATAGGATCGGGAATGTCATAAACATGTATAGTACTCATCGCATTCGCTGCATGTGCATTATTGAATATTAGAAATTGTGTAATTAGTAATGTTTGGTTATTCTAATTTTTTTAGAGGTGCAAGTGGAGCGTCGATCTTCCGACGTAGGTGAGACTTCTCGCCAGTAGCTCGGAAGTTAGAGGTGAGTAACCTAGTTGGTTTCTCAACCTTTATGTATTACATTTTATGCACCTATGCCATGTGGAGTTAAGGAAGGATTTGTGTGTTTGCTTTTGATTGAATTTGGACCATAGGTGTCCGAAATATTTGGAACTTGACATAGAAGTGTTAATTGTGTGTAAATTGAAATTAATTGGTTTTGATGCAAAAAATTGGATATGTGGTATTATGTTGTGACACGACTAGTGTAAACTGAAACATGTGCATTCATGCATAAAGGCATGATCAGATAATGGCAGTTATGACCGGAGCAGCCAACGTTTTTCAGAGCTTTAAACTCAACGCACAGGGCCTCGAGCCCAACAAAATTTTAGAGCCACAGGCTCAACGTATTAGGGCTTCATGCCCACCGTAATCAGGCGCACGGTCACAACAACATAATAAAACGAAAAGTGTCACATGTGCATTCTGCATATGAATGATTAAATGTGAATTGTGTGAAAGGCGATACGCCTTATATGTGTAATTTGATAATGCATAGGATAATTCGGATTGTGCTTATATGTGAAATTATATGAACTGTTTGTATATGCATGAGTTGGGTGGACCATCGATGATGGTTTCTCGTTGAGTTCGCAAACTCACCCAACATTGCAAATATTTTTCAGGACAGTGATTGTAGACTCCGAGCTCCAGTTAGCGAGAGACTTTTCCTGCCTTGTTGAGCGCGTTGGCAAGAGAATTATGACTCATAGGTCGGTCAGCTAGGATGGTTTTTGGGGATGACTTAGTTAGTTTTGTATCAGTTCCTTTTTGGAATATGTGTATAGATTATGGAATTGATAAGCTTGTAAATTGTTGTTTTGAGGTTTTGAAATGAAAATCTTTTGGTTTTTAAAAAAATTTAGCGAATTTGATATTACAGTTTTATTATATTGATGCCATATGGATATAGAAATGATCGTTCGTAGTGCACCATCATCGTAGGTTATGTATCAGAATGACCTACAGGCGTCCCGGTGCGTACTCTACGATAAGGGGGCGCTACATTAAGTGGTATCAGAGCATGGTTTGGCATCTTTTGGGCATAGTATATTTTAGGCTTGAATTTTCGTAAGAAAAGCAAAAATTGATCGGAATTGTGGTTTTATTGTAGGTCATCCGTCCTTGGTGATCAAGCAGATCAACCAGCTGACCATGGATATGTCGGAGCTAGTAGGGAGTCTTCAGTGCCTCGATATGAGGAGCAACCTCCTAGGGTTCCCGCGAGACGGGAAAGGAGGTATGATCGTCTGCGTAAGCAAGGAGCTGTTGACTTTTATGGCGATCTGAGACCTCGCCGAGGTGAGGATGGTGGAAGGGACCGAGAGAGTCTAGATCGGATGGATCGACTCGATGAGCACTTCGATTATGTTACCTCTCTGCTTGAGGTCCGAAGATATCGTTGATGGAAGATCGTCTCAGCGAGATACCACCTGCACCACGTGTTACGACTTAGAGGATTTCTTGAGAGCCTTTCGGGATAATTATATGCCCAAGGTCTATTTGGAGATGAAGATGCAGGAGTTTCTGGAGTTGAGACATGGTCAAATGTCAGTGGCTGAGTATGAGGTGCGATTTAATGAGCTGATGGGGTATGCTTCTGTTTTGATTGCTACAGAGTCTGATAGGTGCCGGAGATTTGAGGGAGGGCTCAATTTGGAGATCTGTACCAGGTTAGCCCGATCAGACATGGACACCTTTATTGAGTTGAGGGCTGCAAAGGTCTGAGTAAAGCGACTTCGAGATGAGTCATCTTGAGGCCGGTCAGGATCCAAGGGTAAGAGATCGAGTGACAGTCAGGGCAACTCTAGTAGGAGTGTTAGCAGACGCCAGAGCATGATCTTTAGATCTTCAGGAGGACCCAGACAGTCTAGTTTTGTTCAGAAGGGGAGATTTGGGCAGAGTGGCAGTGGAAGTGGCAAAGGTTTGGGGCAGTCTCCTATTTGTGTGCATTGTGACAAGAGGCACAGTGGGGAGTGTTGGCAAGTGACTGAAGCTTGTCTTGCATGTGGCTCTATGGATCATCTGATTAGGAATTGCCCTATGACTTTGGGAGTTCAGTCTGCTGCGAGTGGGAGAGCTGGTAGTAGTTCGACAGTGCAGCAGAGTCGTAGTGGTGGACCTGGATTTAGGGGCCGAGGTAGAGCCCGAGGTAGAGCTGGAGATTCCTTTGTAGGGACTGAGGGACGTGGCAGTCGACCGCAGTCCCAGGCCAGGGTCTACGCCATGACTAGGCAAGAGACCCAGGATTCTCCGGATGTTGTTGCGGGTATGCTCCTGATTTCTGGTTTTGAGGTTTATGCATTGATAGATCCAGGTTCCACGCATTCTTTTATTGCACCGCATTTGGCATGTAAATTGTATGTGGATAGGGAGATGCTACAGTATGGGTTGCAGGTGAGTACACCTTGAGGTAGTACTACTACTTTGGGAGAGGTTTCCATGGGATGCTCGATCCAGATAGATCAAGCAGTATTGCGTGCAGACCTGATAGTGTTGCCTCTGAGAGAGATAGATGTGATGTTGGGGATAGACTGGCTCACTGCCCATAGGGCTGTTATGGATTGCTATACCAAGGAGGTCGTGTTAGAGTCTCCTGGTCAGCCCAGAGCTGTATTTCGAGGTGTGAGTCAGGCAGTGCCAGCCAGGATGATTTCTTTTCTGAGTGCCTTGAGGTTGATGCAGGGAGGATGTGAGGCCTATTTGGCTCATGTGGTGGATTCTAGAGTTGAGCAGAGGTTGCAGGATATTCCCATGATTAGGGAATTTCCATATGTGTTTCCCGAAGAGCTACCGGGTTTGTCGCTGGATCAAGAAACGGAGTTCTCGATTGACCTCGTTCCAGGTACTGCTCCTATATCTATACCTCCATATAGGATGGCACCATTGGAACTGAGGGAGCTTAAGGCTCAGTTGCAGGAGCTTCTGGATAAGGAGTTTATCAGGCCTAGTGTTTCGCCGTGGGGAGCTCCAGTGTTGTTTGTGAAGAGGAAGGACAGGACTTTGAGGTTGTGCATCGATTACAGGCAGTTGAATCGGGTGACCGTAAAGAATAAATATCCGCGGTCTAGGATCGACGATTTGTTTGATCAGTTGCAGGGAGCTCAGGTGTTCACTAAGTTGGATTTGCGATCTGGATATTATCAGTTGAGGATAGCAGAGGTCGATGTGCCTAAGAGTGCTTTCAGGAGCAGGTATGGGCATTTCGAGTTCCTAGTGATGCCGTTTGGGTTGACTAATGCCCCGGCAGCTTTCATGGCCTTGATGAATAAGGTCTTTCAGCCCTACCTGGATCAGTTCGTGATTGTATTTATTGATGATGTTTTAGTGTACTCGATGAATAGACAGGAGCACGCTGAGCATTTGAGGACTGTATTGCAGATTATGAGACAAAAACAGTTGTATGTCAAATTCAGCAAGTGTGAATTTTGGATGGATGAGGTTGTGTTTTTGGGGCATATTGTGTCTGGTGAGGGTATCCAGGTGGATCCTCACAAGATTGAGGCAGTGAGGAGTTGGGAGACCACGAGGAATGTGTCAGAGATACGGAGTTTCCTCGGATTAGCAGGATATTACCGGAGGTTTGTCGAGGGATTTTCAGTGATCTCAGCCCCTCTGACAAAACTTCTGAGGAAGAATGTGGCTTTCATATGGACTGACGAGTGTCAGAAGAGTTTTGAGGAGCTGAAATATCGGTTGACTACGGCACCGGTGTTAGCTTTGCCATCAGAAGCTGGAGGTTTTGAGGTTTTTAGTGATGCTTCCCAGAAGGGAATGGGGTGTGTTCTAATGCAGCATGGGAGAGTGATAGCATATGCCTTGAGACAGTTGAGGTCTCACGAGATGAATTATCCAGTGCATGATTTGGAGTTAGCTGCAGTTGTGTTTGCTCTGAAAATCTGGAGACACTGCTTGTACGGTGAGACATTCCAGATTTTTACTGATCATAAGAGTTTGAGGTATTTGCTGAGCCAGTGAGAGTTGAATCTGAGGCAGAGGAGATGGATAGAGTTGCTTAAGGATTATGACTGCACGATTGAGTATCATCCAGGGAAGGCTAATGTGGTGACAGATGCATTGAGTAGGAGATCTCATATCAGTGCAGCTCAGATTCAGATTGGGAGGTTGCCTAGCTTAATTCAGATGAGGGCTCTGAATGTGCAGATGGATTTGGGTCAAGATGGAGCTCTATTAGCTACTTTGAGGCTTAGGCCATTGTTGCATGACAGGATCAGGCGAGTTCAGGACCAGGATCCTGTGTTGGTGAGATTGATAGATAGAGTAAAATCTGGATTGACTTTTGATTTTGAGTTGAGAGATGAGACTCTTTGGATGGGTCAGAGATTATGTGTTCCAGATATAGATGATTTGAGGCGTGAGATTTTAGAGAAGGCACATGTGGCTGCCTATGTTATGCATCCGGGTACTACCAAGATGTATCGCACTCTTAAGTTGCATTTCTGGTGGCTAGACATGAAGAGGCAGGTGGCAGAGTTTGTTTCTCGGTGTCTGACGTGCCAGCAGGTTAAGGCTGAGCACTAGGCTCCAGTGGGTAAGTTGCATTCGTTGCCCATTCTGGAGTAGAAACGGGAGCGAATTTCGATGGATTTTATTATGGGGTTGCCTAGGACGCCGAGGCAGCATGATACGATCTGGGTCATAGTGGACCGGTTGACTAAATCGGCGCACTTCTTGCCAGTAAGAGAGAATAATTCACTTGATCAATTGGCCCAGAAGTATGTGGCAGAGATTTTGCGACTACATGGGGTCCTGGTGTCTATAGTCTCTGACAGGGATCCCAGATTTACTTCAAGATTTTAGAGGAGTTTGCAGTCGGTTATGGGCACGAGATTGCACTTCAGCACAGCATTTCATCCTCAGACAGATGGGCAGAGTGAGAGGACGATTAAGACTGTCGAGGATATGTTGCGAGCTTGTGTATTAGAGTTCTGAGATGCATGGGATCAGTATTTACCTCTGGTTGAGTTTGCATATAATAATCAGTACCAGAGCAGTATTGGGATGGCACCGTATGAGGCGTTGTATGGGCGTCAGTGTAGATCGCCTCTTTATTGGGATGAAGAGGGTATGAGGATGCTAGAGGGTCCCGAGTTGATTCAGGATACTGTGGATAAGGTACAGTTGATTCAGAGTCGCATTAAGGTGGCTCAGGATAGACAGAAGAGTTATGTGGATCAGCATCGGAGAGAGATGGAGTATGATGTGGGGGATAGGGTTTTCCTCCGAGTGTCTCCATGGAAGGGACTTTTTAGATTTGGCCGGAAGGGCAAGTTGAGTCCTCGATATATTGGTCTTTATGAGATCCTAGAGAGGATAGGATCATTGGCTTATAGATTAGCTCGGCCGAGTGAGATGTCGCAGTTGCATGACGTTTTTCATGTGAGTATGCTCCGGAGATATCGTTTAGACCCGACCCATGTGATTCCGGCTTAGGAGATTAAGGTGGCCAGTGATTTGAGCTATGTTGAGGAGCTAATTCAGATTGTGGGGTCACGGATTAAGCAGTTGAGGAGCAGGGTGATTCTATTAGTAAAAGTCCTTTGGAAGAACCACTCTTCTGAGGAGGCGACTTGGGAGACTGAGGAGCACATGAGGAGGTAGCACCCTCATTTGTTCAATCAGTCAGGTAAGAAAATTTCGGGACGAAATTTTTTTTAGGAGGGGAGAATTGTAACATCCCGTTACCAATGTGAAGGGCATATTGGTAATTTGGATGGATTAGGTTTGGGTGCATGCATATGTTGAATTGCACATGCATTTTGCTTTTATATTTATTGATAAATGTTTAATTGTTGCACAAGCATATGAATGTACATACATGTATGACATTTCCCGGTATGATTGTGTAAATTGGAAAATTGAGTGAAAAATGTACAGATTGTGTTTTGACTATAGAATTGGAGTGGAAATTGAATTTAGAGGTTTGAAAATTGAAATTGGAGTATAGGAATATGTATTTCCTAATTTTGAGGATTTATAGGAATTTTTCTGAAATTTTTGGAATTATGAGTCCGGACTGGAAAAATGATTTAAAAGCCGATTAATTGGATTCCGGTTCCGCAATTGATTGGTAATTGGCATGAGATAATTTAAGGTATGATTTTAGGATTTATTATTCATATTCATTGCGAAATTGGGAGAAAATTTGAATAAAAATCGGATTTTTAGACCCTAAGAATGTGGCATGTGGCATGAGAGTTGCTAAACATGCCTTAAGCCTTAAGTATAAAAACCCTAATCTTTGAATATTGCCTCCCACGACACCCTTGCCTTTGAAAGAAGATTTTCACCTTCGTTCTTCTCTTCTCCTTTGTGATCCATCATCTTTGCTTTCTGTTTCTATTTTCTTCTCTTAAATTGTTCCATTCTTCATCTTCAACCTAGCTTAAGCCTTGGATTTGAGAAGATGACTTTTGGTGGAGAAAGAAGTGATTACTGTGGATGTGCCTAGGTTTAAAGATTGGAGTTTCTTGGTGATTTTCGAAAGTTTAAGGCTTGAATCAAGTAAGTTCTTACTCCTTTATGTTTTAGATAGTTTGATTTGATCATTGATTAGAGTTATTAATTGTTTAAGAATTTATAAGTTTCGGATGATATGAGTTTTGAGAAATATGTTGATTTTGATTTGGGTATTTGAAGAATAATTGGTTTTAGATGGAATTGAGTTTAGGGGTTAGTAGATTAGAGTATTTGGAGTTGTTTGGGAGTGTTTTTGTAAAGAGTTGGATGATTTAGAAATCTGCAGATCTGAGAAATTCTGAATTTTGGACGTATTTCTGGGTTTGCACTTCGTGACGTGTGATGAACACGCCGCGGCGAGCCATTCCCATCATGCACGTCGCGACGAGCGTTTAATTCTACGTCGCGGCGAGCTAGTTTCTTCCGCATGTCGCGGCGAGTGAAGGCGCACGTCGCGGTGAGCAGAAGTGAACACGCCGCGGGGAGAGCTGCGCGTGCGTCGCGGCGAAGGCGAGGACCCCAAATTTCTGAAGATGAATTTATTTGTTTAAGTGATGATTTTGAGGTTTAAATTCCAAATGAGTTAGTTATTGATTGATTTGAAATTTAGAGACTAAGAATTGTGAATTGATAAGAGGGAATCTCGGAATTAAATTCGATGGTTCTCGAAATCGGATGGCGATTTATTAGGGAATTTGATTTGTGATTGGAGTATGACTTTAGAGAGTTCAGATCTTAGTCAATTAAATTATGGAGTTATGAATTGTTATCGGTTTAGAGTGAAAGAATTGAATTGGAAAGATCCGGGAATAGGATCGGGAATGTCATAAACATGTATAGTACTCATCGCATTCGCTGCATGTGCATTGTTGAATATTAGAAATTGTGCAATTAGTAATGTTTGGTTATTCTGATTGTTTTAGAGACGCAAGTGGAGCGTCGATCTTTCGACGTAGGTGAGACTTCCCGGCAGTAGCTCGAAAGTTAGAGGTGAGTAACCTAGTTGGTTTCTCAACCTTTATATGTTACATTTTATGCACCTATGCAATGTGGAGTTAAGGAAGGATTTGTGTGTTTGCTTTTGATTGATTTCGGACCATAGGTGTCCGAAATATTTAGAACTTGACATAGAAGTGTTAATTGTGCGTAAATTGAAATTAATTGGTTTTGATGCAAAAAATTGGATATGCAGTATTATGTTGTGATACGACTAGTGTAAACTGAAACATGTGCATTCATGCGTAAAGGCATGATCAGATAATGGTTGTTGTGACCGGAGCAGCCAACGTTTTTCAGAGCTTTAAGCTCAACGCACAGGGCTCGAGCCCAACAAAATTTTAGAGCCACAGGCTCAACGTATCAGGGCTTCATGCCCACCGTAATCAGGCACACGGTCACAACAACGTAATAAAACGAAAAGTGTCACATGTGCATTCTGCATATGAATGATTAAATGTGAATTGTGTGAAAGGCGATACGTCTTATATGTGTAATTTGATAATGCATAGGATAATTCGGATTATGCTTATATGTGAAATTATATGAACTGTTTGTATATGCATGAGTTGGGTGGACCATCGATGATGGTTTCTCGCTGAGTTCGCAAACTCACCCAATATTGCAAATATTTTTCAGGACAGTGATTGTAGACTCCGAGCTCCAGTTAGCGAGAGACTTTTCTTGCCTTGTTGAGCGTGTTGGCAAGAGAAGTATGACTCATAGGTCGGTCAGCTGGGATGGTTTTTGGGGATGACTTAGTTAGTTTTGTATCAGTTCCTTTTTGGAATATGTGTATAGATTATGGAATTGATAAGCTTGTAAATTGTTGTTTTGAGGTTTTGAAATGAAAATCTTTTGGTTTTTAAAAAAATTTAGCGAATTTGATATTACAGTTTTATTATATTGATGTCATGTGGATATAGAAATGATCGTTCGTAGTGCACCCTCATCGTAGGTTATGTATTGGAATGACCTACGGGCGTCCCGGTGCGTACTCTACGGTAAGGGAGCGTTACAAACTTTGCCAAAATATATCTGTATCAATCCCAAATGTTCCCTTAAAGTCCGAAGATGAATTTTACATTCATCCACCAAAGTACTGCACTCAGTTCTCAGTTCATGACAAATTTTGAGACTCTTAGAGACAAAATTGAAATTCTTTATCTTCATAAGAAATGTAGCCATATGTTTCTAGTTTAATCCAAACAAATAATCTTCTCATTTTGATAACTAGAGAAAAAGTTATGGCTAACAGACCGAAATACACTTAGTGAACATTTTCCAGATCAACCACCACTTTTGTTTCCAAATCTTTCCTTATCTCAACTCATACCAAGATCACTCTTCCAACTCCCTCTACTTCTCATTTTCAATAAATGCACATTTAAAACAATCATACCTAGAAGTTGTCAATGAATGCATGTAGACTTAGTTTTGTGTGTGTAAAGATTCAAATTCACATACATGAATGCTGACATGTTGCTGGACATGAAATGCAAATTTTTTTCCTAACTCTCACATTGCTATTCTCTCCATTTGAAATCTGGATTTTAACCTTTAATATGAGGACGAGATGTTACCGATAGAAGTCTTTATAAGAATAAATGATTTAATAGCTAGTAACTTGATCCTTTTTTTACTAATGTATCCCAATCTCTGATATCACAAATATTAAGAATTACTCCCTTTAATGGCACGTAATTCTCCAACGTGCACCTTCAAGTGTGTCTTATGAAGGGTGTAGCATAATCCACCATGACCAACCATCAATGCTCCTTTTGATAGCTTCCAATTGTCAACTCCAAAAGTATGCCTCCTCTTGGTCAAGGACATTCATAAACAACAAATTGAGGCACAAGTATATAATGTATCGTACACCTCTCAAGGCCAATATGCACCTAATGCCAATCTAAATTCAGATGTCATTCATACCTATTATGCAAGCAAAGCTTTGATTTTCCATCTTTATACTTGCAAAATCACCACTCTTATAATTGGCGAAGTATTTCCTCTTCGGAACATCGAACGTTAAATTCTTTATTAATATGAACGATGCAGCGAGCTACATCTTATTGGTATTTTTTATATAATATATATGATTTTTATTATTTAATAAATTAAAAAATCTATAATTATATTATGACACAGATATAATATATATCATAATTCAAAAATTATGAAAAGAGGGTATAATTGATTTTTTAGTTATTAATTTTTGGTTGATCATCCAAAAAGCTCCTCTTATGAAGCTTTTAGAAATCAGCTTAAATAAGCTATTCACTAAATACATCAATAACTTTTTAAGATGATCAAAAAGCTAACTTTATCAATAAGTTAAAAAACAACTGATAAATTGTTTGCCAAACACCTCCTATGTTCCTCAAAACTAAAAAATGCGGAAGTAGATAGTTATAATGAGTTATACAGTCGGCGAACACAGTCATGTCTAATCTCGAAACATTGTCGTTCAACTTACACACAGTTACAAAAGCTTACACAATCATGCGTAAGATCATGTCCACCATTGACACAAACATGTCCTCCAGAAATAGCTTCCAATTATCGGTTTCTGCTTCAAATCCGCTTGAATTTCATTACTTTTGATCCACAAAGACAGCTAACACTTTTGGAACCCAAATTTAGTAGTATTAGTCAAGCAAAGATCTATAAGATGAGATTGGATCCATAGTAATTTTGATCTTAAATTTCTTAAATACACATTAAAATATGTTATTTTGGACAATAAAACTAAAACGACATCATTTTAAAGAAAAAAAGTTCAAACCATCAAACCTATATATAAACCTAGTCTAACGGGATGAACTAAAATTACAATTCCTACTTACAAATCTTGAGATAATTTACTTTTTTTTTATACATGCAGTTGAATTGGTACATCTCTGATCACCTTTAGTAAATGTGATGAGTGGAAGCTCTCTATCGGGCTCGTATGTTCATTACTTATTTTCATTCACACCTTAGAGAAACGTGATATATTGTTTTGGTGGCAGATCTTTAGTCTCTATCATCAAAATTTTATTCTAAACATGTTTATGCAAAATCCTAACAGCAATAAACTCCTAAAATTCTTGATAGGCAAAGGGAAAGGAAAAATTATAAACAACTAGTCCTGAGTAGGATTTCTGGTCCTTTACGTTGCGTATGGTTGTTGTCTCCTGTATGTAGGGACGGAGCGGAACAGAAATTTAGAGACGAAACGGAACAGAATTTGGAGACAGTAAGATATTTGGTTGTGATGGATAAAAAGATAAAAATAAAAAAAAATAATAGTAAGTATAAATTTTATAATAATAATAAATAATAATAATAATCAAAACAAAATTTATAATAATAATAACAATAATAATAATAATCAATACAAAATTTATAATAATAATAATAATAAAATAATAATAATAATAATCAATACAAAATTTATAATAATAATAATCAAAAAAATTTATTATAATAATAATAATAATCAATACAAAATTTATAATTAATAATAATAATAATAATAATAATAAATAATCAATACAAAATTTATAATAATGATAAATAATAATAATAATAATAATAATGATCAATACAAAATTTATAATATTAATATTAATATTAATAACAAAAGGTTGTGTACACAAAATGGGAAGGACAATAAAATTTTGTCCAGTGCAATATGCTCGCAACACTGGAGATAAGGGACAAAAATTTTTGTCCTTTCTTTTTCAGAAGAGGAAAAACTTTTGTCCCTATCATCCAGAACGTAGGATAAAAGTTTGGAGAATGGAGACAGCAACCAACCAAATATAGAGGAGGGGCAAAAAAATTTTATTTTGTCTTCTGTTTCTATTAACGGGAAAGCAACCATACACTGCCTTAGTATTCACGTTTTGTGGATCATTCGTTTGATCCCAGCTGTCGCTTAGTGGTACTTGATACTTACAATCACCCTAACAGCACACAAGCGTCTTATTATTAGCGCCTTATTAACTTTATTCGACACTGACAAGCATTTTTCGTAACCAACACTTATTCATAATTCATATTACCACACCATAATCAATCTATTCAATTCTTCAATTAATCTCCTCTTCTGCAGTATTCATCCCTTGATCCATGTTCCTTGTACCTTTCCTTGACCTTTTCAATATCAGCATCACTAACTGCTTGCGAACCATCAAAAGCCTTATCAGAAGTCTGACTTGCAAGACTTTGCTCCTTGTCAGCCTTCCTTCTCCTTAGCCACTCTTTTGATCTCATCAGCAAGTGAAGGTGCCTTCACGTCGATTACATGTTCACGATTACTGTTTTTACTTTCCTTGGCTATATCTCTGAGAGATATTTAAGGTATCCATGTCAGTCTCTGGACTACAAGGAATAGACACCAAACTTACCAACAGAATTAACTGTTAGAAACTAAATTCGGGTTTAGAAGCCAAATAGCTACATGCACTCATGCAGATTAGTATATGCTTATTCTCTCTAGAGTCTAATTTGGTATTCATATATTATGCTCAAAAGTTTGAAACCAAAATGAACTAAGAATGGTTACTTTTAGGTCATAAGTTCTTTCACTGCTGCATACATTTTTTGATAGAGTCCTATCTACACCGTTCTAATAGCTTTAATAATCAGTACGTACTAAGAATAGAACACCTAGGTAGAGCAAATAAATGAATATGTGAACAAGTTGATTGTCTTAAACAGTCATCTATAATTTATATCCACGTTAGGATCTATAATATCATGCCACATTAGGACCTTCTGTTAAACTGGTATAAGTTAAGTAGCGCAATCCACTTATCGCCTGAACTGTTTTCCTTATCCTCGAGTGTTGAAAAGGTCGGTCTTTTAAAATTCAGAATCATATCCCAATTGGAAACAGAATAGAACAACAGTGATTGATAGTAAACTTTTCTTTGCCTAATCCAAAACTATGCACCAAAAAGAAAAAAATCTCCTTGGTAGCTCAGCCATCTAAAATTACAAAAATCCCCTACTTCGCTTAGTTAAGGCATCAAATGAGGAAAAATAATAAAAAAGAATAAAACAGAAGTAACAACACAGACCTTGGTCAGCCTATGCAGGTATGGTATTAAAGATTGTTGAGTTTTGACTCTTTTATTGTCCCATATTGGTTAGGGACAACAATTGAGACAAGTCTCTTACCTATATAAGGAGGTTGCTACCTCCTTGTTTAATGCACCAAATAAAGTCAAAGATTTGTATGACAAATTTGACTCTAGTTAAATTCCTCTTTTAAGGTGAGAGTTGGGGAGTTTGTCTTGGGTATTTCTTTGTGGATGTGTTGGTGTATTAGGTAATTGGGTGAGAGGAAAAATTTTGTGATTATAAGAATTTTTCACATAGTGGATTTTCTTCTCGGTGCCTATAGTTTTTCTTCGATTTAGGAGCTTCCATGTAAATTCTCTTGTGTTGCTATTTTTTGATATTTTTATCTATCAAATATCCTTGAATGTGGGTTTTGGGAGGTCTAAATTCTCAACAATTGGTATCAGAACCAAGGTGTGTTTTTCTTGAAAATTTCAAGTATACTCTGTGGTCGCAGTTTTAACTGATCTTCCACATCAAAAAAGATTTTCGTGAGAAATGTTCATTTAGTACGGTGGAGTTTTGGTGTGATAGTGTGGTAGTACATGTCTAGGAAAGTTTTGGCTACGGAAAGACTTGGTATTTAAGTGTGTCTGTTGTGACCTACTTCTCTTTCCTGAAAACTTTTTTGGTGTACTATTCATTTCTACGGTAAAATTCATCAAAGCAGAAGAGCATAGGAAAAATTTCAGGAAATAAGGCTTCGAATCCTTTTAGATTTGAGGTGGAGAAAATCGATGAGAGAATCAATTTTGGCTTGTGGCAAGTGCAAGTCAGGGACATTTTTATTCAGTCGGGGTTACACAAGGCATTGAAAGGAAGAAAAATCCCTTATATCAGTACAGGTAAATCTAGTATGAGCGATGAAGATTGGGAGGATCTGGATTTAAGAGCAGCAAGTGGGATACGATTGTGCTTGGCTAATAATTTCCTTATGAATGTGCATGGGATATCTACAGCAAAGGAGCTCTGGGAAAAGCTCGAGGAATTGTATCAAACAAAGGGCGTCTCAAATCGGGTATACCTAAAGGAGCAGTTTTATACACTGCAGATGAGGGAAGGTACTACAATTTCAGATCATTTAAGTATTATCAATGGGATCGCCTCTGAACTGGAGGCAATTGGAGTTCGTATAGATGATGACGATCAAGCTTTGAGACTCATCTGGTCTCTTCCACTTTCATATGAACACATGAAACCGATTTTGATTCGCGGAAAGGAGAAGATAGTTTCTTCTGAAGTTACCAAAAAACTCTTTTCAGAAGAGAGAAGACTGGGCAGTGGAAGAAATGTTCCTCCTAAAGGCTCAGCCCTGGTGGTAGCTAGATATCGAAAAAAGAATTGTATAAAGAAAAATATAGTATGTTGGACGTGTGAACAATCTGGGCATGTGAAGAAAAATTATCTAATAGGTAGAGCAGGTTCGACAAGAGGCTCTGGGTCAATTAATAGAGAGACAAACAATGTCGCTAACATTATCTCCATGGATGATATTCTTGTTCTCTAAAAAGAGAAGGCATATACATACTCATGGTATGCCACTAATCCCAAAGTTGTCATGATAGAGGATGTGTTGCGGTTAGCGAATCCACAAGTTTGCACACGGGTATTGGTTTGACATTAATGCAAGGTGTATAGTGGAATTTATATCAATGGTTGATAAACTTCTAAGAAAGAAAAATATGGAAGTTGCACCATAATTTTTCAGCAAGGTTATTTTCGACATGTGCCGAAGTAAAAGGCTTAGAATTGGTTTATTCTGAGTGAGTATGCTTTTATGGTGAAGCATGATGCTATAAAGCATGATAATTCTCTACAGTGAGATTTGTGTTATTTTCAAGAGATCTACATTAAGGTGGAGTGTGGTTGTGGGATCAACCAAAGTCGCCAAGGTGAAGATTGTTGAGTTTTGGCTCCTTTGTTGTCCCATTTTGGTTAGGGATAACAATTGAGACAAGTCTTTTACCTATATAAGGAGGTTGCAACCTCCTTGTTTA
Organism: Erythroxylum novogranatense; assembly: GCA_029891385.1. Classification (NCBI taxonomy): domain Eukaryota; kingdom Viridiplantae; phylum Streptophyta; class Magnoliopsida; order Malpighiales; family Erythroxylaceae; genus Erythroxylum; species Erythroxylum novogranatense. Next base: position 52,549,128 of record CM057232.1, read on the forward strand.
ATGCACCAAACAAAGTCAAAGACTTGTATGACAAATTTGACTCTAGTTAAATTCCTCTTTTGAGGTGAGAGTTGAAGAGTTTGTCTTGGGTATTTCTTTGTGGGGGTGTTGGTGTATTAGAGAATTGGGTGAGAAGAAAAATTGTGTGATTGTAAGAATTTTTCATATAGTGAAGTTTCTTCTTGGTGCCTGTAGTTTTTCTCTGGTTTGAAAATTTCCACGTAAATTCTCTTGTGTTGTTATTTTCTTATATTTTTGTCTATCAAATATCCTTAGGTGTAGGTTTTGGGAGGTCTAAACAAAGATCTCAACATCATTGGTCTTGAAGGTGTGCATAGGACAAACATAGAGCCACCGATCTTGAGGAACTGTTGAAAGGGAAAGATTGAGAGGGAAAAATCAAGTTCATACAATGAATAAAAGCAAGTTAGCTTGAAAGGACGGAAGTAGGAGTCCAGAGACTAGTGAATGACCAAAAGAAAGTGCACGCGCCTCATAGAGGTTGGGGTTAGTGGATACGTGGAGTTGTGGGAATTTTCCATTCTATTTTGAGCATGCGTGTTACTTACAGGTGATCGGTTTTGTGAAGTTCTCCTTTTGTTACATTGAGGTCATACATTCGTATCTTCCAAAACAACAAACTTATTATATTTTATATTATTTTATCACAGTTGTCATAATGACATTTTTAACATTAATCAACCATCTAAATTTTCAAATTAAAAAAAACTATCTAAATTTTCAACTTATTATAAATATAACCCAACGTTGTATAATCATGGTGACATATTAATATGTAGACATTATTTATTTTCAAATATAATAATTAATTTTTTTAGCATCATCATTTTGAAAATTATATTCCTTTTGCTTTTTCAATTGTAGAAAATTGTCAAATTTTATTCAATTATATAATAAAATTAATCCCAACTTTAAAAGAAATGCATAAATTTTAATTTTCACAAATAATCTATCGTCAAGTTTTTGTTGATATATATGACGTGGCAAGCCGATCAGTTAATATTTTTGTCATGTTAATATAACATATTGTATTATATCATGTATGAATTCTATTATTTAATAAATTAAAAATATCAAAACCTTAGTTCATACGTAATACAAATATATTATGTGGCGTCACATATTAATACTAATATGAAGTGAAAATTATGCCATTCATATTAATAGATATTAAGGAAATTTAATATCGAGTTATTTTATTAAAATTAAAATATTTTATTGTCAATTTTAATATTCTAATTAGTATTATAAAATTAAATATAATTTGATATTTTATTTATAACTAACCCTTCCTTTTTCATCCTAATATCTCTCTACAATCACAAATTTCATTGCTGTCACTGATCTAATCCGTCTCTTTCACCAATCGTTTGTGTATATAAATTAACTCCACCTTTCATTCCCACTGCCTTGTCAATCGTGCATACAAATTATGGGTACGGGAATCATGTGAATTTCACATAAGCAAGAACATTTTAGGAAACCTAAAACATAAGCCCATAATTCCTGAGCAAAGGTGAGTTTCAAAGAGAGAAGGAAGCAACCTGGTATTGGTTGCTTAGTTAGGAAGTATCATAAGATTAATGCCTAGAAGAGTTTAGTCAAAATATTAAGACAGCCTTTAGCGGAGAACAACACGAGGCTAGTTCTGGGACTTGGTGTGGGCCTATCTACGATGTCGCATTGTGTTCCAACAAACTTGATTTCAACAACGTTGCTGTTAGACCCCTAAGTTCAGATTGCGGGATCGTGCGAGTGTTGGCGAGCCTTGGCCAATGCTTGGCACGTAAGTTGGCATGAGGAAGTCTTGTTGATGAGGAACAAGGCAAAGTCTTGCTAGCTGGTGAGCAAAACCCGAAGAACTTGTGAAGTAGGCGAGGGATGCGGGGAGTATTGACAAAGATCTCGAGAGTAGGCGAGATTCGATAAGCATGGGCACGCGTAGGCGCGCATTGACGAAAACTAAGTCATGCGAGACTCGAGAGTGTTCGAGAAGGTGCAAAGGTGTATGAGACTCAGGAGGATGCGCGAAAGCATGCGAGCGTGATAAGACGCCTAAACACTTAACTTCGGCGAGGCAGCTTGAAGGTATGTAAATGGGCGAGGTTTTATATACTAACTCGGTTTGTGACTTGTGACTTAGTCATGGAGCGATGAGACTGCACCATGAGATAGCTTGACATGGAAAATGGACTTATCCATGGACGGGCATTGATGGACCTATGTGTGGATAGATTGTGTTGAAAACACTAAGGTGAATGTGGGCGAGTGGGATCAGACTTGGTGCGAATTTTGGTAGAGCATCAAACCTTGTGGAGATTGACTCGACCCAGGCTAAGACTTGACAGACTAAGGACTTGGCTATGCTCGGATGGATGAACCATGACTAGCAGACTTGTTGTGGGAACCATGCTCGGATCAGACCAGTGTGCTAGTGGGCTTCGGTGAGATCACATTACATCATCAGCGGATAGAGATCGCGAGGAGATCTTGGATGATGTGGCGATGACTATGAGTTAGAGTTGCAGTGAAACTCAACATCTGAAGATAGTGGAGATCTTTGTGAATAAGGATGTTAGTGTTTTAGATAAATGTAAACTCTATCTTATGTTATCTTGTTAGATCTTATCTTATCAGTTAGAATCCTATTTGGATTGGGGTGTCATCCAATTGGTTTATGTTATCTTAACTGATAGGATAGACGTGATCTTGGGTAGTACATATTTAGTGGGAATCTGTGACTCCATGCTTAGGTGCCTATATATAGCTCATTCGAGCTTTGCTCTTCTTATTCTGTAATTCATTCAGAGAGAGCATTCTTTGTATTCTTTGAGTGAAAGTAATTTGAAGTTGGTCTTTTGACCGTATCTCTGTGTGTTTTTTCGTTGCCTATATTTCTTTATTGCTTCCGCGTTGTTTCTTCGAGTGTGTGCGAGGTAAACACTTCAAGGCTGAGTCTTATTTTAAAGGATCTAAGTAAGACTGCCGTGCAAAGGGTGTGAGCGAGTAACTTTGGGTGAAAGTTCGAGTCTCCAAGGTGACCTTTGTAACAACTGGTATCAGAGCTAAAGTTTGGAATGGCTGTAGGCAACTTGATAGAACGGGTGTCTAGGGTGGAGTCACTCCTTGGACCTATTCCTCAAGGGGAGGAAGAGGTAACTTCTCACAGTACTAGTTTTGAGATGTTGGAGGCGAGGGTCCAACAGTTGCAGCAACAGATGGGTGAGACATTGCAGGCACTGGAGGATGCTCAGTTTGAGATTACTATACTGAGGCGTGCCGTTGTAACGCGAGATCTCGAGCGAGGTGAAGGATCAACACCACAACTTTTTTCTGTGAAAGTACGTGAATCGAGGGTGTTCGAAGGCGTGTGGGACGCCAAAGTGTTGGAGAACTTCTTGTGGGATATGGAGCAGTACTTTGCGGCTACTAGGGTATCAGATGCTGATAAGGTCAATGTAACGGCTATGTATTTAGATGGGGATGCCAAGCTCTAGTGAAGAACGAGGACCTCTGTGGAGATCAACGCGGGTAGAACTCCTGTAGATACATAGGAGCTCATGAAAAGGAGTTGAAGGATCAATTTCTTCCTATGAATACTTCTTGGCTCGCGAGGGATACCTTGAAGAAGCTAACGCAGGATGGATCGGTAAGGGATTATGTGAAATCTTTTAGTTCTCTCTTACTTGATATTGAAAATATGTCAGACGAGGATAAGCTTTTCAACTTTTTGTCCGGGTTACAACCATAGGCGCAAATGGAGTTGCGGAAGCAAAATGTGAAGGACGTGGTTGGTGCAATTGCGGCCGCTGATGCCTTGGTGGATTTTCAAGCAATGAAAGAAACTAAGGTAAACTCCTCTAATTCTACTAAGGGTAAAGGCCATTCTCAACAGGAGAATACTGAGGGAAAAAAGAAGGACTCCAAAAAGGGAGACTTCAGGTGAAAAAGCAAGCAAAATGGTGGGTCCGAGAATGGGGAGACGTCCTCCAGAAAGGGCAAGGTTGCTTGTTTTCTGTGCGGTGAATCACATTATGCGAGAGATTGTTCGAGGAGAGAGAAACTAAATGCCTTGATAGTCGAAGAAGAGGGTGAATCTTCAAAGGAGGCAGCGTTAAATCCGATTGCATTATTGAATGCGGTTAGTAAAGAACATAATCCTTATGATGAACTGATGTATGTGAAGATACAGGTTAAAGGGATAGAGGTGATCGCGATGGTGGATATGAATGCGTCACATTCTTTGGTTGCGGAAAGGATGGTACGCAAGTTGGGGCTTAAAGTATCCAAGACCCCGACGAAGGTAAGAGCTTAGCGGGGAAGGCACAAGCGGTAATGGGAGCTGCTTACAACATTCTAGTAAACATAGAAAGTTGGAGTGCTAGGATGAACTGCATGGTCGTACCACTTGAGGATTTCGAGTTGATATTAGGGATCGACTTTCTTAAAGCAGCAAAGACGGTGTTGTATCCTAGTTTGGGAGGTATGATGTTCATGCATGGTGAAAATCCTTCTTTGTTAATTGTTGTAGATTCGTTAATGAGACAAAAGAGACTACGACATCAGTAGCACATATGTCGGCTGTGATCGTTGAGAAGGAGCCAAATTATGCTCGAGGAAACCCGAAATAGAAGGTGGGTAAGGAACATATAGTTGCCAAGATTGCAAAGGATCAAGGTGACAGGGAAAACTCAGCGGACCAAGCTTTTCTCAACATATCTTTGGCAGGCGCGGTGACCCTTGAGAAGGCGAGTCCAAGTGGAAGCAAAGACAACCCCAATGAATTGGAAAAATGGTATGTGGGAGAAATAACAATTGATATGAAGACTTGATACCGTCTTCAAAAGTTGACCAAGGAGTCTTGGAGGGAACCGCTCGGGGAGGAGTGCCCATAGATTATTTCGACGATGGCGTTTTATTCTTCTAGTGGGGGTGGTTTGTTAGACCTCTAAGTTCAGATTGCGTGATCGTGCGAGTGTTGGCGAGCCTAGGCCAATGCTTGGCACGTAAGTTGGCACGAGGAAGGCGTATTGATAAGGAACAAGGCAAAGTCTTACTAGTTGGCGAGCAAAACCCGAGGAACTTGCGAAGTAGGCGAGGGATGCGAGGAGTATCGACGAAGATCTCGAGAGCAGGCGAGATTCGATACGCATGGGCACGCGTAGGCGCGCATTGACGAAAACTAAGTCATGCGAGACCCGAGAGTGCTCGAGAAGGCGCAAAGGTGTATGAGACCCACGAGGATGCTCGAAAGCATGCAAGCGCGATGAGATGCCTAAACACTTAACTTCGACGAGGCAGCTCGGAGGTATGTAAATGGACAAGGTTTTATATACTAACTCGGTTTGTGACTTGTGACTTATTCATGGAGCGATGAGACTGCACCAGGAGATAGCTTGACATGGAAAATGGACTTATCCATGGACGAGCATTGATGGACCTATGTGCGGATAGACTGTGTTGAAAACACTAAGGTGAATGTGGGCGAGTGGGATCAGACTTGGTGCGAATTTTGGTAGAGCATCGAACCTTGTGGAGATTGACTCGACCCAGGCTAAGACTTGACAGACTAAGGACTTGGCTATGCTCAGATGGATGAACCATAACTAGCAGACTTGTTGTGGGAACATTAGATCAGACCAGTGTGCTAGTGGGCTTCGGTGAGATCACATTGCATCATCAGCGGATAAAGATCGCGGGGAGATCTTGGATGATGTGGCGATGACTATGAGTTAGAGTTGCAGTGAAACTCAACATCTGAAGATAGTAGAGATCTTTGCGGATAAGGATGTTAGTGTTCTAGATAAATGTAAACTCTATCTTATGTTATCTTGTTAGATCTTATCTTATCAGTTAGAATCCTATTTGGATTGGGGTGTCATTCAATTGGTTTATGTTATCTTAACTGATAGGATAGACGTGATATTGGGTAGTACAGATTTAGTGAGAATCTGTGACTCCATGCTTAGGTACCTATATATAGCTCATTCGAGCTTTGCTCTTCTTATTCTGTAATTCATTCAGAGAGAGCATTCTTTGTATTCTTTGAGGGAAAGTAATATAAAGTTGGTCTTTTGACCGTATCTCTGTGTGTTCTTTCGTTGCCTATATTTCTTTATTGCTTCCGCGTTGTTTCTTCGAGTGTGTACGAGGTAAACACTTCAAGGCTGAGTCTTATTTTAACGGATCTAAGTGAGACTGTCGTGCAAAGGGTGTGAGCGAGCAACTTCGGGTGAAAGTTCGAGTCTCTAAGGTGATCTTTGTAACAGTTGCCATTGTAAGAACGTGGAGGCAAGTTTGTTTGATTTCGTTTCTCTATATTTAAGAAGTTTTTCTTTGGAATTGAGTAATAAGTATTTTAAATTAAAAAAATAAAAGAAGAAAAATAGTGGAAAACACAAGTTTGGTTTAAGAAGATTAAAAGACATCAATCGCTAGTATAATTTATCAATTTTTACAATTTAAATTTTTTAGAATTCTTTATATTTTATAAAAATTATATAAATGTTTTATTATTTTACTAACTTTTGTTCAATGATGATTATAAGGTGAATAAAATGTCATACAAATAAAAGAGTAACTTTCATAAATAAACTAAAAAAATCATGACTTGACTCAATTAAAACCCTTTTATCCATCAATTTTGCTTGTCTTACTTTCTCACATTATAATTTATAATATCATTTTCAATTTTTTTACTAAACTCACTTGTTAATGATTACAATGCTAATCCAAACATGATAGGATGAACTTATACTTGGAATGTTATATTACATCTAAGCAAGTTGTCAATTCCTCTCTTATTATAGCAATTTTATTTTCTCTCTCACAACGACTAGTTTAATCAATAATCTCTTTCACTCTTTCAAAATTTGAAATTTTATACAAGGACACTAATGAAGATAAGTTGGAAGTTGATGACAATTATATTCTAATTTTAAAAGGTAAAATTAAAATAAGCATATTGCATCTAGTAATTTAGGTTGATGATCACATTTCTACCTTTCCTCTTTTCCATAATTCAAAGCGATTATAAAAGACAATATACTCTTCCATTATTTGGTAGAAGAATTTAGATATTACTTGCAATATCTAAATATTATTTGTATTAAAAGAACTAGATGAAAATAAATAATTTGTAGTTAATGTTAGAATGTGTGGTAATTATAACAAACACTTATGAATGCACATCCATCTTCTTGTTTCATATATTAAGAAACAATTTCAATCATTTGAAGGTAAAGCTTCAAAATACCAATCTTATAAGTTTCAAATTATCAATTAATATTTATAATTTATATTTAGTGAGCAAAAGTTTGTATCATAACTCCTTTTTCATTAATAATAATAGTTGTGTGTCTGTATACAATCTCATTATGTCTACATAATCATTCTATTAAGTAGCATCCTAATTAAGGTGTATATATCTACTTATCATTTGCTCTATAATTGTCATCGTTATACTTATGAAGGGAGAATAGATAGTTGTAAACATGTACAAATTAAAGGGAGAGAGATTGCTAAAAGTAGAATCATAAGTTGCTTCAAACACCTCAAATGAAAGATCTTCAATGATATGACAAAAAAACTTGAACATATATTTAAACAAGGAATTAAGATCCTTATTGACTAAAAGCTGCTCCTTGAACTTACAGAGGTATTATTAACCTTTTATGAGCATTATGTTACAAGTAAGAATATTGTGTGAAATTTAACACATTAAATTCAAGAAGTAAAGTTGGTTTGAATTAATTCACTCTAATGTATAGCAAGCACTAATACTATGTGTAAAAGGATCAAATTACTTAGTCTCTTTCATAGGTGATTATTCCAAGAAGCGATGGTGTAGCCTATCAAGAGGAAACCATACACTTTCTTAATCTTCAAAATTTTTAAAACATGAGTTGAACCTGATCTTGTAAAAATAAATCAAGTATTAAAGAATAGATAATGTAGGGGAATATACTAGCAATGAATTTAATGTAATGTATATGAAAAAAGATATCAAAAGACAATTCATTATTGTACATAGTCTTCAATTAAATGGAGTGGTAGAGCAAATAAACATAATTCTAGTTGAAACAAAAAGAGCAGTATTAAGAGTCGGAGGCTTAGATTAAGCCTTCTAGATAAGCATTCAATATCCAATGTTATGTAATGAATCAGATTCGTCCATCATTTACAATTAAGTTGAAGACAACAAGGAAAATGTAGACTAGGGGGTAAGTGAAGTATTCTAAATGTAGACTAGGAGTAAGTGAATTATTCTAACTTTTATGTATTTGAAGCTCTTTATACATATATAATGTACAATGTCAAAGAAATCACGAGCCAAAATTCAGGAAATACTTATTTTTGAAGGGTATCACTTATGTTAATAAGGAAGTCACATTTATAGAAGATATCACTTTTATTGTTAATGAGGATCACGTTTTCTTGAACACATCCCTTTTTTCTTATCTCTATAATATTTTTTACATCTATTTTGTTGTTCCAAAATCCTCTCTTCCCTCTCATCTATTTCTTGTTTCTTTTGGACTCTTGCCTCAGAGCGTGCGGTCTCGCTATCTTGATTGACTGTTAAGAAGTTGCAAGTGGCCGACAACACAGGCTCGTAAGTATTTTCTAACTGGAGTGACTTTTGGTGCAGAATCAGACTGACTTTGGGATTTTCAAAAACTTTGAATTTGGTAATGCAATACAAATGTTAGCTCATAGGAAAAATCTAATAACTCAAATTGATATTATTCTAAAGGGTTGTTTAAAAGAATGAATAACTTCTACCATCGTTTGACATTAAAGTAGAAATGCTAAATCATATAAATCATTTGGTGGTTTGTTATACTCAATTCTAAAGACAAATTTTGGTAATTTCTTGATTTCACTTGGACATATAGCTTAGGTTTACTTTGACAATGTTTTTTTTGGGATGAAATTAGGTATATCTAATTAGGTTAAATAAAATTATCTTAAAAAAACAAAATGAACACGTTTTTTAGTTTCTACTCCATATTATTACATTATCTTTCACATCTGGATCTGGCATGCAATTTATTTAGCATTGGGGGAAAAATAGTTGAAATCTCTTCAACCTATATGGTGAAGTCTGTCGTTGGTTTGATTTCTTTCTTGTATGCTGTATTTGGCCAGTAATTAATGCTAAGTCACATGGTTCATAGTTTTTCAGAGTATAAGGTTTTTCATTGTGATGGTTGCTTTGTAAATTCTGGGACTTACCAGAACCTGAAAGTCAAAAGTTAATCAAACTTATAGTTGCCCAATAGTCCTTTTAGTCCTGATGGAATATGTTTTCCCCACTTTTGGAGTTCTGTAAGAGTCGTAAAAACTTTTTTTTTTTTTTTGTAGAAGCAAGTTAGTTCAAGTTTTTCTAGATGTTGTACCTTCGTATGTGGGAAAATTTCAGCATAAATTTCAAGCTGTAATATTAATTTCTATAAGGTTTGTTATGTAGGTTTTTGTTTTTACACATCTTTTTATTATTGTAGTATTGAAACCTGAGGAAATAAATGCAGTAAGTGTATTGAACCTAGGGGAAAAGAGACAGGAAGCTTATAAGTTGAAACACCAAGCAACCGTAATCTGTTGGGTTTGTCATGTTTGTCTTTAGTTGGACTTAGATCATACTTAATGATGATGTTCATTTGAGTCTTCTTAGATATACTTTTGTTCCATGAGCTAATTTCTATTACATAATTTAAGATGGTTTCTCGTGACACTAACGCATTGTTTGGTTGATGTCTTTGTTGGTAGAGATAGATGACAGGGACACAAAAGTTCTGTGCCTTGTAATATTTGCTTGCTGTCTCAATATATTTTTGTTTCAACTCCAGAACACAGGAACATAAATTTTTGTTCCTTCTAAAACTATGGTATAAGATTTCTTGTCACGAGGACAGAAACAAAACACATAAACAACCGCCAGAAATACTCTTCTTCCCACATAAGCAATTTTTTATTCTTAATTATATTATTAAACTCATCATCATCATCATTTATTATAAATTTTGAACTTATTATTATTATAAGAGATTAATTTCTTATAGTTATTGTTATTATTATTATTTGTTAACTTTTTTACTAATATAAATTGTTCGTTTTAAAATAATTAATGAATTATATATTTCAAATCATATTATACTGTAGGGGTATTTTTGTCATTGACACTATTTTTATGTTCTGTCAACTACAACCAAATATATTTCTGTCCTTGAGACAGATATAGTTTTATCTATCACAACCAAACACTTCACTGTCTCCAATTTTTGTTTTATCCTATCTCCAAATTTTTATCTCGTTTCGTATCTGTATATTGAAGACAGTAACTAAACGTAGAGCAATTTCTATTACTCCGCACAAGAGGTTTCCTTTATACTGTTACTTCATCCTCAGTACAAGAGGCTTCCTTTACACTGTTACTTCATCCTCAGTACAATTGGGTTGAAACCCGACATCTTGCTGCTGGTGCTCATGTAAAATCCAACAGAAGGCCTACAGTATGTATTCTGGGCGATTGTCGTGGTTCTTCTTATTATTGGGTAAGGTTTTATGAACCCTTAGTAACTGACAAAGACGAATACTTTTTCTCTGAAACCTTTCTCAGTTTTCTTTTGTTTTCTCTTGTTATTTACAACATAATACAAACCTATTTATAAGCTACTTTTGACTCTTGAAATTAAATGCAACAATTAAAACCAAGAAAACCAAACAACTCAAAAATGAATACTAAATATAACCATAAATTCGACCCTTGGTAAGTGAAACCACCGAAAACTCTTGAACTTCTATTGAAACCACCGAAACTCTTGAACTTCACATTTAAGGTTATTCAACAAAACTCCCCCGTAAACTTAAATATTTCTACCATCCTTCATGCCGAGCAACTTCTTACAATTTTCAAGAAGTACCATCGGTAGCGGTTTCGTGAAGATATCAGCAACTTGGTCCCGACTTGCCACTTGCACTAATTCCACACTTCCTTTCTTTACTTGATCTCGGATAAAGTGAAATCGAACATCGATATGTTTGCTTCTCTCATGATTCACCGGATTCTTTGCCAACTCGATTGTCGATTTATTGTCAATTAAATATCTCGGTTGCACCAATTGTTGTTGCTCAACTTACCCAACAAATTTCGAGCCATATCGCATGACAAACGCATCAAGATGCTGCCACATATTCACTTCACATGTCGAGAGTGTCACTATCGGTTGCTTCTTTGAAAGCCAAGTAAAAGTCGTATGTCGCCCATAAAGAACACGTATCCCGATGTACTCTTCCGATCATCAATATCACCGCACCAATCGCTGTCTGTATAGCCTATTAGCTTGAATTCTTCCGTTTTCGAATAAAATAACCCGAGTGACTTTGTCCCTTTAACATATCTCAAAATTCGCTTCAATGCCTTCCAATGTGGATAAACCAGCTCCTCCATGAACCGACTTACAATGCCGACACTTAACGAAAGGTCCGGTCTTGTGCATGTGAGATAGCGAAGACTTCCTACCAAACTCCGATATTTACTTGCATCGACTCGTTCTCCTCCATCAAACTTTGAAAGTTTTGCACCTGGTTCCATTGGTGTTGATACCGGGTTGCAATCTGCCATCTTGTACTTCTTCAAAATCTCCTTTGCATATGTCTCCTGTGACACAAAAATACCTGTCTCTCCTTGTCTAACTTCCAAACCAAGAAAACTTCATCGAGCCCAAATCATCATCTCAAATTCTCGTGTCATTGTGGCCTTGAACTCTTCTATTATCGCATCATTGTTTCCCATAAAAATAAGGTCATCAACGTAAAGAGCAACAAATAAAACGTTACCTCCACTCTTCTTTGTGTAAAGGGCATGCTCATAAGGACATTGTTTGAACCCGTTCTCCTTGAAATAAGTATCAATACGAGTATTCCATGCCCGCGGTGCTTGCTTTAATCCGTAAAGCGCCTTCTTCAATTTCAGTACCTTCTTTTCTTCTCCGATTTTCATGTACCCTGGTGGTTGTTCGATATAGACTTCTTCTTCGAGCACACCATTCAAAAATGCTGACTTTACATCCATTTGAAATATCGGCCATTTGAATTGAGCTGCTTGGGAAATGAGCAATCGGATTGTCTCCATTCTTGCAACAGGAGCAAACACCTCGTCGTAGTCGATTCCTGCCTTTTGCTTGTATCCCTTCGCAACAAATCGCGCCTTGTACCGCTCTATTTTGCCTTGAGCGTTCATCTTTTTCTTGAACACCCACTTCACACCAATGGGCTGACATCCTTTCGGCAATTCCACTAACTTCCATGTGTTGTTGCGATCAATCGCTTTAATCTCCTCATCCATGGCATTTTTCCACTTCTTGTCTCGCACCGCCTCTTCAAAGCTTATATTCTCATCATCTGCCAAAAGACATACAAGGTGTACCTCACTTGTCGAATCATACAAATCTTGCAAACTTCGCATTTTGGCTTGTTGCGGTTCATCTTCATCATCAGTAGTTTCAGGGTCTGTTGGTGTAGTTGTTGGTATAGCGGTTGATGATTCTCCAACCTCGATGATAATCTCCGTTGAGTTATTCCAATCCCACTCGCTTGCTTCGTTAACTCGTACATCACGACTCACCACAACCTTCTTGCTTATCGGGTCGAATAGCTTGTATCCTTTTGTTTTCCCATCATACCCAATAAATACATACCTTTTGCTTTTGTCTTCAAGCTTCGTTCTTTGCTGATCTGGTACATGTGCATAAGCCACACTCACCAATATCTTGAAGTGAGAGATCATTGGCTTTTGTCCACTCCATGCCTCTTGTGGTGTTTGATCATCCAGTTTTGCATGTGGACATCGATTTTGCACATAGATGGCGCATTGCACAGCTTCTGCCCAAAATTCCTTTGGCATCTTTTTGCTCTTCAACATTGACCGAACCATGTCGAGAATGATCCGGTTCTTCTTCTCAGCCACACTGTTTTGTTGAGGAGTGTACGGTGCGGTTAGAAATCGCCTTATCCCTTGCTCCTCGCAATACTTCATGAAAATCGTCGAAGTATACTCGCCACCTCTATCAGATCGTACGGCTTTGATGTGTCTACCAGTTGCCTTCTCCACCATCACTTTGAATTTTTTGAACACCTCGAACGCCTCGGATTTTTCTTTCAAACAATAAACCCAAGTTTTCCGTGAGAAATCATCGATAAAGGAAATAAAATACCTTTTACCGCTGAAAGATTCAGGGGTTATTAGTCCACAGATATCGGTATGAATCAACTCAAGAGGTTGCTTTGCCTGATATTCAGCCTTCTTTTGAAACGAGGTTCTCGCATGCTTGCCGAGTACGCATTCTTTACAAAATTTTCCTTCGTAGTCCATGTCGGGTAGCCCGTGCACCATATTCTTCTTTGCTAACTTTTTTAGACCACCATGATGTAGGTGACCAAAGCGGAGATGCCACAGTGATGCCTTGTCTTCTACGTCAACTCGCAAACATTTTTCTTGTATGCTTCTCAAATTCAGTTTATACATGCGATTCCTCCCATCTCGACTTGAGTAACTAGACGCCTTTTCTTATCCTTCAAATGCGTGCTGCCTTCTCTCATAAGTACTGAATAACCTTTCTCCATGAGTTGCCCCATACTCAAAATGTTGGTCTTGAGGTCTGGTACATAATACACATCTTGGATTGACCCTACCAATCCATCATTTTGTAAGTAACAAATCGTACCTTGGCCTTTGACCTTAACCTTCGACGCATCTCCAAAAGATACGTGTCCATCTTCAACTTTTCGCATCTCCTTGAACAAATGTTTGTACCCGCACATGTGGTTGCTTGCACCCGAGTCGAGGTACCACACCATGTCATTGTCGGTGTTGATTTCGTTGTGCGCCATCAAGAGAAAACCTTCCTCATCTTCCGTTGCTAGATTGGTTGTCTCTTCCACCTTTTTTTCGACTCGACATTCTTTGGCGAAATGCCCCACCCACCTTGCCACAATTGTAACATTTATCGGAGTAGCAATCCTTCGCGTAGTGACCATATTTGTGACAATTGTAGCACTTGATGTTGGAATGATTTGATCGGCCGCCTCTCCCACGACCACGTCCTCTTCCACGCCAATTTTGTTGGCTTGATTGCTCATTCTGCTCATCATACCCTTCTTGACTACGGCCTCTACCACCACGACCATTTCCTCGACGTCTACTGCCACGCCCTCTACCCTGAAAGTTTTGAGAATAAAGTACCTTTTCGTCTTTGATTGACGCCTTGGTTTGAAGTGCTTGCTCGAGTGTCTCCTCCTTCTTCTTCTTCTTACGTTGTTCGTGTGCCTCAAGAGAACCCGCGAGCTCGTCAATCGTGAGTGTTGCTAGGTCCTTTGACTCTTCTATGGCACATACGACATTTTCGAAACTGTCGGTTAACGACCTTAAGATCTTCTCCACAATTCGCGCATTGGTTAACGCTTCACCATTTCGATTGAGTTGGTTCACCACGGTCTGGACACGTGTGATGTAGTCGGATACACCTTCAGACTCTTTCATCTTCATACCTTCCAATTCGCCACGAAGAGTTTGGAGGCGGACTTGCTTGACGCGATCGGCTCCTTTGTATACGTTCGGCAAAATATCCCACGCTTCTTTTGAAGTTATTGCACCTGCAATTTTCTCAAAGCCCGACTCATCAACAGCTCGGAACAACATATACAATGCCGTTTTATCCTTCATTCGCGTTTCTTTCAACGCCTTGTGTTGAGCCAAATATCCGTGGTAGTTTCGGTTCTACAAAACCGGTCTCGACTATTTCCCAAGCATCTTGAGACCCGAGAAGAGCTTTCATTTGAATACTCCAATTCTCATAGTTCACCTTCACAAACGGGTAATACATTTGACCCATCACATTCTCCATCCGCTCGATACCAATTTGACAAAGATTTAATACTTTTCTCGAAACCTTTCTCGGTTTTCTTTTGTTTTCTCTTGTTATTTACAACATAATACAAACCTATTTATAAGCTACTTTTGACTCTTGAAATTCGTACAGCAATTAAAACCAAGAAAACCAAACAACTCAAAAACAGAATACTAAATATAACCATAAATTCTGACCTTTGGTAAGTGAAACCACCGAAAACTCTTGAACTTCTATTGAAACCACCGAAACTCTTGAACTTCACATTTAAGGTTATTCAACAGTAACAACCTACATTTTATGTTTTCGTTTGAAAAAACTCAAATGTCTTTGTTAATGCATAATGCAGTTTGAGTCTAGGATTGGTGATGTTGTTCAGAGGAGAGAAAGGAAATAAACACTACAGTTGACGTGATTACTTAAGTTACGTGCCATCCTCAAGATGGAAGTGTGATAACTGATGAGATAATGATCGTACACTTCTATAGTTTTGATTTCTTAATCATATTCTTTTTCTAGGATTTTTGTATTTTTCTTTAACATACACAATATAATGGTAATGGAATTCTACTATAAATTATATATTTTAAGTAAATTATTTATAAATCGATGATTTTATACCCAAAATTTCTAATAGTCAGAGATGCTTGTAAAATTACAAATATGTTAATATATATTATATTAAAATAATTAATGTAAGTGTATAATTAAAAATAGTTTTTATATTAAAAATTTCAATGAAATAAGGTTTTATTTTTAATTTTATATTAAAGATCTCAAATAATTAAAATTTGTTTTCTAATTAAAATTAAAACTAAAAATTACAAAAAAAAAAGGAACCAATCGACCCATAAACAAGTCATATTTTTATAGTTGAATCGTAAAATTACTTGAATTTTTTAATTATTTGTAAATTCCATAAAAGCAAGAAGTTTTCACCCAGAGACATGGAAACGGCGCCGTTGAACCATATCAAATGTAAATTTAGGGTTTAAGCCAATCGACGCCATCCTTTTCCGTTCTCGAAGCTTAATTCTTCGCTGCTGATCAGATCATCGACCTCGCAATAATGGAAGCCAATGGAGGTGACGTGGCACGAATTCGCAGCGAACTCAAAAGCTTAAAAGCTGCAAAGAGCGATATAGAGACTAGAATTTCGGGTCTTGAGGCTCAGCTTCGTGACTTGACTCTCTTAAACGCTTCCACAGTATCCAACGGCTCCGTTACCGGCGATTCCAGTTGTAATCACGAATTATCTCCCGACATGATTTATCGTTACAGTAGACACCTTTTGCTTCCTTCCTTTGGTGTTCAAGGTTGGCTCTTCTTACACTCTCGCTGGATAGCTAAATGTTGACCTTGAGATTTCTTTATTCTTGGTTGAGTAATTGTTGCTTGCTACGAGTATGATTCTAGATTCTGAAGGACCCATTGACTGTTTCATTTTCATTTCGTTCATACGATGTGAATTTGTCAAGGATAAGTAATCAATGGTAAAAGGAGTTGCTATTGTTTTGGTATGTGGATGGATAGTTTAATAATGTCGTTAATAGAATAACTCAACAGTAAATTGGATCGGGTATGCTGGAACCCAGTGGCTATGTAATGTTTGTCTTTTGGGAAACGCTTCAAAGTTGAGAAATTTTGACGTATTCGTTGAATCTGTAGGGCAATCGAATATATTGAAGTCGTCCATTTTGGTTATTGGAGCTGGAGGTTTGGGCTCGCCTGCCCTGTTGTATCTTGCAGCTTCTGGTGTTGGTATGATCCCACATTTTTTCAGAGTTCTGAACTGTTTTTAGTTTTAGATCATACTTGTGGGTTACATGTCTTTAACAAGGAAGGCTAATGAAATTCTATTGTTTTAAGCTGTATATCATCTTCAGTTGGTAGAGTGAATGTGCATCGTTATAGATCTTGAAGTTTAATGTGTTTCTTATTCTAGATTTCTGGTTTAATTGTAGGTCGGTTGGGTGTTGTTGACCATGATATTGTTGAGCTAAATAATATGCACAGGCAGGTATGTTTTCAAAAAATGCATGCACCGGGAATCGTTGATATAGTGCTTGGCTGGTTTCATTTTAGACATGTATGTTAACCAATGTTAATAATACAACTTCCATCTTTGGTATCTAGTTTTTAGTGGATCTGAATAATTTCCTAGTTACATGTAGAAGCATTTCTTAAAAGTTGGGGTTAAAGCTGCGTACTTTTGAACCTCTTCAGACTATGCATCTCAACGAGATTTCTATTGGGACGTTGTTGTTATTTTTGTTGTTGTATGTAGAAGCATTTCTTATAAGGCAAAAGGGAAAGATGTTAGGCTTCCTAGTCAAAGTACAGTCTAAGTCAACCAAAATAGAGTAGTCTGATTTATTCGCTTCTCTTTTTGCACTACATCTAGATAATTTAGGATCATTTCTATAAGCTTGCAGCAACTTTTCCATTGTTTAACATGCAAAGCTTTATTTTATCCATGTATTGCAATTGGTTATTTATCCATGTATTGCAATTGGTTGCATGTATTTTTCTTTATGCTTTATCCCCATACTGCACACACGCAGTGATTGTGAAAAGAATCTTCTTCAAATTGCTGTTTTTATTTGTTTTACTTCAGGTCATACACACTGAAAGTTTTATTGGTCAGCCAAAAGTCAAATCTGCTGCTACTGCCTGTCGCTCGTATGCTCATACACTTAAATATATGTTCGCTCCTAGTCAACATTAAAAAAATTCATGTAGCTCATATCATCTTGTTTGTATCTGTACGTTTCAGGATTAACTCTATGATTAAGATTGTGGAACACCAAGTAGCTTTGCGCACATCTAATGCCTTAGAAATTTTGAATCAGTATCCTTTATATTTTTAAGGGTAAGATTGACAATAGAATATAATACTATGGTTTCTTCTCCATGCTTTCCTTCTTACTGTCTATTAGTACCATGCAGCTTAATAAATGTGATTTCCATAACTTGTGACTGCTCTTAGATATGACATAATCGTAGATGCAACAGATAATGCACCGAGCCGCTACATGATAAGTGATTGCTGTGTGGTCCTGGGAAAGGTAAATAGGAAGTTTAATTGCCCCTTTTGTATAAGGACTGCACATATCTTGGAGACTAACTTGAAAAAGATTGTCTCGCTGATTATGTTGAACTACACTGGTATATGTTAGATTTGTTACTTTTGACTGTTTAAATAGAAAGAACAATATTAATTTTCTGATCATAGAGTAATTACGGTGCGTGCTGATACCAAAGGCTAAAAGAGCCTTTTGTGTTTTCTCTATCTTGCCTGTTTTTCACATATTTGGTACACTAACAATTAAGATCTCAAGCAAGAGTTAGATAACACTATAACATGTAGTCTGTATTTTTTTCTGTGAGTATTGACTATTTGTCACTACTCTACCTGCAGCCTCTTGTATCGGGTGCTGCATTGGGATTGGAAGGACAGGTATTTGCTAGTGTTCATAATCTTTACTCTTTAGATTTTTTTCTTGAAAGATCCAAGAGTTACTGAGGTCTATTTGCAAGCCTTTTTTTAAAAAAAGAAAACTGTCAACTTTTTCTCTAGCTTACAGTCTACAATTACAATGGAGGTCCATGCTATCGATGCCTTTTTCCAACTCCACCTCCTACTACAGCCTGTCAAAGATGTGCTGATAGTGGAGTTCTTGGAATAGGTAAGTTAAAGTATCCTAAGGCAATGGTCAACCACTAGTATATATAAAATTCTCATATAGGTCAATTTTTAATGAGTTATATAAAAGATATAAATTCTGAACTCCCCTGCTCAAGTTGACCTCACGTTCAATAGTGCACTGCTTGTTTTTAGTACGCTAGGTTGATTTTGTATATAAAGAAAATACATTCAGTTCTTATTGGACATTCAAGGGGTATGTCTCTTTTGTTTATGTTTTATAGCATTTAGCTATTGATCAGTCATAGTGTTAATAGTGAAAGAAAGGATTCACCTCTTTATTCTGTTTCACTGCAGTTCCTGGTATCATTGGCTGTCTGCAAGCACTTGAGGCCATTAAGATTGCAAGTGCTATTGGTGAACCACTATCTGGACGCATGCTTTTATTTGATGCATTATCAGCACGGATTCGTACTGTAAGTTCCAATGTTTTGCATAATAAAGGATATTTCCTACAGCTTCCAGTCATGTTCTTAATATAATCGGATACTTTCTGAAGTTTGGTTGTTGGACATTGTGTAGGTAAAGATAAGAGGCAGATCACTAGACTGTGAAGTTTGTGGAGAAAATGCAGCATTCACCCAAAAGCAATTCAGAGATTTTGACTATGAAAGATTCACACAGTCTCGTTTGTCAACAGTAACATTGCTTTCTCCATATATCTTATATTTCTGACTGCAAATTGCTGATTGGAAATTAAATTAGGGCATATGTGATCATTTTACTTCTAAAAGGAAACAAAGTAAAAGATGTGTGGTGTTCATCTCGATCTTGGAAGTGAAAGTATACTTTTATCTGTCTCTGCAGTTATCACTAAATATTTTCGTTTCTCCGTTTCATTTTAATGTACTTTCTTTCATTGTGTTTAAAATATGAAGTGATATATTCATTGTACTGCTATTTAACTTTCTGAATTGATGGGGAATGATTTGTTTATCTATATGCAGACTTGTTTATTATAAGCTTTTTGATTTAAAATGCTATTAGACTTCCAGCACATCTTCATTTAGCCTCCCAACTGATTTCAGGCTCCCTCGAAGTTAAACCTGCTTCCCGCAGAATCTAGAATAAGCAGTAGAGAGTTGATGGAGAAAATTGTCAAGGGTGAGCCATATGTATTAGTTGATGTACGGCCTGAACACCATTTCAGGATTGTTTCTCTTCCCAATGCCGTGAATATTCCTCTCTCAAGTTTAGAGGCTAGGTTACCTGAGATCTCGTGCGCTTTAAACAAAGAGGGTATTACTGATTCAGAAAAGGGTGCCAACTTGTATGTAGTATGTAGAAGGGGTAACGATTCACAAAGGGCCGTGCAGATACTGCACAGCAAAGGGTTCACTTCAGCCAGAGATATCACTGGAGGGCTGGAGGCCTGGGCTCGTGATGTGGACCCAAAGTTTCCCACATATTAACTTCTTTTTTTTTTTTTTGTAAATTTATTTGACGTTTTAAACGTATGAAAAATGGAACTTCTCTGTAAGTCAAAACCCATTACCAACAGTTGCAATAATATTTATGCTAAGCAGGTATATCGTTTATCGTGTTGATGTATTTATCACAGGGGCGGCAAATTATTAATCCAAAACAAATAGAAATGATCATTAAGAAATTTCAATGGCTGTAGATTTTGGGAGAGTTCGGTTATCGATTGACAAGATAAAACTATGTCAGGCTTGTTCGACCAAAGATATTTCGATAGGGGAGATCAGCTCCGGCTCCCAAAAAGAGGATTTGTTTATTTCCTCGCTAAGCAAGGTCATGTAACAGCCAATAAAATAAAACTGGGATCTAAAGTAGTCGTATCACCACCCAATAAGAAGAAGTTTCAAAAGCGCCATTCGGATGAAGAGACCGTTCTTTGCTTGTCTAAAGTAAGCAGCCCTATGATCAGCATCGACGTCCACAGTTATCTGCATGATATAATATAATGATTTCATATGAGCATAAAAACCATATTTCAACTCCAAATATACTTTAGACCATGTGCTTTGATACCAATTTATAGAATTATCAACAATTGTGGCTGTGGCTGTGGCTCATCCCACAATTGCAAATCTCACATCAGTAAAATATAGATTTGTAGGAGGATACTTCCCTTATAAAATAAATTATCCTCCTTTAGTTTTAATCATCCCAAAATTGCCTTTAAGGCAAAATTCTCTCTATTTTTTTAGTAATATTTCACTAGTATTATTTCTTTGAAATGGTGAAATATTAATTTAGTAGAGTCCAATGACTTTTGCATAATTGGTCGAATCTCATTAAATTATGGTGTTCTTTATTAGTCTATTTAATAGCTATTGTCGGGTATAATTGTAGTGAATTATTATGCTATTAAATTATATATCTAGGAAAATTTTGTCTAAAGAGATTGAATTTTAAGAGGAACTGTTTGTGACCCCTCTCGTCTTTTATAAGAATTTACTTTGTGTAATTTTTTAGTATAATCATTCACGCTCTATTCACCTACGCAATAATGCTCGAGGTGAGTTTGTTATTATTGTTAACCCAAGTTTTCGCAATAATTAGTATCAGAGCCAAGGTTTCTTCTTAGTATACTCTGTGATTGCAACATAGTATGATCTTCTACATCAGAAAAGATTTCCTTGGACTTTTGGCGTTTTGCATCGATAACTATTGATAGAAATCGTAGCAGAGATTTTAGAAGACCAAAAAATCCACCCCCTCCGCGTCGACTATTTTTTCTCGTCCATTTTGGCAAGAACTACAGTAATAAATGTAAGATTTGTAATGGAAATTTTTTATAATATAGGCATGTAACAAAGTGAAGTTCAAGATGGTCTTTTTTAATAAGGTCTTGACATTGTCATTGAAGAAAAGAAACCATATGATGTTTAGGAAAAAGATTGGAAGATTATAAATCGTTTGACATATGATACAATTTGATCATGTCTTTTCAAAGAGTAAAAATATGTTTTCTCAAAAGAAACTTCTGCATATAAATTGTGAAACTCGTTGTAGGAAAAATTCTTGAAGAAAAATATTCAAAATAAGTTTCATATGAAGAAAATATTGTTTCGTTTCTTTTATGTTCTGAGTACCACTATAAATTATCACATCACCAGTTTTATTTATTTAATTACTGATTTAATGAATTTAGATGTGATATTTGAAGATAAAGATCTAACTTTGATATTGCTGGGAATTCTTCATGAGGAGTTTGAATTTCTTGAAATTACTCTACTTCATGGGAAGACTGTCGTGTTTCTTAATGAAGTTTTAGCTGCTTTGTACAATAATGAATTGAGAAGGAAGACAAAAAAAGAACTTACAAGTGGAGCAGTAAAAGTTTTGGTTGTCAGAGACTGTTCGTAGAGCTAAATTAAAGGAAACAAATGGAGATCGAAGTTGATGCCCAAATTGAGCAAAGATGAATGTGTCTTCTGTCAGAAAAAAGGGCACTAGAAGAAAGATTGTCATAAGCTCCAAAATAAAGACAAACCTGATAAAGGAAAGGCTGTTGTAGATTCAAATATAGCTGAGTGTAATGATGAAGACTCAAATTTTTCACTTGTTATGTCATCAATTAGCTCTTATAATGCATGATTGCTTGATTCAGGATGCAGTTATCATGTGTCCCAATCAGGATTGGTTTTATGATTTTAAAGAACTAGAAGATGTGTCAAGATTCTAATTGATCCATCTTGATTCCTCAGACAAATGGAACCAATCCCATGTGTGGTAAGAGAGAAGTTATTTATTGTGTAAACAATTCCATCTTCTAATTCTCTAAAATCATAGAACCAATTTCGATTAAGACACATATCAGCATTAGAAGAGCTAGTTGATGACGTAACAAGAAGTGAAAATCTCAATCTGCAACAGTATTTCCTTTATCAGGTTTGCCTTTATTTTTAGGCTTAGAACAATCCTTTGTACATCCATCTTTGCTCAAGTTGGGCCTAGACTTCGATCTCCCTTTCTTTCTTTTAGTGACTCTACGAACGACCTCTAACCACCAAAGCTTCTATTGCTCCACTTGTAAGTTCTTCTTTTGTCTTCCTTCTCAATTCATGACTGTACAAAGCAGCTGTAATTTCATTAAGAGACACAACAGTCTTTCCACGAAGTAGAGTAATTTCAAAACTCAAACTCCTCATGAAGAAATCCTAGCAACATTAAAGTTAGATCTTCATCTTCAAATGTCACATCCAAATTAATTAAATCAGTAACTAAATGATTAAAACTAGTGATGTGATCATTTATAGTGATACTCGAAACATAAGATAAACGAAATAGTCTCTTCTTCATATGAAGTTTATTCTTATTACTTTTCTTTAAGAGTTTTTCCTCCAACGAATTCCACAATTTATATACAAAAGTTTCTTTTGAGAAAGCATACTTTTACTCTTTAAAAAGACATGATCAAATTGTACATGCCAAACGATTTATAGTCTTCCAATCTTTTTTCTCAACATCATTTGGTTTCTTTTCTTTAATGGCAATGTCAAGAGCTTGTTGAAAAGAGCATTTTGAACCTTACTTTGCCACATGCCGAAATGACTCATACCATCAAAAATTTCCACTGCAAATCTTGTATTTGTCACTGCAAGTCTCGCCAAAATGGACGAGAAAGAAGCAATCGATGTAGATGGTGTAAATTTTTTGTCTCCTATCATCTTTGCTACATTTCTATTCAATAGCTGTCGATGCGGAATGTTAAAAACCCAAGGAAATTTTTTTTTGATGTGGAAGATCAGCCTACGCTACAATCACAGATCATACTAAGAAGAAACCTTGGCTCTGATACTAATTGTTGTAGGAACTTGAGTTAATTTTCACCAATAATAACAAATTCACCTCGACCACTATTATGTAAGTGAATAGAGTGTGAACAATTATACTAAAAAATTACACTAGGTAAATTCCTAGGAAAGACTGGAGGGGTCACAAATGATCCTACTTAAAACCCAATCTCCTTAGACAGAATTTTCCTAGACATGTAATTTAATAACACAATAATTCACTACAACTATATCCGAAAATAGTTATTAAATCAACAAATAAAGAACACTAGAGTTTAATGAGATTCAGCCTATTATGTCTACATCCTTGGACACTACTAAATTAATATGTTACTATTTTAAAGAAATAATACAAGTGAAGTATTAAAAAAAGAGAGAATTTTTGCCATAAGAAAGATAGGCAATTTTGGGATGATTAAAACTAAAAGAGAGGGGTTTATTTTATAAGGGAAGCAAACTCCCACAAATCTATATTTTCCTGATGTGGGATTTGCAATTGTGGGATGAGCCACAATTGCTGACAATTCAACATCAAGTCCAAAAATGCTTAACACCATGATAAATCAACTCAAAAAATTTACACTTACCTCATCAAGCCTGGGGAGTGGATGCATTACCACAGCACGCTTCTGCATTACATTTAACACACCACAATCCACAATGTACTTGCCTCTAGCTTCTTCATAAAGGTCAATTCTCTCCCCAAAGCGTTCTCGTTGGATGCGAGTTTGATAGACAACATCACACTTAGATGCCACTTCCATTAAGTCATCACTTTCTTCCCATTCAACTCCCTTTGATGTCAGATAGTGCTTTATATCATCCTGAAAAAGTATTATCATATATCAGGAACTAAGTAATAACATTTTGCTAACTAGTCTTAGCTTAAATGCAGATAATTCTAGTTTGTCTCATGTCCAATATATGATCACAGTTTGCTTTGTTTGTTTATTGAAACATAAATTAGCCCTATCACCTTCATTTTTACTACATCAGGGGACACAAAGAAGATCTTGACATCCTGGTACTTGGCAAGTAGGTAAGCAAGTGATCGCACTGTCCTTCCATTAGCAAGATCTCCCACAAGTGCAACTTTGATGCCATCCAATTTTCCTATTTCTCTATCAATAGTATATACATCTAGAAGAGCCTGTACAAGTTACAGCAAGGAAACTTTAAACAAAACCTGATACTGACATTTTAACATCTTTCATCCATTTACATTCTAACATATGGTCAATGATTGTATTGCATACACTCATTGTTGAAGGAGAAACAAGGCATGTGTAATGTTAAACTACATTTGTAATGTTACATCTACAACACTAGGAACAAGTCACAGTCACAAGAGCTAATCAGATTATTCTGTGCAAAAACTATCCATTGCAAAATTTCATCACTTCCTTTTTTTTTTTATATCTACTTCATCAGGCAGCTTTTTAACTCTTAATGCTTTAGGAAGCAAGCATATGTGGTTTTCAAAATGAATCTGTGCACTTCATTTTCATCAAATGAACTGTAGACTTTCATCATCTCACATAAACCCATATCTTGATGCTAGTAAGTATCTGTGGCTTTCAAAATGAATCTATGAACTTTATTTTCATCAAATGAACTATAGATTTTCATCATCTCACATAAACCCCTAAAGTTCGACTTTCCAAGTTGTATTTAGCATATTCTATGGCAAGTTGATTCACTTTTTATCGAGCAAATAATTCCAGGCTATGGCCATCAATGATAAACAGTGAATTACTCTTGCACCTGAGTTGGATGTTGCCCAGGTCCATCCCCTGCATTAATAACCGGAATGCCAGCAGTAGCTGCTGCTCTTCTTGCAGCTCCACTTTCAAAGTGGCGCATCACAATTATATCAGAATACCCTTCCACAGTCCTAATAGTATCTACAAATCCACAGACCTCTTAGAACAGTTAATAGCACTTCAAATCACCATCAAACTCATCTCAAACACTTCAAGTTACAACTTTAAAACACCTCACCTTCAAGGGTCTCCCCCTTGGCTGCAGAGGAGAATTCCCTAGCATTCTCAGTAGTCAGCACCTCACCACCCAACCTTTTCATGGCAGACTCAAAGGACAACCTGGTACGTGTCGAGGGCTCGTAGAAAAGAGTAGCCATTAAATACCCTTTAAGAATTTGGCTCCCATGTGAGTTTTTCTCAATCACTTCCATCTCACGGGCTACTTCAAATATATTCCCAAGGATTTCCCTATCAAATTGCTGAGCCTCAATCACATCATCCAATTGAAACATTTTGCCTGTGCTAATGGCCGGTGTTTTCTTGATCTCCAGTGCACAGCACCGGACTCCACTCCTCTTAAAGACCCTCCTTTCAAAACTTAAATTTATCGGATTTCTAGTGGATAAAGTCGAGAAGTTTAACGCTAATTCTCTGAAATACGAGATGGGTTCTCTACAAAATGAACGTTCTTGCAAGAAGTAGCTAGAGAATGGTGTGGATGTTGCCATTAGCCTAAAAAACGAATAAAAGACGATATTTTAACCATAAAGAACCAATCTTGAAGATGAAGTTAAAGAGCGGAAACAGTGAGATAGCTTGAAAACGTCTTGAAATTCGTAGATTCTCAGAGAAATACAAAAGTCTAGAGAGGAAGACAGTACCTGAGAAAGGGCAATAGGGTTTAGCACTTATTTGGTTGCCGAGAAAGCGGTGGAGATTGCAGTGGGAGTGATGGACAAAATGAAGCAAAAAGCTGGATTTTTTCGAGGGAGGAGAGTTCAGATTTCAGAAAGTTGTTTGGCGCAATAAGTAATAGAATTACATTAATGTCCGAAGTTATCTTAAAGGGTTGATGGTCATAGTATTCACTTTTCACACCGGAATTCATGCATGTTGCGTTGGATTTCTCGAATCTCAACTTTTTCTCTGATTTGTACGCGAATAAATAAGGTGAGAAGCTGACAGCCGTTGTCCATAGTACGCAGCTACCAAATAGAGCTAAACGGGTGTTTGGATGGACGTTTGAACGGTAACTACATTTTTTCATGGCAAAGGTTGTTTTAAAATAAACGACTGGTTGGCTAGAAAAAAGAAAATTACTTTTTTAATAGGCATGTATTTTTACGAACTAAAATATAATTTTTTAAGAAGTTTAAATTTAAAATTTTTTAAAAAAAGTATTTTTCAGCTAAATTTTTCATATTAATTAATGAGCTTATTTGTATTCTCTTTTATTCTTTTGTTTTACACATAACTCCCACAATATTCACAAATTCATCTTCACGCTTATTTCTAAGTTATATAATATTATTTGACTTTTTATATATTTTTAATATTTATTTTGATATTAATTTTAATTATATTATAATCTATGTAAAAGATTTGGTTAGATATATTTTATTTATGCTTCATATGGTTTAAAATTATATAATAATTAATATATTGTACTTTGCATATTGTTTAATATACTTTAAATAATTTTAGATGCATACGTATTTTTATTAAAAAATAAAATATACTTAAAATTAAAAGTACATTTTATTTTTATGTTGCCAAATAGTCTCCTGCATTAAGCTCTTTTAAAAAATATTTTTAAATGATAGTCAAATAATCAACTGACTTCTTAAAAATTCTTCTTGAAAAACTCTATAGAAAAACTTTTACCGATAAAAATCTCATCGTTATAAGCCCAACCAAACAGAGGTTGAAATGTGATAATCTCTATTAGAAGTAACTTTAGTTTTAAAACATGTAATATTGATGTTAATTTTAAGATAATAAATATGAGTTCATACAATTAAGATTAATTTACATTGACAAAATGATTAACTATTTAATCATTTTAAAATTTTATACAACTTTATCATAATATTAAAGATATACATTTAATACTTATAAATAAATAAATAAAGCATTATATAACATAAATGCATATATTCACGTGTATTAGATTCCAAAACAAACTAACATATATAAAAGTTTAATTTTATTGTCTTTCAACTATTTTCAAACTTTTCGTTCATAAAAGTTTGACATATGATAACTTCTAGTGAGATTAACTCTTAACTTTAAATACATACATAAATATTAATGTTAATTTTAAAATAATAGATATGTATTTATAAGATGTAGATCAATTTATAAATACTAAAATTATTAATCATTAGTACTATTCAATCATTTTGAAATTTGTATACATTAAATATTACTCTACAATAATATATATATATATATATATATATATAGCAATACAAATACAAAATAAAATATTAGAGAAAATTAATCTATAAAAGCAAATGTATGCAAATGTGAAAGTAAAGTTCATATATTATATACATAGTTAATTATTAACATAATGTTCTTTTTAATAGATTAGTAATGTATTTGAAATTTGCGAATAATTTTAGAAATTAAAAGGAATTACATTAAAGGATAAAATTTTGAATAAATGTTAAAATGTAAATGATGCATAATATAATTTATAAATAATCACATGAGTATGTATTTTTATACTTAATAACTAGTCATATATATAATATTTATTGTATATATTTGAAATTTTAATAATTCACTCTAAAATATAAAGTTTTCTTCTTTTATATACAATTCTAAATATTAAGAAAAGATCCTTTTATTTATTATTATTTATTATTTACATTTGTGCATATTAATTTATTTTTCTAATAAAAATATTAATAATAATTTCAAATTCCCTCTTTCATTCATTTAACGTGCAACTTTTGAAGTTCCTTTATGTTCTTGTCATTATAAGAAGATATTAATTATGCTTGTTTTTGTATTAGAACTAGGAGAATTCTTTTACTCTAGTTGGAAGCTCAAATTGCTTATATTTTTATCTAGATCTCTACTTGTTTTTAGCTTTTGGTAGCTCTTATCTTTCCTCCTTTTATTCCTACCTTGGTGTTTCATCTTTATTTCTATGCTACTTTCAACTCAGGATACTGGTTGCTAAGGCCTTTACACCCTCTTCCTTTAGTCTTCTAGTTCCTTAATTCCAAATTAACCTTACTCTCCTTCTTTCTTCATGTCTTCTGCTTTCCTCAATTTTCTTTTATCATTTATAGTAACAATGTACTTTTAAGACTTGGCTTAGAAAATTTTCGTGGGACTCATTTTTTGCCCAAACACCTTCCACTTACTTAACTTCTAAGACTTTCAACCACTATGCCTCCCAAGCAGTAGGTTTTCCTAACCCAAGGTAGTATATAACCCCTTTAGGCTCTCCTTCATAAGGCCCTAATCACATCAATTTTTACCCACTAAGTCCTAAAGTTGACCAAACTTAATTCTATTTGGATTATCCAGGGGGATTTCAACCCCATCTTGCACCCTTTGGAAGTAAAAGGGAATGTAAATATGAGAAACTATAGTGAGGATTTGAGGAGTGATTTGTGCATTTACAAATGAGAAATTAAGGATGAATGAGTGGCTTTTTACATGGTCTAACAAAAAGGGAGAGGATGGTTATTTGCAAAAAGTGAAATAGGGCTATTGTTAATGCCATATGGTTAACATGGGTTAGAATATTTTTGCTTCTTTTCCCACTTTCCTTATTTTAGATAAGTCACCTTTACTAATTAGATTGATGAACCAAGAAATAAGGAAGCACATTTCATTTAAAGTCAACAATTATTTAGTTGAGATTGGAGGTTTTGAGGAGGTTACCCAAGCTGGACTCTAAGGTGCATTCCAAGGGCACAAAATATGTGTGTGTATATATATATCAGAAAAAGATACAACAAATAAAGGCTAAAATAAAAAAAATTGAATATGATTCACCACAATAGCTCTTCAAGAACTGCAACAAAAGCTAAAAATGAGTTATAAGGTTGCCAGACCTACTCCATTTAAATCTAGGGGATCAAGGAATTAAGGCACTTGAAGCCAAGGCTATGGAGTCTTAAAATTAAGTTATCCATATAAATTACTCACTTCTTAAGAAGATATTAAGAATTCTATGACTTAAGGAAAGTAAAAAGTGCTCAAAATTTTACTTTAAGATAGTGCTAGCGAGGAAGAATTTCAACAAACTAGTTTCCCTTTACAAGGCTGATGGAAAAGACTATTACTTAGGAGGAGATGTAAGAGAAAGTGTATAACTACTTCTTGGTAACCTGTACATCCACAGATACAATGAATCCTTCTCTAGCCCTCTTGCAGGAAATTGTAAAAAAGTAAATCACTCCTTAAGAAATGGATATTTTTAGAGGCCTATTTTTTAACCACATTGTGGATAAAGTAGTTTTTGAGCTGCATCCTAACAAAATGTGAGGCCTAGATGGATTGAATGCCTATTTCTTTCAAAAATCTCGGTCAATGATCAAGGATCAATAAAAAGCTTCTAAAGGAACTCAACAAGACCTTCATTTGCCTAATTCCCAAGATACCTTCTCCTAACTACTTAAAGGACTTTAGGCCTATGTCCTATTGCAACATCATCTACAAAATTATTCATAAGTTTCTCTCTAATAGGCTCAAAAATGGTATACCAAAATACATTGACTCATTTCTAGAATCTTTTATAAGAGGAAGGCAAATAGGAGATGACATACTCCTAGCATAGGAATTCTTTAAAAATTACAATAGGAAAAGTCATGGGAGTGATTGTGCATTAAAAATAGTTTTTCATAAAACTTTTGATACTGTAGAGTGGAATTTCATTTTAAACACTCTTCAAGCTTTTGGCTGCCTGATATCTAAGTTAATTGGATTCAACGATGTATATCACTTGTTTCATATATTGTGCTTATAAATGGAGAGCCATCTAAGTAATCAGAAGTATAAACGGACTAAAAAAGGGAACTCGTTGTCCCCATACCTATTCACTTTGGAATAGAGGTGTTAAACAAGATTATTAAATTTATAGTCTCACAAAAAAGGAAATTCAAGTTCTACTCTAAATTTAAGAGACTAACTATTGTGAATTTAAGTTTTATAGATGAACTAATGCTTTTCTCTAAAGCTCCATGCTCCATCAAAGTCACAATGATAGGCCTTAACTTATTTAAAGACATATCTAGGTTATTCGTCAACAGGAATAATAGTCTCCTAATTCTTTCTATTAGTGTCTATCAACTAATTGGCTTTCTTTAATAGTTGGTCTAAAAGTGGGAAAACCTCCAGTTACGTATTTGGGCATTCCCATCTTCTCCAAAAGGCTCACACAAGCTAGTTTTCAACCCCTACTTGAAAAACGTCCAAAAAAGGATTAATAATTAGTTCAAATATTCACTCTCCTTTGCAAGCAGAATCCAACTACTAAAGAAGTCTACCCAAAAAATTCATAAAGTCCACCCAGAAGATTCATAAAGAAGAACTCATTGGTATGTAACATAATGATTTAGGTGTTTTTATTTCAATTTGATAGCATTTGGAATCTTTAGCATTAGTTTTACTATGTTTTTAATTGATGCTATTTTTTCGCATTTGTTTTAATTTAAAACTAGTTTAAATTCATGAATTTAAGTATATCTTGATATTCTTACATTATTTGACTAGGATTATCCTACTTAAGATAAGATTCAGCTGAGTTGTATAGGTTATATAGGCAACAAAGATTCATATTTCTCCATATGTTATAGAACATCTTTATACATCTCTAGAGAGAGCTAATAGTGAGGAACTCCAACTCCAATGACAGATTAAAGATTAAAGATTAAAGATTAAGGATTACTGATAACATTAGACTATGTCGATAGTTTTTTATTATTAAAAGAAACCCGTTATTTTAAATTTCTTTATTTCCCTTTATTTCCTAGTTTTTCTTTTATGTCAAGGGAGGGAATTAATTACTTATGGTTATCAGTTTGTTGTAATTAGCTTAATAGGAAACAATTCTAGGAAAATTTTTAACTTTAAAAGAATTTTGATCCTAATAACTTATAAGTTTGGTTATTATTGAGAGTTGACTTGTTTAGGCAAATAGTCACGAGCCTTGATGATTAAGTTAAATTTATTTGCTTCTTTAATTTTAAAATGAATATTTAACTTTCTACAATAATTTTGTATAATTTGGACATACAGTTGAGATATAAGGGATTTTTTAATACATTTTACTATCTCAATGAAAAATACAATATAAAGAAAATGAGTAAATAAAGGTAAAATAAATTTAATTTACTGACTTCAAGCTAAGTAAAAAGATTTAAATTAAAGAGTGATGCTAATAGCCATTTAAATGGCCTAGTTGTGTAACAAAGATTGTTCATGAAAAAGTGTTTACTCTCATATCAAAATGTTAAGTGAATTTTCAAACAAGCCTTTAAAGCTTTAATGTTAACTAAAGATCATTAATTTTCTTTTTTCAAATAAGGGTTATAAAAATATTTGAAATTCGAAGCATCTCTCTCATGTATGTTCACTTTATGCATTGTGTTAAGTTTCATGGACTGAGTTAAAGTTTTAAGGATTGTGGAACTGAATCGATTTTATTTATGACTTGATACAAGTAGCGAAATGTCTAAGAAATTGATAAATTTTGCAATTGAATGAATAATAAAGAGTTTTAATTGTTCCAATTGATTTTTTAAAACTCATTAATGGAGTTGCCACCTATTTAACTTATGAACGATGATTGAGGACAAGCAAATGGTTAAGTGTGAGAAAATTTAATAAGTGCTAAATATACTATGTTCTTAGCATAATTTTGAGCGCATTTTGCATATATTTAGATTATTTTTATATGATATAGTACTCAAAATGACTTTATATTTTATTAGTGGGCCTTATTTTAACTGTACACCGAAGAAAGAATGAATTCAGACAAGTTAGAGCCAACTTGGACTTAAATTAGAGAAGTTTTAACATAAATTTAATTAAACATATCACACATAGAGCCATGTTTAGAATATGATGTAAACATAGTCCGTATTTAGTCTTGTGCAAGCGATTGATCCATTATGTTTCTTCAAAGATTTGTCATATGGATAACATGATCTAAACACAAACCTGTGTTTGTGGTCTTTAAACTTATGTTTCTAAGATGAACTCTCTCAAATGCATGATTGAGAAGTTATTGAGCCAATATAGGGATAATACATGTTCGTATTAGGGTCTTATATTGGTGGTTATATTTATGTAAAAATAAGATTTTTTGCACTTGTAAAGAACATTGGCCCAATGTGGATTCATGTTAGTCTCGTATTGGGTGATACACTTTGATTGTTTTAGATTTTCATGAGAATACAAGAGTATTTTTTAGAATTAGAACATACTAGGACAAAAATGAAGTAACTTTGGTGGAAACAAGGGGATTCCATTAACATTGAACAAAAGAACATCAAGATTTTAATATCCATGAGAATAATTTATTTTATCTTCCTTTGTTTTCTAATTATTATTTGTTTCTTATTTTAGGATGAACTAAATTGGGATAGACTAAATGAATTATAGAATTATGTTCTTGGATTGATCTCTTTGATTTGATGAAAGACTCAAATCATTCATGATTACCTCTTGTATTTGAATAAAATATGTTAACGCCTTAATCCAATTTTGAATTTCATATATAGGAATTGAGAAATCATATGTATGAATAAAATCTAGGATGAATAATAAGAGTTGTATGAAATCTTAAAGATAGAACCACATAAATAGTTACATAGAATTATAAAGATGAAACTATAAAAATCTTCTAGTTTAAAGTCAAATCTATGATATGAATTCATATAATGAGTTAATGTATTCTTAGTTATTTTGATTAGAAAGATATTTCAATTAATCAACTTAAGGCTATGGGTTGTATGTCTTAAGAAATAATATACTAGTCTAAGAAATTTCTACTAGTCTAAGGTTTTATGGGTATTCTACATCTAGATCTTAATTATCATCAAGCGCCCATTCTTGTTCATTACTTTGATTTGTTATTTTAGTTTCATTAATTTTCTTTAAATTAATCAATGATTTTAAAATTGATAATAAAAGACAATTAGTATTAGTACCTACAGACCTTTAAAGATCAACATTCATATTCACTCTATACTATAAGAATGATATGTGCATTTGCTTAGTGATCTCAACATAGTTTTGATCAGAAACACACAATGAGTGTTTATTGTTATATCATGACTTTAATAGTGAAGTTTATAAAAAATAACTTGATATAAATGTAGCAAAAGGTTGTTTAAATAAAATTAAACCGTAATTGTATTTTTAGGATAACAAAATTTCAAGAAAAGTTTATATCTTTTTCTCTTTAAAAATTATGATGATTTGTAACACCCCACTCCCGCATGACCCGAACCCGACATCGACAGTGATATCCGAGTCCGTGCCATGCGAGGGCGGCGGGCTACATCACTCAGTCAAACTCAGTATAATTTTTTTTTCTTTATACCACATACACACACACACGATAATTTATGCAGAAAATAATTTGCATAAACCAATCAATGGCCTCGAAGTCCTTTTCATAAATACAATTTATTCCAATCTGTTGACCTTACAAATTGTCCAAATTAGTAATACAAAAATTCAGAAAAATAAAAAATACACTAACGCAGACACGAGCTGATCCCGACCACTTTCCTACTGTATTAACCAGCAGATGTCATACTCCCGTTGCCTAACGGGTATTCTTCTGAGTCCTGAAAAAAATAGTTGCAAAATTTGGGTGAGTTTTGCGAACTCAGTGAGAAACCATCATCGATGGTTCACTCAATTCATGCAACACATCGCTCCCTATAACGTATACTCACATATCATGCTTTCACATTGCTGCCTATTTAATCACATTGTACAATTTCACTGAAGCATAGACCATTTATTCATTTATCCAAAATTCCACACTTTCACTTGAGCATAAACAATTTGATACATTTCCTTCGATTCTACATACATACATAACCAAGTGAATTCATACATCCCTCATGTATAACCCAGTCATTTCATAATTCACATTCATAAGTACCACATAAGTCACATTCAGATCAACACACTCACTTATTCATATTATGCTTATGTAATGCTTATGAGACTTACATTCCTAATTGTTACGTTGTTGTGACCGAGTGCCTGAACTGTCCCGTATAGGGCTCATTAAGCGTTAAATGCGTATTAGGAGTAGGAGAGCCCTCTGGGTATGCACTACTTTCCTTCGAGCTCAAGGCTCTTTTTCACTCGTTGAGCTTAAAGCTCTGATCGGTGGCTACTCCGGTCACAACTGTCATTATGTTTCATGCATTTGTGCAATAGAATGCATCATTCTAAATTCCCTATTCCATTCAATTACTTTCTCAAGTCATCGGACCTTAGTCTGACATCCCACATTGAAACGGAGCTTTACACAATTTCTTTCATGTCTAATTACACATTTAACAGTCACAGATATACACAGAAGCGGAGCATTTCACAATTTTATTCATGTCCAAATACACATTTAACAGTCACAGATGTACACAAATTCATCTAATTCACAGATTCACAACCAGATAACACTTCTATGTCATAATCTCCCATTACATCAGACAAGGCATAAACAAACGCAACAGTCCCACCATTATTCTCCACAGTATCATAAGTACAGAATTATGAACAAATAAAGATTGAGGAACCATCTAGGTTACTCATCAGATAGCTTCCGAGCTAATGCCGGGAAGTCTCGGCAACGTCCGTGGGATGACGTTCCAAAAGTGCCTCTATAACAGTCAAAAATATTCAAACATTACCCATTGATCAATCAGAAATAATTTCTAATGCACATGAAGCAATTTAGAATGTGTACAATGCATGTTCGTGACATTCCTGGCACTATTCCATAATTTTCTGTCACAAAATGTTCCTTTAAAAATTAGAAGACCATAGGCACAAGAATCGTCCAATTCGGATCTCTATAGGTCCAATTATTAACAAAATACTGCTCAGAAAAATAATTGACCGAACCCCTCACTTCGACCTAACCAATCCCCATCAATTCCAATTCTAAAAATTTCCAATTTCACATATAATGAAATTATATGTTCTACGAATCCGATGCCTCAAGAATCAGGTCAATCGAAGTTTGGACCAAAAAATTATGCACAAAAGATTGGATGGAGGTCGAAAAGGGAAAGAAAAACCAAGCATAAAGCTTTTTCCAAAATGGCGTCGCACCCGCACGCCTGGGCTCGCCCTGGGCGCGAGCCCTTGGCCCGCTCGCCCGCATGGGCTAGCGATGCGCTGCTCGCCCGCATGGGCTAGCGATGCGCTGCTTGCCCCCATGGGCGAGCGATGCTCATCGCCCGCATGGGCGAGCTATGCCCAACACCATGCGACCTCAAATTTTTTCCAACTTTCTCATAAAGCTTTCCCTCTTCCACAACACATATCTTTTAGCATACACATCCAAATGACACAAATCTGGACTCGTTGGAAAGGTATTGAAAAAATTCTACAAGTTTCATGAAGGGCTTAAAATTTAATTTCACCTCTAAGGGTGACAAAAATACAATCAAAGCTACTGCCCTCTCAATGACCATACAAAGCAGTACCCCATTATTCCAAAAATCATAACTTTCAATCCCCTTTGTCAAAAATTTCAAACTTTATCTCAATCAAAATAGCAAAACAAATGTTAAAACTTTCAAGAACAACTTGGAAGCCAATTCCATCTCTAACCAAATCAAAATCTCAAGCAAATCTTCCGCCTACACAAATTTAGTCACAATTCTAACCCAATCTTCCAAAATTCATAACTTTCAAACCCATCGTCGAAAAATTGCATACCATATATCAATCAAAAGCTCAGACAATCAACTACAACTCTCAAGAAGAATGCCGAGCCCAATTCTATCTCTACATAGGTCGGATCCCCAAATGAGTGTGGCTGACCTGTTAGACCTTATGAAATCAGCCTAAAGCCTAAACCATAACACAACTTCACAAATTTATATCTTTCAATCCTTACACCCAAAATTCACATAAAACATCTCATTAGAAAGCTACATCAATCCTCTACAACATTCTAGGAGACCACGCTTGTAAATTCAATCCAAATCCACTTTAAAAATTCATCAAAGTTTCAAGTCTCACAGCTCGGATACTATTCACAGCACCCAACAACTCACTTTCCGAGCCAAATTGGAAATCCTTAAGATCAAAATTTGACAAAGCTCTCTTCATATGAAATTTAGCCCTATTTCTTAAGTTTCATTGAAAACAAACCTCAACTCAAAATCATAATCACGTCAAAAGTTACAAGCAAAAATCCGAAACACACATAAGTCCAATTTTCCAGATTTCATCACAACTCAATTTCTTTCATGCATACAACACTACCACATCAATAACCACCCTATTTAACCAATAAATCAGCCACAAGTCTTCTCAAATCCTCACTTAATCACTTAACCCTAAAAATGGCAGTACACCACACAAGATTTTCTTATTAAAATTCCTTACATCTTTCACCACAAAAATCAGTCCAAAACATGTTAAACATTTATCTTTCACCATTTATGAACCAATCAAGGAAACAACTTACCCATAAACTCAAACCCTAGCTTTATGAAATTAACGCACCAATAAATGCAATAAATGCTTCAACCTACTAAATAAAGAACATAATAAAAATACTCACCAAACAAGCTTTAGATTTTCAAGTCTTTAATTCTACAATCTTCAAAAATAGCACCAACCTCTACTTACTCCTCACCTACGGTAATATTCACCTCTCAACACTCATCATCTTTTCACACTCAAGTTTGGTTTTAAGCAAGGAAGGAGGAGCAAACAAATAGTCAAGACAAAACAACTTTGTATGGAGGAAGAGACCCACGAAGAAGGAGAAGAGTAGCTCTCTAGGATGAAGGAAGCTTTTGGCTTTCAAAAATAAGTTTAAGTCTTTCAAGGAGAAAACATTGTCGTGGGTGAGAAGAGCAATAAGACAAAAGCATTAATTGGGGGAGGACACTTGTCAATTTATGAAGAAAAGACAAAAGCACACTTAATCCCATTTAATCAAAACCCTAAAACAACTTAATCATTAATCCATCAAATGCTTAAGACTCATATGAATCCAAACAATCCCTTATCCAAATTCCAGTACCCTATGATAGAAATTTTCGATACCGGAACCCAATCAGTCCGCCACTTGAACATTTTCTAGTTCGGACATCGATTCTCAAAAATTTTAGAAAAATTCTCAAAATCCTCAAAAAATATAAAACACATCAAGATCACTCCGAATCAATTTTTTTCAAACACAAATAACACATTTTTCACAAAAGATCACATTTAGACACTTATGCCGAGAAATGTCATACATGCATGTACAATCATGTGCATGTGCAAAAATTTCAATTTATGCCTATAAGTAGGCCATATTAGGCATGACCATGCCGAGATACATTTACACGCTCGTAACTCATTCCAAAATTACCATTTTACCCTTCTCATCCGTGATGGGATGTTACAATTCTCCCCTCCTAATAAAAATTTCGTCCTCGAAATTCATTTTTGATACTAAATGAGGTAGGGGTACTGTTACCTCCTACTCTCAACCGTTACCTATCAATTCCCTGTTCAGTTATCATTCTTCCTACTTTACTTCCAATTTCAATACCATATACATATATTGATTTGTAACAATACAAATCACTCCTACTGACTTTATTCCATTTTAGCCATGTTATGTTGAATTTAGTTTCCCCCTATTTACACCTTTATCTCCATCGAAATGCATCTTGGCCGAGGTAAAACTCTTCGATGTATTTCATTTTTCGCTTACTAGATTACATCTCTTTAGTGTTAAAACACTAATATGGTAAGATTCCAAAACCTCAATATTAGTCAACTCAACTCATTTGTCAATAGCTTGCATCACTTAACCCCTATTATAGATTCATTTCACTCTTCAATATGATCACAACTCAATCATGGCCTTCGATTATTTTTCGGCCCTATTCACTTAAATATGGGGGTGAACGACTCTTGTTTTGCTGTAAGACCTCTTATACACTATTTCAATAGTATCACCAATATAACGATTGTTATTTTCTCAATCAATCTGAACTATCCACCAACCTCTTATTCTTATGAAGTCCAAAAATATCAGTTTTACATTTGTCTCCAACAGTCAAGTCTGTTGGTTATTCAATAAATATTCATTCGATTTCACATTCTAAACCATCAATCACTCTTTCGATAAACTCTTACTAGAACATAAAGCTTCAATTGTTTCTTGTATTTCTTCTCACAGTTTCTTTAGTTGGTAGAACACATACTTCTTAATCAAATCATAATATCATTTTTCTCAAAAATTGAATTCATTTTCAATTCCTCGATAGGGTTCGCAAATTCCAATTCCTCAATTTGGGCTTTGCCCCATCCTTTTTATACATACCATATTTGAAATTCCAATAGCTACTAATACCTTCTTCTTGCCCCCTAATAGGTCGACATCTTGCACTCAGTATTACACTAGGTTTAATACCCTTATAACCCAATTCGTGATCGTCTGCTATTGAACTTTCTATTTCATACAGTGAATTGTAGCACTAGTTACTTGATCGTATAATCCTTTTCAATTTCTTCAAACTCACGAAATACCTCAATCGTTATCGCTTTGCATATTCATAAATATATCCAAAATGTTTCTTCACGAATCATGTCTCCAAGCATTCAAAGCCATACCTAGCATAACAAATTTCAAGTCATCAATCACAATACAACCCATGAGTTTATACTTGTCCCTAGGTACATAAAATCACTTTACTCTATTTCAATAGATTGCATTGTAACCTTTACTAGGACACTTCATTATATTTTGCAAAATCTCCTAATTAAGCGATACAATCCATACTTGAGTTGTCAATTTCTCAAAATATTTTTTTTCCATTAGTCATATCATTCACACGTTTTTTCTTAACATTTTTGTCAAAGAGCTAAGACCAGAAAACCTTTAACAACTTCTGGGCGTACCCTCAACCATTTAGTTCTACATAACTCCAAATTCCAAATATATATCCCTTACAATTTTGCATTTTATCATCCCCTGCATCTTCATTAAGTCTTCCAATATGCCATGTTCGAATATTAATACACCCACAATTTATTTGATCAAGCTAAAATTCACTTTGCTGAAACTTTCTTGCTATCAGAATTCCTCAACTATATAAACTATTCTTCTTCTCTTTCCAAATGTATTTGATATATCATTAATGATCACAGTCACTATCCAATCTAAACACAATTGAGACACTCTACTCTTCAATAGTATAATAAACTTCTTATACCCATGATTGATTCTCATAACTCGTTAAATATTTGTTTTCCCCAATGAGGAAAAATTCTCTTATAACTTTCTCGGTTTCACATTGACGTGTTCTGACGTCTATTCCTTCACACTAGTTTTTCCAAATACTTCAATTTATTTGCGATCGTCATTTCCTGGTTAATAAAACATTCATCATATCAACTATGTACTTTCCGAACATATGTATACAGAATATACGTGAACCTATATTCTCTTCATTTTCGAAATTAATGTCTCCTTAATGTTCACGAATCCTATTACATAGTCAGATTTTTTTTTTACATTGACAAAATGCATACCTTCTCTGTAGTATATTCTACCACTTACACTTGCATCTCTGCTAAGCTTAGGACTCCCGTAATGACTCTTAATTCATTTCAGATTTATTTCAGATTTATCCTTTCATTGATCGACTTAACCTAATTCAGGGAAATTTTTCTTTGAAAGAAGATTTCTTGCTACTTTCATCGATATCGTTCATGAAATTTCTACTAATCAACTATCGTCGCCATTTCTTGTCAGCCATTCTCAATGCCTTAGAAAATCAATTTTAGCTATTCATAATATCCCATGAAGATCAAGTTATGCCATAACTCATATTTAATATTAAAACCATTATATCTTATCGCGAGACAGATGTAGGACAACTCACCAATGAGTCACTTTCGCTAAGGGTAAATTGATCTCATTTGATTTTTGACAACACTTCTCTTTTTACACCTATCCTCGATCGTGAGGATTTTGCCATGATCATGTCTTTCTCCTTTTTTATCTTTTAACAATCTCAATTCATTTTCAATTGGTCACTATAAGCACTTTCACTTCTTATTCTAACTCATACTGAACTTTAAATTATAAGAAATATGACTAACAATTATCCACTAGCTCACCGATTACTTCTACTATCATTTCCCCGCACATGAGATACATATATGCTTCATATTTTCACTTGTCGTGGTTCTCCCATTATCAGCTGTGCGTTCACATAGGTAAATCGATTGAACTTTGACACCCTTTTTCATCTACCATTTTCATTGTCTTACATTCCAATTTTTCGTTATTTCATCTTGCCCATGTAGGTTCACAATCAAATCAAAACCCTAGATGTATATCATTCTTGATTTCCCACTAACATATTCTGACTCTCAGTTTTAAACCCTTATTCAAAAACTCTCCTCACAGTAATCAGACCCAATTGTAGCCTCTCTCGATCATAGAACATTTTATTTTCATCTACTTATATACTTGAAATCTTACCATTTCTAGCATATCTCTATTATCCTCCATCTATCCACAACGATATATTCATATCTATCCCACATTCAAGGATATACCCCAGTATAATACTAATGTTGTATTTCAATAATATATCCACCAATACTAAGTAAATCTTCATTTGACATATCGAACCATACACTTTTTCTTATTCCACGTTATCCAAACCTTCCATTTCCCACATTCTAACATACTTCATTTTCCTCACCTCTCTTTTTTTTTAACCAACCGCTTAAACAATTAATACATGCTCATGCATGTAGCTCATATGCTAGACTGGTGATCAGTCGTCACTGTCTGCCGTGACATGACTTAAAAGCATGTAGCTTGACCCATATTTCAAAACGGCCCATATAAGAAAGTACTTCTGGGCTCTGATACCACCTAAATGTAACACCCCACTCCCGCATGACCCGAACCCGACATCGATGGTGATATCCGAGTCCGTGCCATGCGAGGGCGGCGGGCTACATCACTCAATCAAACTCAGTATAAATTTTTTTTTCTTTATACCACATACACACACCACGATAATTTATGCGGAAAATAATTTGCATAAACCAATCAATGGCCTCGAAGTCCTTTTCATAAATACAATTTATTCCAATCTGTTGACCTTACAAATTGTCCAAATCAGTAATACAAAAATTCAGAAAAATAAAAATACACTAACGCAGACACGAGCTGATCCCGACCACTTTCCTCATCAGATAAACCAAATAGATGTCATACTCCCGTTGCCTAACGGGGTATTCTTCTGAGTCCTGAAAAAAAATAGTTGCAAAATTTGGGTGAGTTTTGCGAACTCAGTGAGAAACCATCATCGATGGTTCACTTAACTCATGCAACACATCGCTCCCTATAACGTATACTCATATATCATGCTTTCACATTGCTGCCTATTTAATCACATTGTACAATTTCACTGAAGCATAGACCATTTATTCATTTATCCAAAATTCCACACTTTCACTTGAGCATAAACAATTTGATACATTTCCTTCGATTCTACATACATACATAACCAAGTGAATTCATACATCCCTCATATATAACCCAGTCATTTCATAATTCACATTCATAAGTACCACATAAGTCACATTCAGATCAACACACTCACTTATTCATATTATGCTTATGTAATGCTCATGAGACTTACTTTCCCAATTGTTACGTTGTTGTGACCGAGTGCCTGAACTGTCCCTTATAGGGCTCATTAAGCATTAAAGGCGTATTAGGGGTTGGAGAGCCCTCTGGGTATGCACTACTTTCCTTCGAGCTCAAGGCTCTTTTTCACTCGTTGAGCTTAAAGCTCTAATCGGTGGCTACTCCGGTCATAACTGTCATTATGTTTCATGCATTTGTGCAATAGCATGCATCATCCTAAATTCCCTATTCCATTCAATTACTTTCTCAAGTCATCGGACCTTAGTCCGACGTCCCACATTGAAACGGAGCTTTACACAATTTCTTTCATGTCTAATTACACATTTAAAAGTCACAGATATACACAGAAGCGGAGCATTTCACAATTTTATTCATGTCCAAATACACATTAATAGTCACAGATGTACACAAATTCATCCAATTCACAGATTCACAACCAGATAACACTTCTATGTCATAATCTCTCATTACATCGGACAAGGTATAAACAAACGCAACAGTCCCACCATTATTCTCCACAGTGTCATAAGTACAGAATTATGAACAAATAAAGATTGAGGAACCATCTAGGTTACTCACCAAATAGCTTCCGAGCTAATGCCGGGAAGTCTCGGCAATGTCCGTGGGATGACGTTCCAAAAGTGCCTCTATAACAGTCAAAAATATTCAAACATTACCCATTGATCAATCAGAAATAATTTATAATGCACATGAAGCAATTTAGAACGTGTACAATGCATATTCGTGACATTCCCAGCACTATTCCATAATTTTCCGTCACAAAATGTTCCTCTAAAAATTAGAAGACCATAGGCACAAGAATCGTCCAATTCGAATCTCTATAGGTCCAATTATTAACAAAATACTGCTCAGAAAAATAATTGACCGAACCCCTCACTTCGACCTAACCAATCCTCGTCAATTCCAATTCTAAAAATTTCCAATTTCAAATATAATGAAATTATATGTTCTACGAATCCGATGTCTCAAAAATCAGGTCAATCGGAGTTTGGACCAAAAAGTTATGCACAAAAGATTGGACGAAGGTCGAAAAGGGAAAGAAAAACCAAGCATAAAGCTTTTTCCAAAACGGCGTCGCGCTCATGGGTGCACCTGGGCGCGCACCTGCACGCCTGGCTCGCCCTGGGAACGAGCCCTTGGCCCGCTCGCTGGGCGAGCTACGCAGGAGATCGCTCACCCGCATGGGCGAGCGATGCGCTGCTCGCCCCCATGGGCGAGCGATGCTTATCGCCCGCATGGGCGGGCGATTCGCTGCTCGCCCGCATGGGCGAGCTATGCCCAACGCCATGCGACCTCAAATTTTTTTCCAACTTTCTCATAAAGCTTTCCCTCTTCCACAACACATATCTTTTAGCATACACATCCAAATGACACAAATCTGGACTCGTTGGAAAGGTATTGAAAAAAGTCTACAAGTTTCATGAAGGGCTTAAAATTTAATTTCACCTCTAAGGGTGACAAAAATACAATCAAAGCTACTGCCCTCTCAATGACCATACAAACTAGTACCCCATTATTCCAAAAATCATAACTTTCAATCCCCTGTGTCAAAAATTCCAAACTTTATCTCAATCAAAAGAACAAAACAAATGTTAAAACTTTCAAGAACAACTTGGAAGCCAATTCCATCTCCAACCAAATCAAAATATCAAGCAAATCTTCCGCCTACACAAATTTAGTCACAATTCTAACCCAATCTTCCAAAATTCATAACTTTCAAACCCATCGTCAAAAAATTGCATACCATATATCAATCAAAAGCTCAGACAATCAACTACAACTCTCAAGAAGAATGCCGAGCCCAATTCTATCTCTACATAGGTCGGATCCCCAAATGAGTGTGGCTGACCTGTTAGACCTTGTGAAATCAGCCTAAAGCCTAAACCATAACACAACTTCACAAATTTATATCTTTCAATCCTTACACCCAAAATTCACATAAAATATCTCATTAGAAAGCTACATCAATCCTCTACAACTTTCCAGGAGACCAAGCTTGTAAATTCAATCCAAATCCACTTTAAAAATTCATCAAAGTTTCAAGTCTCACAGCTCGGATACTGTTCACAGCACCCAACAACTCACTTTCCGAGCCAAATTGGAAATCCTTAAGATCAGAATTTGACAAAGCTCTCTTTATATGAAATTTAGCCCTATTTCTTAAGTTTCA
The DNA here is from genome assembly GCA_029891385.1 of Erythroxylum novogranatense. Lineage (NCBI taxonomy): Eukaryota > Viridiplantae > Streptophyta > Magnoliopsida > Malpighiales > Erythroxylaceae > Erythroxylum > Erythroxylum novogranatense. Next base: position 52,593,396 of record CM057232.1, read on the forward strand.
TTGAAAACAAACCTCAACTCAAAATCATAATCACGTCAAAAGTTACAAGCAAAAATCCGAAATGCACATAAGTCCAATTTTCCAGATTTCATCACAACTCAATTTCTTTCATGCATACAACACTACCACATCAATAACCACCCTATTTAACCAATAAATCAGCCACAAGTCTTCTCAAATCCTCACTTAATCACTTAACCCTAAAAATGGCAGTACACCACACAAGATTTTCTTATTAAAATTCCTTACATCTTTCACCACAAAAATCAGTCCAAAACATGTTAAACATTTATCTTTCACCATTTATGAACCAATCAAGGAAACAACTTACCCATAAACTCAAACCCTAGCTTTATGAAATTAATGCACCAATAAATGCAATAAATGCTTCAACCTACTAAATAAAGAACATAATAAAAATACTCACCAAACAAGCTTTAGATTTTCAAGTCTTTAATTCTACAATCTTCAAAAATAGCACCAACCTCTACTTACTCCTCACCTACGGTAATATTCACCTCTCAACACTCATCATCTTTTCACACTCAAGTTTGGTTTTAAGCAAGGAAGGAGGAGCAAACAAATAGTCAAGACAAAACAACTTTGTATGGAGGAAGAGACCCACGAAGAAGGAGAAGAGTAGCTCTCTAGGATGAAGGAAGCTTTTGGCTTTCAAAAATAAGTTTAAGTCTTTCAAGGAGAAAACATTGTCGTGGGTGAGAAGAGCAATAAGACAAAAGCATTAATTGGGGGAGGACACTTGTCAATTTATGAAGAAAAGACAAAAGCACACTTAATCCCATTTAATCAAAACCCTAAAACAACTCAATCATTAATCCATCAAATGCTTAAGACTCATATGAATCCAAACAATCCCTTATCCAAATTCCAGTACCCTATGACAGAAATTTTCGGTACCGGAACCCAATCACTTCGCTACTTGAACATTTTCCAGTCCGGACATCGATTCCTAAAAATTTCAGAAAAATTCTCAAAATCCTCTCAAAATAGAAAACACATCAAGATCACTCCGAATCAATTTTTTTCAAACACAAATAACACATTTTTCACAAAAGATCACATTTAGACACTTATGCCGAGAAATGTCATGCATGCATGTACAATCATGTGCATGTGCAAAAATTTCAATTTATGCCTATAAGTAGGCCATATTAGGTATGACCATGCCGAGATACATTTACACGCTCGTAACTCATTCCAAAATTACCATTTTACCCTTCCCATCCGTGATAGGATGTTACATGATTAATTTGCTTTGCAAACATACACTTATTCTCGAATGGCTATGGATTCATTAACAAAGAGAATTTTGATAAGTACCCTCTTTCTATTGATTAATTAGTTAGAATAATTATAATGAATTTAAAAGTTTTAACCTTTTATTTATTTAAATCCCCATATTTTAAAATTTAAATTTTATTATTATTTACCCATTTGTGGTATTGTTTAACTATCACATAATATTTTCTCTCACACTCCACTAATTTTTTTATTCAAAACTTTCAATGACGTCAGATTAGAACTTAATAATTTTATTCCTATGTCATTTAAATTTTAAACATAAGTAAAAGCTAATGAAATATGAAGAAGGGATTATATGACAGCTAAATAACATTGTAAGAGGCGTGGTAGATTTTAAAATATGAATATTAAAATTAATAAAAGGGCAAATCAAAAATATATATTTAACTCTAATTAATTTTAATTGAATTTGTTCTCTCTCTTTTTTTACTTTTTAGGTTTATTGTATATAAATAGTAAATTTGAGTTTACTTTTGAACAAAAGTTCAATTTTATTAACAAACCTAATTGTAATAGCTTAATTAGCACATATATATGCAAAAAGTCGATCTTTCATTTAATTGAAAACCACAGTAGACTAAAGTTCAATTTTATATGTTTGATGCTATTATCTTTGTTCTTTGTTAGAATGATAACCAATTTATTAAGGATAATAAAATATAAAATGGTTCAATAAAAATAAAACAAGTACAAATTAATTATGATATTTTCATTTTATAATAATTATTACAATTTTACACCATTTATTATTTATTACATATTTTTTTGTAGATAATACTAGAATTTTTATTACTAATGATTCATTTAATACGTTTATTGTTTTAAGAAAACAATGTTTTATTAATTGTTTATAAAATATGTTTGTAAATATTTTAAATTTTATTATCTATTCATAAGAATTTTATGTTTTCAAATTAATAAATTGAGAATTTATTATATAATTTCTAGCATTTGAAATTTTAAATATATTTGAGTTTTTTAGTTAATATTAGTTTTATATAAAATTTTAAAATACATTCATTATAAATAAAGATAAATCTACTTTTAATTTATTTGTGTGAGCTATTCTAAAATCTTGCAAAGATTATAACTAGTTAATTGCTATTGATAAAAAGATTAACTCAATGAGCTTATATTTTCCAAGTCACAGGCAACTTGATGAACCATAAAAAGATCGGAAAGGAATTGCAATGCAGCCTTTTCAATATATATTTAGAGCATAAACGATAAGAAGAAGAGTGAGATGAAAAGATGAGAACAATGAGATAAAAGGAAATGATATTAACTCACACACATTAATTAAATTATCAGAACAAAGCCTTATATAAGGCTTACACATAGTAGACAACATGGGTCACAAAAGTATTAATAAAAACTACCCAGTACTACTATCATGACTCAACAACTTACTAACTTCCTAAAGACTTTGGCAACTAAATAAGCTTGTTAAACATGTAACATAAATCAAACTAATTCTTAAGATAATCTAAGATGTATTCTAAAAGAATTCAAACAATTCTAAAATTTGAATTAATTCCCAACACTTTCTCTTAATTCAAATTTTCTAGATAGAGCATATCTTTCCGAATCTTCAGAATATTATATGAAGCACTTCTCTTCACCAAATTCCAGTTGATGCCCTTTTCATCAACCTGTAAATATTGAATCACGTCTCTCCAAACACATCTTGGTGTACTTCTCACCACCGTCATCAAATTTGTATGATGCACTTTCTCATCACTGTCTTCAAATTTGTGTGATGCACTTTTTCATCATCTTACCATTGTTGAGCACTTTCTCTCAACTAAGTCAAAAAAGATTCTTCTCAGCCACTTCAACCTTTGCTAGATAGGCTCCTTCCACCGTCTTTTCATTTTCTTGATATATCATTGCCCTTTTTTTTCTCTTGAACTTATAAGATATTAATCCTTCATAGGTCCCTCAAGGATCTATGCTTTGATACCATGTTGAAATTTTAGAACATAAACGATAAAAAGAAGAGTGAGCAGAGAAGATGAGAACAATGAAATAAAAAGAAATGATATTAACTCACACACATCAATTAAATCATCCGAACAAAGCCTTATATAAGGCTTACACATAATGGACAACAAGGGTCACAAAAGTATTAATAAAAACTACCCACTACTACTACCATGACTCAACAACTTACTAACTTCCTAAAGACTTTGACAACTAAATAACCTTGTTAAACATGTGACATAAATCAAACTAATTCTTAAGTTAGTCTAAGATCTATTCTAAAAGAATTTAAACAATTCTAAAATTTGAATTAATTCCCAACATATAGGGAGTACACCCGAACTACCACATATATATATATATGTGTGTGTGTGTGTGTGTGTGTGTGTCCAAAGGTAGAATACATAGGACGTTCGACAGCTACAATGGAGAACGTCATCGAGATAAAACACGCAGTAACAAGTTCAACAAAAGAACCTTTTGAGTATTGCTAATATAACTAATTAAAAATCATGCTCACTATAACTATATATGTTTCTAATAACTTTCACTCATTGCAGGCGATGGCTAATCAATGTCGCCTTTTGGAGGGTACTGGTGGTGGAGGGGCAGCCATGGTTTTGATGGCTTAGGAGGAAATGGGAACTGAGGACGAGGCCAAGCAGGTGGCGATGTTTGACCACCATATCCGCACAAATCATGAATACATCGAAAGCCCCAAGGGCATTTGTTTCCACGTCGACCATAGTTAAAAGGGGTTGCTATTGGAGTCGACTCAGAAACCATCACAAGATTGCCATGCAAAAGGACATCTTACTCTTCTTTTGCATCTCGACTGAAGAACATGAAAACAAGACTGAAAGAGGGGTCAAGTATCAATGTCCTTAGCCTGTTATTTATTGGTTTCCTTTATGATGGATCGTGTCTGTTCATTTTGAAACCTCACGTTCTTTTATTGTGAACCGTCATGCCCTTCTGTTGTTTTGATGGAAGACAACAATGAGTATAAAGTGATTAGAGTCCTAGACTTAACAATATTCTGCATACTCCATCTTTTGCATTTTCTAAAAACTTAGAAGGGTCCTCTCATATTTGTCCAAAATCTCTCAACATCAATGACCGGAGGTATGTAATAACATTCTACATTTTCATTTTTCTATAATAGACATGTATATAGATTATTATCATGTCTAACAATTGGTATTAGAGAAAAATGTACCACTATTTTGATTTAGTCAATTTTTTGTAATTATATACTTGACTAGGCGTATTTTCTATTGTATATATTGATAATATGAGAGTCATTCTTCTATCATAGACAGAGATACATGGGGCCCAATGGGACATTGGGCCTCCCAAAATTTTAAAAAATTAAATATTTTTAATTTTTAATTTATATATTTATATATAAATGTGGAATTATTTGGAGACCAATAATGTACCAAGTTCTTTAAAATTTTAAAAAATTAAATATTTAGACTCTTCTATTTTAAATTTCTGACTCCATCTCTATCTTCTATGATTGTGCTTTGATTTCTTTGAAGACGTGATAGTTAATTAACAACGGTTTGCCTCCATTTAAACTTGATTTCTTTTTATCGAGTTTTTGACTAGAGATTTTCTTTTTGTTTATCGAAAAAGCTCTTTTAGTATATATACTAAGAGCGAATGGGATGGACGACCATGCAATCCATCCCATTCGTTCATTTAATCTGACGGCCTATATTCAGTCAGATCTGCTTCGTCCATTTAATCCAGCGATTTATATTTTATGCTTTTTCATTTAATCTGACGGCCTATATTGATCGGATCTCCTTCTTCGTCCATTTATTTAATCCAATCGCTTATTGAATGTTGTGTCTTGTAGCGATATACACGCAATCTTGATACAATCTTGATCTTGAGACTCAATCTTACATTGTAATATTTTGTGAGGCGACCGCACAGACGACCGCGTAATCGTGCCCTTGTATTTGCTTATATGTGTTCATATCTGTTCATTCATGTTGTGTCCTTTCTCTCTTTTGTTTTTCCTCTCGCCTTGCGTTCCTCTACTTTCTCCAAATTGTTGTCGTCGAAAGAGTATCGGTGGTTTCCTCTGTTCGTGTTGTCGTATGTTGTTGTTCTTGCTACGCTGGTCAACAACATCGACGTCCGATTAGTGAACATCGATACTCTTTAGCATGAACAATAAACTGCGATGACCACGACAATCGCCAGAGATAAGAGAAAAGAAGATTTACAAATTCGATTTCCGGTTGCTCTTAGGTTTAACCGTGTTACTTGTAAATCTTCTTAACGTTTTCTTATCCTCTCTTATCTCGTGTCGGTTATCGTGGTTGTCGAAATAAGTTATTCCCGCTGTCGTTCTATGGACTTTTATTCTTTGTCGAAAGAGTATCGGTCTTCACCAACTTGACGTCCGATCTTGTAACCGCTTAGTCTCGCCTTCCGCCATGCTATTTTTTTTTTCATGTTTGCTTTTGTCCTCTGTTGCTTGTAAATCTTTTTAAGGTTTTTTTGGTGTGTCTGATTGTTTCGGATTTCACTATTTTTTGTTTGTAGTGCGACTTGGATATGAGGATATTTATCGATATTGTAGCTTCATAAATTGCAAAGTCGCTACTTCACCAAAGAAAGGAACTCCTCTGTCAAACCATTTCTCATGTCGAAAGGAACCAGAATCATCTACTTTAATCGAGAAAGGATGCCTCGAACAAAGAAGGCGTAGTGCGACTTGGACGAGTATCGGTGGTTTCGACGTGAACCTAGGGCGTGAACCTAGCATAAGGTTGTTTAAGGTTGTTCACCAACTGACGTCCGGACGTTATAATCGCGATCGTCTCCGTTTCCGATTGTTCTTTATTATAAATCTTGTTAAAGCTTTTTTTGTTTTGGTGTGTACAGATGTTTTTCGAGGGCTACAACAGACTTGGATATGACGAGATTTATCATGTTGCCATCGGTAACACAGATGACTCGAATAAAGAATGCGTAGTCGAGACTTCTGAAAAAGAGTGCCCCCAAACAGAGAAGGCGTAGTGCAGACTTGGATATGAGGAGATTTATCATAAATTGCAAAGCTGTTACTTCACCACCAGCATCCTCTTTCCTTGTACATATATTTTTCTCATGAGCAGATTCATCGTCAGTCTCTGTCCATATAGCTACGAAGGCTGCAGCTTTGTAAAGTTTTATTAAGTATATATATTAAGAGCGAATGGGATGGACGACCATGCAATCCATCCCATTCGTTCATTTAATCTGTTAGAAGGCGTAGTGCAGATTTGAATAATCTAGTAACTGTGCTATTTTTCAAGAATGTGACATGCCGCTTTGTAAAGTTTTATGTCTTAGTTTAAACTTCTGCAACTTTTACGCTTTATGTCTTACTTGATCGCTTTTCACTTTTCAATATCTTACTTTGATCGTTTCACTTGTATCATCTAAACCACGAATTGGAGGTGATTTGCTTTGCTTTGCTTTTCATCGTGCTTTTCTCACCTCTAACGATTTAAGAAGAGAAAACAGTGGAGTTGAGAAACTAGGCGAAGTTTAAAATCGATGGAGTTGAAAAAGTAGACAAAGTTTAAAATATAACCGGAGTTGAAAAAGTAGGCGGTTAACAATACTGACGGAGAATACAAAAGTGAGGCGAAGACATAAAGATGATTTAAAAGTAGGCGATCTGAACAAAAGCAGAATGAGCCTGGCGCATTTAATCGAGAAAAGCGGGCGGGTTTTCACTTTTCAAGATATCTTACTTTGATCGTTTCACTTCTATCGTCTCGCTTCTTAATTGAGAGGTGATTTGCTTCTTCTACCGTCTGCTTCTTAATTGGAGGTGATTTGCTTTGCTTTGCTTTCAATCGTCTGCTTTTCTCACCTCTAACAGATTTAAGAAAGGAAAAAGCGGCGAAGTTAAAAATCATTGGAGTTGAAAAAGTGACGAAGTTATAAATATAGGCGGAGTTCAAAAGTAGACGAAGTTAAAAATCGATGGAATTGAAAAAGTAGACGAAGTTATAAATATAGACGGAGTTGAAAAAGTAGACGAAGTTAAAAATATAAACGGAGTTGAAAAAGTAGACTAAGTTAACAATACAGACAGAGAATACAAAAGTCGATTTAAGACACAAAGATGCATTTAAAAGCGGGCGATACGAACAAAAACAGACCATAAGTTCAAAGTTTTGCAATTTATATTTTTCTCAAGATAATATCGATACACAACTGAAATATCTCATATAGAAAGTGACTAATTTTACCTTGTCCTCTGCAAGTACTTTAGAGACATGTTTTGGACCCCATAATCTACTACGTGTGTATTGGGATGGGGGTTGAGAAAGTAGACGGTTAAAATCGATGGATTGAAAAGTAGACGAAGTTATAAATATAGAGCGGAGTTGAAAAAGTTGTGAAGTTTAAAATATAAGCGGAGTTCAAAAAGTAGACGAAGTTAACAATACGAGAGAGAATACAAAAGTCGACGAAGACATAAAGATGCATTTAAAAGGTATTTATACGAACAAAAACAGGCGATGTAATGTGTTTTCATTAAGTCATGCATTTGTAATGTGTTTTCGAAATGGAAAGTTCGTTGAAGCAGTATCGATGGTGTGGTTATTATCTATCGATCATGTACAAAACTTGAGGCTAATTTGCTAGAATTTTAGAGATGAAGTTAGAATGAGAAAATGTTCGAAATAGAGGTGAGCAGTATAAAACAATATGTATACAACTTCAGAAATCCATGATACTTATAGCTGCTTATTAACTGTCATCTAACAACTAACTCAACTGACTTTTCTTGAATTCTTTATTCTTTACGTCTTCTTTATGTCTAACTCACTGCATGGCTGAACATATGCGTCTTTTATGTCTAAATTTCTGAGACAATGCTACTACAGATGGGTGGACAAGCGGTTGAACACGAAGGTTATAAATAAGAGTCAAGTCAACATATTATTTATGTTTTCGCATTCTCCGCCTATTTTGTTAAATCTTTTTCATTAAAATCATATATGTCAAGTCATTTTGACTTAACATGCGATTCAATAGGTTCCATCTGCATAGATTTTTCCTCTCGCGTAGATTGAGTTTTCAATTAATAGGTACAATCTTCTAGCCGCTATAATAATGTGAAACACTGCCAATAGCGTGTTGCGAAGTAAACCGAGCAGATTCACGTTTCAATTCATACGTGATAAGACTTTTGGACACCGTCATATTTATTTATTTGTGGCAAGGAAATACACTAACCCCAAAATGTATGAATCACTTTCGGATCTGTTTTTTCTATGCAATAATCTTTTAAGCGGTATGATAATGTCGATTCTGCCAAATACCAATAACGTATTCGAGTAAGCAAAATGAGGACCGCAAAGAGGAGAGGACCGAACACGATTGACGTTTCAATTCATAGGTGATAGATTTCTTACCGCTACTTCGATGTGTTTACCTTCTACAATTATTTTATGTTTTTCGAAGAGGAAGACGACGAGCAGATTGCTTAATTGTTGACACAACACTTTCACATCTGTTTTTCTTCTATGCAATAATCTTCTAACTGGTATGATAATGTCGATTCCTGCCAAATACCAATAACGTATTCCAGAAGTAAGCAAAATGAGGACTGCAAAGAGAAGAGGACCAGGACAGAGATTGACGTTTCAATTCATAGGTGAAAGATTTCTTACCTGCTACTCTTGACAGGTTGACCTTCTATAATTATTTTCTGTTTTTCGCAAGAGGAAGACGACCAGAACAGAGATTGCTTGATTCTTGACAGAACATGTTATTCAATTGAGTTATGTAACTAACTCAAACTGATTCGTAATTCACACGTGGTTTGGTTTCGTCTGTTTTGCATCGTCTGTTTTTACTCCCGTCTACTTTTGCACAACTTTCGTCTGCTTTTCAACTTGTGTTTGCTTTTCAACTTCCGTCTTGTTTTCATCGTCTCCTTTTTCATCATTATTTGTACTTCATCGAAATCATTTATGTTAAGTCGTTTTGACTTAACAATCTCCTCCTTTTAATCTGCAGATTTCTTACATCGGTAGATTGACGTTTGAATTAATAGGTAATGTCAAACACTTCCAATAGCGTATTGTAGAAGTAAACACCAGAACAGAGATTAAGAAGACCTGCTTTTCTTGTATGGAATAATGTTCTAATTGGTATAATAATGTCGATTCCTGCCAAAAACGTATTGAAGAAGTAAGCAAACATGAACAGAATTAGAGAAGAAGAGCACCAGAGTAGAGATCGACATTTCAATTCATAGGTGATAAAATTATTATACACGTGCTACTCGGGACAGGTTGACCTTCTACAATTATTTTCTCTTCTTCAGAAATTACTATCATTGTTTTCCTTTACTTTTTTTCCTGACAGGTTCACCTTCTACGATCATTTGCTCTTCTTTCGAAGCTCGCCTTTTTGCATCCCTTTATCAATCAATCATTCAAGGGCCATTTCTTTGGCATCAAAATAACTTAGAACGAAATTTGATCTGTCGCACGCACACGGTAACTCCCAAAATGTATGAATCATTTTCACATCTCTTTTTCTTGTATCCAATAATCTTCTAACTGCTATGATAATGTCGATTCCTGCCAAATGCCAATAACCTATTCCAGAAATAAGCAAAATGAGGACTACAGAGAGAAGAAGAGGACCATAACAGAGATTGACGTTTCAATTCATAGGTGATAAACTGATTCGTAATTCACACGTGGTTTGCTTTCGTTTGCTTTTGACCGTCTGCTTTTACTCCGGTCTACTTTTGCACAACTTTCGTCTGCTTTTGCTTCCGTCTGGTTTTGTTTCCATCTGCTTTTCAACTTGTATTTGCTTTTAAACTTCCGTCTTATTTTCATCGTCTCCTTTTTCATCATTATTTGTACTTGACTCTTCCTTTCAATTCTATCTCCGCCATAGTCCACATCGCAATATCCGATTAACCTGAAATCTTAACCTTTCTCAAACATTAAGCAAAGATAAGTAGTACTGCGACATATCTTAAAATTCTTTTAACAAAGAATAAGATGAGACTCTCTAGGATCCTCACGAAATCTCGCACAAGCGCCTCAGATTGCTTCTGCGTTGCGTCTTTTAATAGCAATAATCAGTTGAGTTACGAACTAATCGAATCGACTCTTGTGTCTACACTGCGCTCTGCGCTCGCTTTGCTTTGCGTCTGCGTTTGCTTCTTTATTCGCGTCGCTTTCGCTTTGCGTCGCACTGCGTCTTCTTCACCGTGTCTTGGTTCGTCTATTTCAACTTCGCTCGTGTTTTGGCTATTTGAACTTCGCCTCGTGTCGGAATTCATCATGTCAACTTCGTGCGTGTTGACTTCAACTGCTTCAACTTCGCATGTTGATTTAAATCGTGTCCGACTTCGCCTGCATTTTGTTTTTCTTTTATTTGATCTCTTTTGTTATATATCAAAATCATATTCACGTAAAGTCATCTTGACTTAACAAAGTGAGCGAGATAAAAGTATTTCTCTTGGAATAACCCATGACCTACATTGTACAACCAAGAATATTGGTTGGACAACAATGGTGTTGCCAAAATAATTAAAATACACAAAAGAATCATTTAAACCAGTTCGCTCCATGATATCCCTACTTTTTATCACTATTTTCGACTACCTTTTTCTCATTCATTTCTATCAGTGGCATTAAATGTTTGTTTAACTATAGAAACTACAAACAACTCAAAATGCAAAAAACTAAGAGCGTGTTAACCAGGAACAAACAACTCAAAATGCAAAAAACTAAGAGCATGTTAACCAGGAGAATAATATGCAATAGATAACAAAAAACTTCTAATATTGTCAATAAATATTGAATAGTTGCAATCAACTTGTAAAGTCTTTCTTTCTCAATCATACCCCGACCTTAACCATCAATATAATTACGAGATAAATAGACTCGCCTAAGCATTTTCCTCATTTTTCTGGTGAATGGGAAAACCAATCCCATTTCTAATGAATGTAGCAGATTCTTTTCAGTTTCTTTCATCTAGCCAATTAGAATCTTGTTTAACAATAAATTTGATCATAAGTTTAGCCTAAAGAACAAGGACATTGACTGAAGCATAGTGTCACACCCATCTCCCAAGACAATAATGCGTATGGAGCATGAACTTTCTTTTAGAAAGAAATACCAGGTTTGACAGAGCAAAAAGGAAAACAGAACATACCACGATACAACTATGTGTTGAACATACAAGCTTCTGCATGTCATTAACAAGATGTTAGGCTCTATAGAGATACATTAAAAGTGTGTCAAGTCCCTCCCTAACAAACAAAGTCAACTCCTTCTCACGTGACACCTCTAGGTATCTGTAGTAATAAACAGAAATGAGCAAGTTGATGTAACTTGTTAAAAGCCAACAAAAACAAGCAATGATCACAATACAAAAAAACAATGTTAGCACCTGATGAAGTTCTTTAGTGCCGTCTCAATTAAATCGGCTCTAGTAGGTGGATTAAACAGAAAACGTTCATCTACTACAGTATCTACACCTGTTTTTTGAAGAAAATGGCCCTTTGGATAGAAACCAATGTATCATCCACAATGTCTTCAAGTGGGGCAGAAGGAGGATGCAAACGCCAATACCTATTCCTTGGTACCTGATAAAACAAGATCAATTAATATGGTTAAGCAGACGGTGACATGGTTAAGCATCATTAAGCAAACAAGTGTGCTATTAGACCACTCATATTCAGTAGACATAACATAAACAATCTAAGATGCTTCAATGATGGGGTTAATCAACAGGAATTTTATTTTCTGCAAAATCAAGACAAAATTGATGGTCATGCCATCTTAAGATATGATTACGAAAAATTTATTAAGAAAACACAAGATAGATATCACATCAATAATGCAAGTGTCACACAAGATCATAAAATATACCAACAATGACCAAATGATTTGGATCTTGCATTATAAACCAAAAGCAACTCAAGGTCGCATTATCTCGGACTATAAAAAGTGATACACTTTGCTTCCTCAAAGTACAAATCAAAAGCAATAGAAACCCAACTTTAAGCGTGAACAAAGGACAGATTTCTTTCGACATTTCACCTTCACACTCAAGCTCCTCCACCAAAGAGATGGTTTCCAACAACAATCAAACTCACGTCTTCTATTTCAACCAGCAAAGAACATGAACTGAATCACACGTTAATACAATACTTAGAAACAATATTAGAATGCACGACAAGGGGGAGTTGAATTGTCTATTCCCCTTTTTGAAAATTCTTTCAAAGCCATTTGTTAGAAGTACAAAAAAATTCTTTTCAGAATTTTGATACATTCTAATTGCTTAAAACTTTGTTTAATAATTATATAATGATAATGCTTTAATCTTAAATTCTCTGAGAAAAGTATTTAAACACTTGTTACACAAAAATAGCTCTCAGCTAAATTTGCACTTAATGCTTTTACGATCACTTTTTCTCACGTTGTCTAACTTTACAATCTTCTACTTGACTTGAATTTATAGCCTTCGTCTCGAATCGCTTCTTGATTCTTGTTTCTTGAATCTTTAAAGCAACGGTTAATCGATTCGATTTTGTAACTAAATCGGTGACCCTTGCGTCGCTTTTCTATCTGGCGTCCTCGTCTGCTTTTCTTAGCGTTTGCGTCTCCGTCAGTTTTCTTTGCGTTTGTATGCGCCTCTGCTTTCCTTTACGTCTGCATGACTTAAATCATCTTGGCGTCGTCGATATCGACTTCGCTTTGTATTCGACATCTTACGTGTTCGACTTAAATGCGTGTTGACATCGTCGTGTTCGACTTAAATCAGATTGACTTCGTCTCTGTTAGACTTCGTCATCGACTTCTTTTTATTTGTTTTCTTTGTTATACATCAAAATCATTTTAAGTAAAGCCGTTTGGACTAAACAATCTTAAGCCTTTTCGATGATAACAAATTATATACAAGAGAAAATATAAAATGTTATGAAAAAGAAATAAAAAAAACTTATCTTCTAAACTTCTTCTTTGACTTTTCCTTTCTTCATCAAATACATTTACACCTTCTTTTCTAGACATCCTCTTCTCATCTGCTCTCTTCTCCCTTTGTTCATTCTGTTCTCCCCCTATTTGTTATAATCAAAAATCATTAAGGACGACGACTCTTCAGTAGTTCTGTCATCATCTTCTTCAGATCATTTACCATCTCCTTCATCTCATTGAATTCCCCGCGTAATCTCATCGAGTTCATCTTGGTAGTCCTTTGGTAAGGACGATTGATCTTCATCTGCGAGGAACAATGAGCGGAATTGTAGTAGTATAAGCATCGAGATGGGAGTGTACTCTTCATTAAGCACAATAGGCGGTGGGCGAATAAACATATCGACTTCAGAAGATCTAAGTCAAATGGAGCGAAAGATCGATGCTCGTCTTCCTTGCGGGGTAGCTTCTTCTTGAATAGACAGTGTATTAAATAAGGGTCTAATACGCAGAACTGTCTGAACAAGGAATTCAGTGAATGTCCCTGTGATTATTCTTCCCCCCACTGGACAATCTTCTTGCTTATCAGTATAGCTGCAGCTTGCATCATCTTTATTTTCTATAGAAAGGCATGCCTCATTTATTTTCCGCACTTCTTCTGCTATTTGATCTGTGGACAGATCATCACTATCTTCTTCAGGAAATAGCTTCGATTTCTCCTTATCGAAATTCAATGGATATCGTGGCTGTATGTATGGTACAACCTTTATTATAGTCTGTTCTGTGACTGGATAAATAGTGCACGATCGAGAGGACATTTGAGTAGGGTATGGCCTTGTAGCAGCGTACCTTAAAGTATCATAGAAGTTCCTTTCGTCTTCATTCAAAATGTGCCATGACTCACTATTTATCAAAATAGGTTGGAAGACAGCCTTTATTTGTCTTCTGGGTTGGCTAAAGAGAGCGATTGCAGTACTCCTTCTTGTCACAAACTCAACCAGTCTGACTTCAAGCTTATCCTTTCTTAAAAATTCTGAATAGTCATGAACGATCAGACTAGATTCAACAGATACTTCGACTGGTATCCTCACTGAAGTTGAATCTGTTGTAACTTCAAGTTGATCATTAACAAGAGTAGCCTGAACCAGGTTAAGCTCCACTGGTTGCTTGACAGGGATTTCCTGAAGTCTGTTTTGCTCATTTGCTTTTTCTTTTGCAGCAGCATCAGAGATTTCTTTCTTCCGACTAACTTTCCTACCGGTCTTCGTCTCGCCTCTGTTAGTCTTGAAGTTTTCTCCGCTTGAGCTTTTTCTCTTCTGGCTTCCGCCTTTCTCTTCTTCTTGGTCTCCTTGGTTTTTGTTGGTATATCCTCTTCCAGAATAGAGACTAAGGATCTTGCTGCTGTAGGTACACAAGATGAAGAGGATTCTGCCTCACTCTGTTCTTTGGCATTCTTTTCTTCTTGTTGCCTGACAGTCCGAATCCTCGGTGTTCTCTTTGCCTTCTTTATAGCTTGACTTACGAGACTTTCTCCTTGTCTTTTTAGTCCACCTTGTTACGTCCTTGAGTTGGCTTTCTTCGATTTGAGGACTACTTTGTTTTATCGGTGGTCTTCTGACGGTTTCCTTATTTTATCCATGAGCGATCGATACTCACTTGACCTTCAAAACTTGAAGCCGGAGTCTTCTTCGTTGCACGTTCCCCCTCAGTCCTTGTTCTTCTTGAAGAGTCGACTTCTGTTTTGATAACTGTGTTCAGACCCATTCGCCGTAGTATGCATCAATCTTACTCTTCACATCAATAGTCCTTCTATATCCTCGATGTAGAACGATACCGGATTCCTTAAAAATCCTTGTCAGAAGCATCCCATAAGGGTAACTATTTGAATCCTTCATCCCCTTAATCATGTAATGAAGGATTAAGAACGGTAAGTCAATGGGATTGCGATTTTGCAAGTAAAACAAGCATTGTTCATCCAACTTAGTCACCAAATGCCTTGAACCTGCTCTGGGTAAAATGCAATTAAACAGAATTGCATAGAGAATCCTCCCCTTCGGAACCAAACTAGAGGTCTTCCTCTCCCATGGATCATTGGCTCCATATAATTGTTTTCTGACATCTTCCTCTCTCATACCGACTTCGGACATCCATCCGGCCTTGGTAGAGAGAGTCCTACCAACTGACGGACAATCGGTCACCTTCTTTATTAACTCCTTTGTCACAACAATGGATATACCATCTACTGATGATACTACAGTGTTGTCTACTAACTGAGCATTCTTCCAAAAATCGAAAACCTCATTTGTGTATACTGGTTCTCGTACCTCAAAGTTCCTCAACCAGCGCTTGAATCTCTAGTTCCACATCCATACCATCATTCCTTAATGACTCGAAATCTACGTGTCTTCCATATATCATGGCTTCCTCCATTGTTTCACAACGAAAAACTGACTCTGCTGAGCTTTTTAGGGTTGGATGTTTGAGAGAATTGGGAAAGCAAAATGAACCGTCTGGAGATGAGAATAACCGTAAAGATTTTGCTTTTAGGCTACTTGTACAGATATAGTCCGGTGTGTTCTAGACTCATTAAAATCCTCGAGACTATCACACTTTCCCTCCGAACTCTTATGAGAGAAGTTACCAATTGTAGATCCTTTGCTTACGGCGCCGTTAGTTTTGTCGTTACTTTAGCTCATTGTTCACTTCAAATCACGTTTTGCAAACTTTGAAATATGTTTAAAAGAGACATGACAACTATCATACTCATATCAAACTCATCTTTGATCAAGCTTTCAAAATTAATGCACAACTTTTTCTCGTAAATCGAATATAATATCATCTAGGTAAAATTGTACTAAAATAAACTCATTCTTACAATTCTTCCTAAACAACATCTTATCAACTTGACCTCTTCGAAACCACACTCTAAGATAAAAGTACTAAAACGATCATACCAAGTCAGTAGTACTAAGGCGATCATAGCAAGCTCTAGGAGCTTCCTTTAAACCATATAACGCTTTATGAAATCTACGACATGATCTCGATTCCTAACATCCTCAGCGAGGAGGTTGCTTAACATACACCTCTCGATCGATCATCCTTCTCCCACAGTTCTTCAAATGCAATTGTAGTAACATATAAGTCTATTTTGGCTTCTTAAAATGCTTTTCTACTTAGTCTTTTTTTCTTTCTCCGTCTGTTTTCTACTTCGTGCATTTTTTATAACTTTAAATGCAGAACTATTTCTTCATTATTTCTTCTTGAGCGGTTATCCAGGTTGAGTTCAGAACAAACTCAAACTGATTCTTGAATGTGCTTCCGTCTGCTTTGTCAACTTCATCTGTGTTGTTAACTTCGTCTCTGTTTTTACAATTCTTTAACCATCTCCTTCAACTCGTTGACTTCTTTGCATTACTCCTTCAATTCTCTACGTAGATGATTTATTCCTGTTTTGCAAGTCAAAGGGTAATGTGGATCGATCATCCTTCTCCCTCGTCTTTAAATGCAATTGTAGTAACATATCGTCTACTTTTCTACTTAAATACTTTTTTCTTTCTCCGCTCATTTTTCTACTTAAATGCATTTTTTATTCTCCGTCTGCTTTTCTACTTCGCCTGTTTTTCATTATCCGTCTGTTTTTCTTTCTCCATCTATCTTTCTTTCTCATACATTTTTCTCTGAGTATTTGTTCTTAATCAAAATCATAAATGTGAAGTCATTTTGACTTAACAGCTTGGTTCACGACCTTCGATGTTATTGTTATTTGCAATATCGGTTTCTAATGATTTTTCATGATTATTCAATTAATGATTAATTTTCAACTTCATTCATATATTTATTCTCATTTGCAATATCGGTTTCTAAATATTTTTATCATGATTATTAAATTCATTATTATTATTCAACTTCATTCATATATTCATATTTTTTATATTATCATAATAACGGTTCGTTGCATATTTGTTTTATTAATATAAGCAAAAATTTTATTATACCTAATAGGAATAATACTATTTACATTTCGATATTAAATAATACTGAATCAATAATATATATATTTCTTCCGATAATCTAATAGAAAATCTTCAACACTTTGGTGAAAAAATGAGAAACGCGAATCACTAATAGATATATTTCTTATGATATCTACACATATAATCATAATAACATTTCATCTGTAACATCCCACCCCCTCCTGGAAGGGTAAAATAGTAAAATTGGTATAGGATGAGACTAATAAGGAATATTTAGTACTGTTCATGCATAACGAGTTGATACAGTATCAATTGTGTATATGGAATTCTTGTAATGCATTCATGACATTCCCGGTAATTGGGCCTAAAGCAATTTTATTGGAATTAATGGGATAATTGAGTTTGGAAAATTGATTGGACTGCACCATAAATGGTTTTACATTTTAAGGATTTTAGGAATTTTTCTGAATTTTCCGAGAAAGTTCCGGACCAAGCAAAATCGCGGTACACAGCCTAAACATGTTTTATGTGAAAAGGTAATTGTTGTGATTGAAAAATTATTTAGAGTGCACTGTTACCTGTTTTATAATTTTAGAGAATTTCATTAATTCTCAAAAAAATAATTCGGGGAAATTCTCGGACCGGATAAATCGCCAATTGGCGAACCGGTCGATTCTCGGTAGCAAAAATCGCTACCCAATGGTACTATAATATTGAGTATATTATTATGGGACTGAAATTAGGGTCATAGGAGTTAAATGGAGTAAAATTTTGGACTGGATTAAAGAAATGATATATTGACTTTTCTTTGAATTATGGACCTATCACCTTGTGTCATTGCAAAAGGTTACATTAAATGCTCCATCTCAATGCTTACGGATATGTATTGTTATTAAAGGAAAGGAAAGGATAATAAATTGTTTTAAAGGCTTTGTTAAGTCATCCGAAAGATATACAATGAAAACTCTCTTGATAGAAACCATCGAAATTTTGCACTCTTCTCATCTTTCTCCATAACTTCAAGCTCCTCTCTTTGAGTCCCTCAAAGTTAGAGGATGAGTTTTGTGCATGCTTGAGAAGGGAAAGAGGTTAGTACCTTGGTGTAGAGATTGGTTGTTGAAGCTTTAAAGGAGGCTTTTGAAGTAGGTATGTATCAAGTATCCATTTAAGGTTTAAGCTTTAAATGATGTTTTGATGATGTAGTTCATAAGTCATGATTAGTGGGTGCATTTAAAGGGGGTTATTGTTTATTAATGATGAGTGATGATGGTTAAATGTTATGAAAAAGATAGTTTGAATTGTTGAGTTATGATTTGAGGAAGCTAGCTTGAAAGATGTGTTGTTAATTTGATTTTGAAGTGAATATAGATAAGTAATAATTGAATTGAGGAATTTAATGCTGTAAATTGTTCAGTAGTAACCCTAGTATATGTATGACTGGAGTAATATTTTATTTGTATTTATTTTGATGTCTAGTGATGTGAAAAAGGCATTGGAAGTGGTTGAACTAAGGTTAACCTTAAATCTGGAAAATTGGAATTATAATTGATGTTACTGTTTTATTCATAACTTATTGTGTAGAAATGCAAATGAGGTAAGGTTAGTGGACACTGAAACTTTGGGATGTTGGCTTCAATTTAGTGTGAAATGGGTGTTGTTGAATTCCAATGATAGAAGGGTGAAATTTTGCATGGAAAGTTACTGTTCCATTGCCTGTGAACAGTAACCGCAACCATGACATCTGAGTTTTGTTGATTTTTATGAATTAATTGAAAGGGAATTAGGGAGAATGGTCTTCATGTAAGTTGTAGAATATTTGATTATCTTTCCATTGCTACTGATCTTGCTATTTTTAGAATTGTGTATTGGGAGATATGAATTGATTACTAATGACTGGTTTTGAGCAGTTTGGATGAAACCTAGCTTAAGTGTGATTTTGTGAGTTTACTGATTAGAGGCAATTTTAACATTTTAAGTGGACTGAACTGGTGTGAGTGAGCTTCTGAAAAGTTGTAGAGGAAAAGATTACCTTGAAAATGACATATGGTTTGTAATTTTTAGAAGTCAGAATTGGGAGTTATGATTTTTCAAAAACTGACCCTACATTAGGTTATGAGTGGCTGATCATAATAGAAACTTCCATAACAGTTTTGAAATTGTTAGAGATCGAATTGGATGTTGAGTGCTTCATGAAAATTGAAGTTTGAGATGTTATCTTTTCAGGGATATAAAGTTCTGAATTTACTGACTTGTATATAGGGAGTTATGCTTGTTGTAATGTTACTGCCCATATTGAAGGATTTCAGGGACAGTGACATTGAATGAATTAATTGACTGGTTTAGAAATAGAATTTGATTTTGGGTTGTTCATGAAAGTTGTAAAGGACATTGTGAACTTATTGACCATATTTTTTTGGTAATTTATTACTGAATAATCAGTGAGTTATGAAATTGTAATTGTACTGCCCTGTGTTGATGGAAATTGAGTAGGCAGAAGGTTGGATGGATTATTTGACACCCTTAGGGTTGGAATTGATTTTTATGGTCTTCTAGAGAATTGTAGAGCTTTTCATAAGCTTTCCAATGAGGTATAGTGGGTATTTTTCTGATTTGTGTGTTAAAAGTTAGCATAATTGGAAATTGGGATTTAAATTTGAAAAGAAAGGGAAAGGTAGAGGCGAGACAAACTCGCCGTCTCGCGAGGGCGACATCTCGCCTCGCGAGGGCGAGATTAAGGGGCTGGTCGCGAGGGCGACGCCTCGCCCTCGCGACGAAGTGAGGCGAATTCGCCTCGCGAGGGCGGCGTCTCGCCCCCGCGAGGCAGGCGCATGGGTTTTCTTTTTTATTTATTTTTGAATTTTTATTTGGTATTAAATTGATCCGATTGTTCTGTTGTCAATTTCTTTTCCGTCCGACGTCCGATTGACCTGATTACAGAGGCATCGGATTCGTTGAACATTTAATTTCATATTATGAGAAAACGAGAATTTTTAGACGGGAATTTGACGTAGCCCCTATTGACGGATCATGTAAACACTGTTTTATTTAATTGAGGACCTATAGAGGTCCGAATTGCGCACCGTCAGCGCCTATGGATTTCTAATTTTTGATAGAATTTTATTATGGGAAAATATTGAGTTAGGACCGGGAATTCATGAACATGCATATCTCATCTACATGAGCACAAATTTCATATTTAGTGACTCGTTTTTCTCGATTCATATAGAGGCCCAATTGGGCGTCCAATTGACCGACGTCGTCCGAGAGGCTTTCCGGCATTAGCTCGGAAGTAATAGGTGAGTAACCTAGTTGGTTTCTCAAATTTCTGATTGTTTACATGCTCAACGTGAATTACGTGCAAAAGTGAATTGAATGATCACTGTATGAATACTGGCATGTAATGTATGGGATTGTATTGTATGATTTTACCGACATCGGTAGATCGGGCTTTATAGCCACCGCATCAAACATCTTCTATATCTTGGGCTTTATAGCCATATCATTGATTCAACGATACACGGGCTTTATAGCCAAACACCGTACATTTATCTTGATATCGTCATCGCATGCATAATTGCATGATCGGATAATGGACGTGCCCTAAGTTGCTATTTTCTTGATAAGAGCTTGAGCTCTCATCTCAGTCTTGACCGCCACGAGCCCGAGGGAGAAATCACGACGCGTCCCCATCGAACACCGATCGAGCACTTGGGCACAACTTCAATAAGCGGAAGAGTCTCATATGCATCTCATTTGCATAAACGATCGTTTCTATGACATGTCTTGCTTTTGTAATGGCATGAATTCTCGTGAATGTTTTATCATTCTCGGATATGATTATTGATCGCTTATCGGTGTCGATGATTAATGTCCTATATTTATGCGCCATGGGCGTAATGCATGATTTGAGTGAACCATCGATGATGGTTTCTCACCGAGTTCGCAAAACTCACCCAAAATTTGCATTTATTTTTCAGTCTGAAGAATACCCGGTTGACACGGAGTATATCTACCGAGACGAGTAAAGGTTAGAGGTCGGGTCGGTTAGGTTCGCATTAGTGTTTTAGTAAATTGTATTCCACAATCATTTGTATAGCAAGGCATTGTATTTTCTTGAGCCATTGTGGTAGTAATATTTTATTGCATTGATGATTGTAATTATTCTTTGGATGACCGTAATAATCTGGCTCGTGTATATTGAACACGGATTTTATTTACTTACTGTGTTTGCCGCGCTAACGTTAAATTAATGACTCAAAAAGAAAAAATGTGTACCGAGTATATCTACGTAGACGAGTAAAGGTTAGAGGTCGAAAATCGGTTAGGTTCATACGCATTAGTGTTTTAGTAAATTGTATTCCACAATCACCGTATAGCAAGGCATTGTATTTTCTTGAGCCATTGTGGTAGTAATATTTCTTGCATTGATGATTGTAATTATTATTTGGATGGTAAATAATCAAATCGTGTATATTGAACACGGATTTTATTTACTTCTTGTGTTTGCCGCGCTAACGTTAAATTAATGACTCCAAAAAGAAAAAAAATGTGTACTGAATTTTAAATCGACTGATGTAGTACGCCACTCTCGTGGGACACGGACTCGGATATCACCAACGATATCGGGTTGGGTCTTACAGAGAGGGGTGTTACATTAGGTGGTATCGAGCCCAAGATGCGTAATGTATCTAGCACGCTTTGGAACATAGGTTTTATGCATTTCAATCGGCGTCGTTGCGCATCGTGGTAATCGATCCCTAGTCGAGTCGCATCGAGGATAAATCTAAGGGTGCATAAGTGTCAAGTGATTAAGTGAGAGAAGAGTGAGACTGGATTAGAGTGTAAATCCCAAAAGGGGATAATCAATTAGGAAAGGATAAAGGAAAAATGGATAAGAAGATTGAAATTGTACTGGGTTAGAAACCCTTATAAGTGATAGTAGAATGACTGTGTTGGCCTAGACTGATTAAGAATTTCCGAATTAAATTTATAAGGAGGGGAGAATTGTAACATCCCACCCCCTCCTGGAAGGGTAAAATAGTAAAATTGGTATAGGATGAGACTAATAGGAATATTTAGTCTTGTTCATGCATAATGAGATTGATACAGTATCAATTGTGTATATGGAATTGCGGTAATGCATTCATGACATTCCCGGTAATTGGGCCTAAAGCAATTTTATTGGAATTAATGGGATAATTGAGTTTGGAAAATTGATTGGACTGCACCATAAATGGTTTTACATTTTAAGGGATTTTTAGGAATTTTTCTGGAATTTTCCGGAGAAAGTTCCGGACCGCAAAATCGCGGTGCACAGCCTAAACATGTTTTGCGGTAGAAAAGGTAATTGTTGTGATTGAAAAATTATTTAGAGTGCACTGTTACCTGTTTTATAATTTTAGGGAATTTCATTAATTCTCAAAAAAATAATTCGGGGAAATTCTCGGACCGGATAAATCGCCAATTGGCGAACCGGTCGATTCTCGGTAGCAAAAATCGCTACCCAATGGTACTATAATATTGGGTATATTATTATGGGACTGAAATTAGGGTCATAGGAGTTAAATGGAGTAAAATGTTGGACTGGATTAAAGAAATGATATATTGACTTTTCTTTGAATTATGGACCTATCACCTTGTGCCATTGCAAAAGGTTACATTAAATGCTCCATCTCAATGCTTACGGATATGTATTGTTATTAAAGGAAAGGAAAGGATAATAAATTGTTTTAAAGGCTTTGTTAAGCCATCCGAAAGATATACAATGAAACTCTCTTGATAGAAACCATCGAAATTTTTGCACTCTTCTCATCTTTCTCCATAACTTCAAGCTCCTCTCTTTGATTCCCTCAAAGTTAGAGGATGAGTTTTGTGCATGCTTGAGAAGGAAAGAGGTTAGTACCTTGGTGTAGCGATTGGTTGTTGAAGCTTTAAAGGAGGCTTTTGAAGTAGGTATGTATCAAGTATCCATTTAAGGTTTAAGCTTTAAATGATGTTTTGATGATGTAGTTCATAAGTCATGATTAGTGGGTGCATTTAAAGGGGTTATTGTTTATTAATGATGAGTGATGATGGTTAAATGTTATGAAAAGATAGTTTGAATTGTTGAGTTATGATTTGAGGAAGCTAGCTTGAAAGATGTGTTGTTAATTTGATTTTGAAGTGAATATAGATAAGTAATAATTGAATTGAGGAATTTAATGCTGTAAATTGTTCAGTAGTAACCCTAGTATATGTATGACTGGAGTAATATTTTATTTGTATTTATTTTGATGTCTAGTGATGTGAAAAGGCATTGGAAGTGGTTGAACTAAGGTTAACCTTAAATCTGGAAAATTGGAATTATAATTGATGTTACTGTTTTATTCATAACTTATTGTGTAGAAATGAAAATGAGGTAAGGTTAGTGGCCACTGAAACTTTGGGATGTTGGCTTCAATTTAGTGTGAAATGGGTGTTGTTGAATTCCAATGATAGAAGGGTGAAATTTTGCATGGAAAGTTACTGTTCCATTGCCTGTGAACAGTAACCGCAACCATGACATCTGAGTTTTGTTGATTTTTTATGAATTAATTGAAAGGGAATTAGGGAGAATGGTCTTCATGGAAGTTGTAGCATATTTGATTATCTTTCCATTGCTACTGATCTTGCTATTTTTAGAATTGTGTATTGGGAGATATGAATTGATTACTAATGACTGGTTTTGAGCAGTTTGGATGAAACCTAGCTTAAGTGTGATTTTGTGAGTTTACTGATTAGAGGCAATTTTAACATTTTAAGTGGACTGAACTGGTGTGAGTGAGCTTCTGAAAAGTTGTAGAGGAAAAGATTACCTTGAAAATGACATATGGTTTGTAATTTTTAGAAGTCAGAATTGGGAGTTATGATTTTTCAAAAACTGACCCTACATTAGGTTATGAGTGGCTGATCATAACAGAAACTTCCATAACAGTTTTGAAATTGTTAGAGATCGAATTGGATGTTGAGTGCTTCATGAAAATTGAAGTTTGAGATGTTATCTTTTCAGGGATATAAGGTTCTGAATTTACTGACTTGTATATAGGGAGTTATGCTTGTTGAAATGTTACTGCCCATATTGAAGGATTTCAGGGACAGTGACATTGAATGAATTAATTGACTGGTTTAGAAATAGAATTTGATTTTGGGTTGTTCATGAAAGTTGTAAAGGACATTGTGAACTTATTGACCATATTTTTGTGGTAATTTATTACTGAAGAATCAGTGAGTTATGAAATTGTAATTGTACTGCCCTGTGTTGATGGAAATTGAGTAGGCAGAAGGTTGGATGGATTATTTGACACCCTTAGGGTTGGAATTGATTTTTATGGTCTTCTAGAGAATTGTAGAGCTTTTCATAAGCTTTCCAATGAGGTATAGTGGGTATTTTTCTGATTTGTGTGTTAAAAGTTAGCATAATTGGAAATTGGGATTTAAATCTGGAAAGAAAGGGAAAGGCGAGGCGAGACAAACTCGCCGTCTCATGAGCGACATCTCGCCTCGCGAGGCGAGATTAAGGGCTGGTCGCGAGGCGGCGCCTCGCCTCATGACAGTGAGGCGAATTCGCCTCGCGGGCGGGCGCTCGCCCATGAGGCAAAGCGCGTGGGTTTTCTTTTTATTTATTTTGAATTTTATTTGGTATTAAATTGATCCGATTGTTACATTGTCAATTTCTTTCCGTCCGACGTCCGATTGACCTGATTCCAGAGGCATCGGATTCGTTGAACATTTAATTTCATATTATGAGAAAACGGGAATTTTTAGACGGGAATTTGACGTAGCCCCTATTGACGGATCATGTAAACACTGTTTTATTTAATTGAGGACCTATAGAGGTCCGAATTGTGCACCGTCAGCGCCTATGGATTTCTAATTTTTGATAGAATTTTATTATGGGAAAATATTGAGTTAGGACCGGGAATTCATGAACATGCATATCTCATCTACATGAGCACAAATTTCATATTTAGTGACTCGTACTTTTCTGATTCATATAGAGGCCCAATTGGAGCGTCGATTGACCGACGTCACAGAGGCTTTCCGGCATTAGCTCGGAAGTAATAGGTGAGTAACCTAGTTGGTTTCTCAAATTTCTGATTGTTTACATGCTCAACGTGAATTACGTGCAAAAGTGAATTGAATGATCACTGTATGAATACTGGCATGTAATGTATGGGATTGTATTGTATGATTTTACTGATACTGGTAGACTTGGCTTTATAGCCACCGTACTGAACACTGTTATACTGGGCTTTATAGCCATATCATTGATTCACTGATACACTGGGCTTTATAGCCAAACACTGTACATTTATCGATATCTTGTCGCATGCATAATTGCATGATCGATAATGGACGTGCCCAAGTTGCTATTTTACCGATAAGAGCTTGAGCTCTCATCTTTATCGACCGCCACGAGCCCGAGGGGAGAAAATCACGCGCCCCCATCAACACCGATCGAGCACTTGGGCACAATACTGAATAACTGGAAAGAGTCTCATATGCATCTCATTTGCATAAACGACTGTTCTGTGACATGTACTGCTTTTGTAATGGCATGAATTATTGTGAATGTTTTACTGTTACTGGATATGATTATTGACTGCTTATCGGTAATCGATGATTAATGTACTATACTGTACGCCATGGGTGTAATGCATGATTTGAGTGAACCATCGATGATGGTTTCTCACTGAGTTCGCAAAACTCACCCAAAATTTGCATTTATTTTTCAGGTCCTGAAGAATACCCCGGTTGACACGGGAGTATATCTACTGTAGACAAGTAAAGGTTAGAGGTCGAGGTCAGTTCGTGTCTGCATTAGTGTTTTAGTAAATTGTATTCCGCAATCACTGTATAACAAGGCATTGTATTTTTACTGAGCCATTGTGGTAGTAATATTTTACTGCATTGACTGATTGTAATTATTACTGGATGACTGTAATAACTGAAACTGGTGTATATTGAACACGGATTTTATTTACTTACTGTGTTTGCCGCGCTAACGTTAAATTAATGACTCCAAAAAGAAAAAAAAAATGTATACTGAATTTTAAATCGACTGATGTAGTACGCCACTCTCGTGGGACACGGACTCGGATATCACCAACGATATCGGGTTCGGGTCTTACGGGAGTGGGGTGTTACATCATCGCATATTTTTCTCCCTACACATGTTAACTATTTTTTACGTATCTCAAGGAAAATCGTTTCTGTTTCACTCTATCATCTTCCAGTACTGCCCCTCATTTGATACTATGCAAATCTTAAACTTTAATTTTTTATTACCCGAATTTTCTGACCCAATCTTCTCGTGCAATATTTTATCTTGTCTCTTCGCGCGATATACACGCAATCTTCTGACCCAATCTTCTGATGCAATATTTTGTCAGGCAACGACGTCGTGCAATGCATGTCCTTGTGACTACTTATATCTGTTTCTATCTTTTCATTCATTCATATTGTCATTCCTGTTCTGTCGTTTGTCGCTATACACACAATCTCCTGACCCAATCATCTGATGCAATATTTTGTCAGGCGACCACTCCCACGGTACCATAATGCATGCCCTTGTGACTGCTTATATATAGTGTCTTCTTGCTTATTGCCTCACCTTCTCTTGTATCTTACATCTGATGGTCTGGTGATATTACAGTGGTTTCCTGTGTTAGTTGCAAATCTTCTTTTACCAATTGCTCTTACTTTTCGCTTCCTGTTACGTTTATTCCTCTGTTACTTGTAAATCTTCTTTAAGCCTTTTTTTGGTCCTGCATGTATATTTTGGAGTTTCTCTGTTGTTCTTTGTTGACTTTTGTTGATATCGAAGAATATGAGTGTTCACCAACTCTCCGCGTCTGAGACTTGGATATGAGGAGATTTATCATGTTGTCGTCTGAAAAGGATGGCTCAAATAAAGAAGACGTCTTAGAGACTTGGATATGAGGAGATTTATCATGTCTATCATTCTCCACGTCGATCGTCGATGTCCTTGTGGTCCAATAGGAAGATTGTAACAATCTTGATCTTTCTTATAGTCATTCATAATGTGTTAATCGTTTTGAGTGACACAAACTTGACATCTACATTAAGGCGCATAAATCTCAAAAGGATTAGGAAATAAAGAATGCCTACTACAGAATTGGATATGACGACATTTATCATGTTGTTTATCGTCAGTGTCAGTCCATATAGCATCTACTTTTGATTCAATAGGAAGATTGTAAATCCGTTCATCAAGATTGTACTTTGAAGAATTGTAATATTAGATAGCATAATATGGTAACTCGCTTCGTCTCGGTTTCAGCCTCCTCGACATATCGCCGTGTTATTTAAGGCGATAGAAGTAAAGAATTTAATCAAACAAGTTGTACCTTGTGTATTTCCTTTCCATGGTCATTCGTTAGGGAATGTAACCATGTTCAAGTTCAATTACATGAACATCCAAGCACGAAATCACGAAGTCGGCGTCCCTCCATTGTTTTCCTAATATCGGGATCAATTCTATTACGCATTCGAGTTTCCTACTCCAAAGTGTCCATTATGTTTTATAGCAAATTTGATGTAGTTCGTCAAAGCTCGTTACTTCTCTCACAAAAAATTGAGCTTAAAATGCGCTTTTACGATTAAATGCCTTTTGTGCTTCATTCTGCATTTGTGTTAGTATAAATCGCTTTTAAATGCCTTTATGTCTTCATCGGCGTTTGTATTCTCCATGGTAATTCGTTAGGGGATGTAGCCTTGTTCAGGTTCAATGTAGATGAATGCTTCCTACTCCAGTATCCATTATGTTTTATAGCAAATTTGATGTAGTTCGTCAAAGCTCATTACTTCTCTCAGAAGAAAATTGAACTTCCGTCTGCTTTTCTGATTCCTCTGCTTTTGTGCTTAAATTCGCTTTTAAATGCATCTTTATATCTTCGTCTAATTTTCTTATTGTCCGTCTGTATTGTTAACTTCGTCTACTTTTTCAACTCCGTGAATATTTTTAACTTCGTCTACTTTTTCAACTCCGTCTATATTTATAACTTCGTCTACTTTTTCAACTCCATCTATTTTTAAGTTCGTCTACTTTCTCAACTAGAATAAGCAAATAACCTCCCAATTAAGAAGCGAGATGATAGAAGTGAAACGAACAAAGTCGATATTGAAAATCTAAATGCGATCAAGTAAGACATAAAGCACAAAAGTTAGAGCATAAAACTTTACAAAGCGATATGTCACATTCTTGAAAAATAGCACGAAGAGATATGTGCGATTACTATACTATTCAAAGTCAACTACGCCTCCTAAAACTTTACAAAGTGTAGACTTCCTAGCTATATGGATGAGAGACCGACGATGAATCGCTCATATCCAAGTCTCGCACTACGCCTTCTTTATTACGCATCCATTTTGATTAAAGTAGATGATTCTGGTGATAATCCCAAACCTACTGCTTTGTGAGAGGAGTTCTTTTCGACATGAGAAAATATATGTACAAGGAAAGAGAATGCCAACTCCTCTCTGCTTAACTCCGTCTTCTTTTGAAGTTCCGCCTCGCTTTTCAATAGCTCTTACCCAAAACCGATTCACACATTATGAATGACTACAAGAAAGATCAACATTGTTACAATCTTTCCATTAGATTATCTGTCCAGTATAACAACATTCTTCATTCAGTGCTTGCTATTTTCTTAAAATCTGCTTCTTTTTTGTACAGAATCTTGAAACTCAAACGGGGTTTGAATCTTATTTTTGCTTCTCTGCTTCGTCTCATTCTTTCCACCATTTTTCCACACTCAATGCTTTCAACTGCTTCTTGATTCTTGTTTGTTGAATCTTTAAAGAAACGGTTAATCAGTTGACTTCTGTAACTAACTCGAACTGACTCTTGCATCTACTTCTTGATTCTTCTCCTGCGTCTGTTATTCACGTCTTTGTCTGTTTTACTATTTGCATCTGCGTCTGCTTTAGTATTCGCGTCTGCATCTGCTTTGTTGAAGATTTTCCATTAGATTATCTATCTACTATAACAACTGCTTTTGCTTTCATCTACTTTTGAACTTTCGTCCGTTTTTCTTCTTTCGTCTGCTTTTTAACGTCTTACTAATTGAACGTATTTTTGCTTCTTTGAGCTTGTTCTTGTTCTTCTTTATTTAAAGCAGTTCAGTTGATGTCATTTCCAACTCCGATTAAATTTCACTTACCAATTCCATAATTCTTCTTGGAGTATACGAATTGACTAATCCTTCTTGGAAAACATGTAACCCCAAAAATCTACAAAACAGATATCGAGACGTCTTTGCGTTATATCGAATAATCTTCTAACCGCTATAATAATGTCAAATACTACCAATAACGTATTGCAGAAGTGTTTTTCTTCTTTCGTCTGCTTTTCAACATCTTACTACTTCAACGTATTTTTGCTTCTTTGAGCTTGCTCTTGTTATTCTTTATTTAAAATACTTCAGTTGATGTCATTTCCAACTCGGATTAAATTTGACTTACCAATTCCATAATTCTTCTTGTAGTATACAAATTGACTAATCAAATCTACAAAGCAGATATCGAGACGTCTTTTCGTTATATCGAATAATCTTCTAACTGCTATAATAATGTCAAATACTACCAATAACGTATGCGAAGTAAACAAACTAGGAAAATCATTTGAGTCTTGACCTTTATTTAATAATGCGCAACTCTTCAAGTCTCACCTTCCATATGGTCCCCTAACAACTCTATATTTAAACTTTATATCCTTTCTCCTCTAACTTCACTCAAACAATTCCTGCCCTCTTCATTTCCTTTCTTCTTGTTTAACCTAAATACATCACATTCTCCATTCCGAAAGATAGCAATAGTCAAGGTTATTTCTTCTATTTCAACAAACAAAGAACAACTGCTCGTGTCAAGAACGATTCTTTTCTCGATTACTTTTTCATCCTAATTTTTCAATTTATAATGTGAACAAAACCCTTTCTTTATCTTTACGCAATATTTTTATAGGTTCCTCCTTATTCTATGCCGCATTTTGCCACTCCAACCTTCGCCTTATTCTTGACACTAATTTCTTTATTTTAATGCCGATATGAATTCCATTACTTGACATAAAAGATATTTGAAAATGCCATAAAGGAGACATATAATCGTCAAAATCAGCTAGATGAGTTACTTATCCAATACCATGCGCGGAATAAAATGGCACATAATAATTCAGATGCACTTCGCTACCTCGAGATGTATGAAACTAGTCGAATCATAAAGATAGCCAATGATCTCAAAGAAGTAAACTTCAGACGAGGAAATTTATGAAGCACACATTAAAAAACTTATAGATTAACATATCTTTATACTGCAGACGTCAGTAGTAGACATGTAAACTATTTTTATCTTATCTGAAAGAAAGTTATTTCATCTTAGTTCTTCTCCCAACCGATGATTATTTCATTACATTTTCAAATTATTTTTTATTTAACTGTCATCTTAAATTTTGCCTGCAGATAAATTCATCGGGCATTTTCATCACAAGATTTCTGCAATGTTAACTCGCTAGTTGTTAAATAAAGATAAAGCTAGGCGCGTTATGAGACCACCTTAAAAAATTCTGTAATTTGTCGTACTTCATCTTGGTGGAGATGACGATGATGAAATGTTAGCAGTATTTTCTACAGTCATCCTTGTTGTTTTGGTTTACAAAACGTGAAGTCTAGACAAATCATTCTTTTCACGGGCCCACGGTTATAAGCATTAACAAGTGTTTGCTTTAATTGTTTCATGCCTTTCCATGCAAACTTCTGACGACATCAAAACTTTTTAACATGGGTCATTGTGTGGGAAAGGATGCAGAAACCTTTGTTTTTCGTAGACATTATTGCAATCGTTAGTTATATATCATTAATTGTTATAAAACCGAAACTAAAATGTAAGAATATTTGGGAGAGGAGAATTCTTCTTATGAAAAAATGGTGTATCTTACATCAAGTTAACCCTTCTATTTATAGTACATTTTAACCACCTAATACACATGTGACCACCTACTCCATATGTTATTGTGTTAGGTAAAACCTAACCAATAACCATCTACCTCATTCTTTTGTTAGGTAAAACCTAACCAATAACCATCTACCTCGTT
Organism: Erythroxylum novogranatense; assembly: GCA_029891385.1. Taxonomy (NCBI): domain Eukaryota; kingdom Viridiplantae; phylum Streptophyta; class Magnoliopsida; order Malpighiales; family Erythroxylaceae; genus Erythroxylum; species Erythroxylum novogranatense. The sequence goes on from CM057232.1 coordinate 52,624,781, forward strand.
CTTGTGTTAGGTAAAACCGAACCAATAACCACCTACTTCATTCTTGTGTTAGGTAAAACCAAACCAATCCATATGTACACTAACTATTAAATGGTGCATCTACAATTAGTGGTACACCATATTATTTCTATCTTTATAACACTCCCCTTGGTGTGCCATATAATTGTCTCTTCTCGGCCTTTAAACGCATTTGGTGTTGCCTCGTTAAAAACCTTATCGGAAAAACCTAGTGGGATAAAAACCATGATAAGGAAAAGAGTGAATCGCGTAAGCTCCCCTCATTTAACACAATGAGCTCTTCCTCATAAATTTCTTAGATGTCGATTCCAATCTCGTGGACATGCTTCCGAAAGGTATAGTAGGAAGTGCCTTTGTGAAAAGATCCATGACATTGTTGCTTGATTGAATATCTTTGGATGTTGATTTCTTTGCTCTTGTCGAGATCTTAGGTGAATTGGAAAAATTTAGGAGGATATGTTTGGTTCTATCACTTTTGATATAACCCTCCTTTATTTGAGCGATACATGCTGCATTGTCTTCAAATATGATTGTTGGTTCTTTGTTGGTCGATAAGCCACAAGTTGTTAAAATGTAGTGCGTCATTGACCTTAACCATACACATTCTCGGCTTGCTTCATGAAGTGCAATGATTTCAAAGATGATTTGAAGAAGTAGCAACAAGTGTTTGTTTACGTGAACGCCAAGAAATTGCGAGTGCTTCCATACGTAAATACATAACCAGTTTGGGATCCGGCTTTATGCGGATCGATAAGTAACTCATCTGCATAACCAACCAAAACTTGTTTTGCATTTTAGTGTAAAATAATCCCAAATCAATTGTACCTCGAAGATAACGGAATAGATGTTTAATTCCATTCCAAAGGTGCCTTTTAAGTAGGAGATGAACTAAATCTTGCTAGTAGATTAACGGCAAAAGCTATATCGTGTCTAGTACAATTAGCAAGATACATGAGAGCTCTATCGCACTTAGATATGGCGTTTGAATTAAGAACTTCTTCGCTTTTCTTCGCAAGGCGAAATGGATCCTTCTCAACATTAAGTGATCTACCAACCATTGGTGTACTTAATGGAGTTGCTTTATCCATATTAAAACGCCTCAATACCTTTTCTCAGATATATGTCGATTGATGCATTAAAGATTCCGCTTGGTCTATGTTCAATTTGCAGACCAAGACAATATTTAGTTTTTCCAAGATCTTTCATTTCAAATTCCTTCTTTAAGTACACCACTGTTTCTTGGATTTCTTTAGCAGTACCAATGATATTCAAATCGTCAACATAGACAGCGATAATCACATATCCGGATGTTATTTTCTTTATAAAAACGCAAGGGCAAATAGGACTATTTACATATCCTTTCTTTAATAGATACTCGCTTAGACGATTGTACCACATGCGTCCAGATTGCTTTAGTCCATATAAGGATCTTTGTAATTTGATCGAATACATTTCCTTTGGTTGTGATTTTAATGCGGCAGGCATTTTGAATCCTTCAGGGATTTTTCATGTAAATATCACTATCAAGTGATCCGTCTGAGCAAGTCAGTAATAACATCCATAAGACGCATTTCCGCTTCAAGAACTGTTGTCGATTAAATATCTAAACGTAATTGTATCAATAACAGAAGAGTATGTTTGTTCATAGTCAATTTCGGGTCTTTGACAAAAACCTTGTGCAACAAGTCGAGCTTTGTATCTCACAATCTCATTTTTCTTATTTCGTTTTCGAACAAAAACCCATTTGTAACCTACAGGCTTTACACTTTAGGGTGTAAGGACAATAGGTCCAAACACATTACGCTTGTTAAGAGAATTTAATTCAGCTTCAATAGCATCTTTCCATTGAACCCAATCATGTCTATTTTGACATTCAATGATAGATCTTGGTTCGGGATCTTCATTTTCATTGAGGATATCACATGCTATAGCATAAGAAAATATTTCATCAATCTCTTTCATATCATTCCGGTTCCATAATTCTTTTGTGTGAATATAATTAATTGCGATTTCTTGATTAATGTCAGTTTGTGTCTCTTCTGGGACACTATCCTCAACTTGTATTTCTAGAGGAACACTTTTATCTATCTTGGGGTCATTAATCACATTTGCTCCTTTTCTTTTTTGAGGATTTTTATCTTTGGAACCGATTGATCTACCACGTTTCATGCGTGTCGTAGATTCATGAGTGACCATGTTCTTAGATTGTCCTTTTGGGATTTCAATCCGGCGGAGAGCATTTACACCGGTATAAATGATTTAGTCACTCTTTTGTACTGTGAAAGATCTCGTAATTGATTTGCAATTCTTTGCAAATGCACAATTCTTTGCACTTCATTTCGCCTTTGTTTTGTGCGTTGATCAAGATACAATAATGATGGTTCGCACCATGTAATTTCTTTCATCAGTTGTTTATTATCTCCCCCTAATGTCGGGAAAGTATTTTCATCAAAATGACAATCAGCAAAACGTGTTGTAAATATATCACCCGTTTGAGGTTCAAGATATCTAATAATAGATTTACTTTCATAGCCGACATATATCCCCAATCTTCTTTGAGGTCCTATTTTACTACGTTGTGGTGGTGCAATAGGCACATATACTGCACAACCAAAAATTCTCAAATGGGAGATATTTGGCTCTTGACCAAATGCAAGTTGTAGTGGGGACTATGTATGATATGCACTTGATCGGATGCGAATTAATGGCTCAGCATGTAAAATTGCATGACCCCATACGGAAATTGGAAGCTTTGTTCTCATCATCAATGGTCTAGCAATAAGCTGAAGGCGTTTAATTAAAGATTCAGCTAAACTATTTTGAGTATGCACATGAGCAACAGGATGCTCGACCATAATCCCTGTTGACATACAATAGTCATTGAAAGTTTGGGATGTGAATTCACCAGCATTATCGAGTCTGACTTTCTTTATTGTATAGTCAGGAAATTGTGCTCGTAATTTAATAATTTGTGCAAGAAATCTTGGAAATGTCATATTACGAGTTGATAGTAGACAAATGTGAGACCATCTGCTGGAGGCATCTATCAATACCATAAAATATCGAAATGGTTCACATGGTGGATGAATTGGTCCACATATATCACCTTGAATACGTTTAAGAAAAACAGGTGATTCCAATTTTATTTTAGCTAGTGATGGCCTTATGATCAGTTTTCTAAGAGAACAAGATGTACATGGACTCTTATTTATTTGAGTAATCATTTTATTACTCAATGGATGTCCATGTGTATTCTCAATTATTTTTCGCATCATTGTTGATCCTGGATGACCTAGACGATCATGCCAAATAGATATCATTGAAGGATCAATGTGTATTGCTTTCACTACCGTATTAGATTCCATCACATTTATATATGTATAATGCAATCCAGTAGGGAGCATTGGTAGTTTTTCCAATATGTTTATCTTTCCTGATTTACAGGTTGTAAGATACATATATTTCATATTTCCCTCAGTTGCAGACTGAGTATCATATTGATGAGAATATATATCATTAAAACTCAACAAATTTCTTTTAGACTTTGGCGCAAATAAGGCATCATGTATTGTGAACTTTGTGCCATTTGGTAATGTGAAATTTGCCTTGCCAATTCCTTCAATCAAGTCTGTAGGACTTGATATTGTGTTCATAATTGTTTTTGTTGGTTTTAATTCTGAAAAGAACCTCTTACTTTTCAGGATAGTGTGCGTTGTGCCACTATCTGGTATGCATAAATTATCATTATTTTTCGCTCCTCTTACAGAACGATTCATATCAAAACTTCGCATAAAAATAAATAATCTAATGAGAAAATTGCGCAAGAATAAAGAGAAAGAGATGTTATGTTAACTTAAAAACAATACTGTAATTGAAATTAGTAACATAACAAGCAATTGAAACTGGGTGACATAATAAGCATAATAATACTTAACATAAACATAAGTACGTTATTTTAATTTCCATTGCTACTGCCACCAACAATGCCCTGATCCACAAAATCATCAGTAAAATCCGAAGCATTCAGATATGTAGAGTCATCTCAATGAAATCAAAATCAAAAGTACCGAAGTCAGTTGAATCACCTAAAGGGTGTTGTTCAGTAAAATTCACTTCCTTTTCTTTCCCTTTTAAGGATGCTTTGTATAACTGACATAGATGTTCAGAAACTCGACAAACTTTAGCCCAATGTCCTTTTGTACCACATCTAAGGCAAGAATCTCCTGAAGTCCTATAAGAACTTCCATGAACATCATTAATATGGTGCTTGTTATTGTGGTGGCTCGTATTTCTTTTAAGAGAGTTATATGGATAACTTCCTCGGCCACGTCCACGACCACGGCCACGAATGTAGTTACGACCATGACCACGACCACGACCACGACCGCGATCACGACTAGGCCTATGATGATTTTTTTCTTTCATTTTCATTTCGAATTGCAATATTTGCTTCTGGAAATGCTGCCGCGCCAGTAGGGCGGGATTGATGATTTTTTATCAAAAGTTCATTATTCTTCTCCACTCTGAGGAGACATGAAATCAGGTCAGAGTATTTTTAAATCCACGCTTTCGATATTGTTGTTACAATGTTACATTTGCTGCGTGGAAGGTAGAGTATGTTTTTTCTAACATATCTTCCTCGTTGATTGTTTGCCTACAAAATTGTAGTTGTGAGACAATTCTAAACATAATGAGTTATACTCATTGACCTTTTAAAATCTTGGGCGTAAAGCGCTCCATTCATCACGAGAAGCTGGAAGTAAAACTTCCTTTTGATGGTCATATCTTTCTTGTAAATTTTTCCACAAATGACTTGGATCTTTAATTGTGAGGTATTATATTTTTAATCCCTTATCGAGATGACGACGAATGAAGATCATCGCTTTGGCTTTATCTTGTTTTGATGTTGTATTATTTTCTTTAATGGTATCTAAAAGATCCATTGATTCAAGATGCATTTCGACATCAATCATCCACGGCATATAATTATGGCCCGCAACATCAAGAGCAACGAACTCAATTTTGGCAAGATTGGACATGTTGGCAACTATATAGAGAGAAATAATTAATACATGTATTCAAATCAATATTACATTAAATAAATTACATGCCTTGCTCAAATGCTATGCCAAGAAGCAACATAGGGATCATAATACATGGTATTACTAAGAGAAAATATATGCGAATTGAATTATTTAGCTCTACACTAAGAATGAAACAAAGATATATAATGATGATAATGATACAAAAAAATGAAATAGCGGACAACATTTGAATTTTTTTTTGTAAGAAATTTGAGGTAAGAAATAGTGTGTAGGGATGAAGTAAATTATGAAGGAGTGGTGTCTATTTATAGAATTTTTTTTTACCGTTACCTAGCCGTTATAAATTTACCATTATATATATATATAAATATATATATATATATTACCGTTATATATATAGCCGTTATACATTTTTTAATTTTTTTTAAACATCGATGATTATACTATACAATAAATTACGTATTTAAAGGTGGTAATAACTTTTCATTATTTAAACAAGGTAAAAAAATGAGTCGTCTATAATTTGTTTTAATCATATCATAAGTAGAATTAATGTAGATAAAAAGAAGAACTTTATTTTAACAACATCGTAACTAGGATAAATAAACGGAAGAACTTACGTTTGTTTGATGTATGTAAACCGAATAACGTTTGTACGATGTAGGTAGACGGAAGAACCTTACGATTGTTTGATGTTGATAAGCCGAATTTTAGAAATGAGAGCTTCGTGCTAATAACGTGTTATAAAACCGAAACTAAAATGTAAGAATATTTGGGAGAGGAGAATTCTTCTTATGAAAAAATGGTGTATCTTACATCAAGTTAACCCTTCTATTTATAGTACATTTTAACCACCTAATACACATGTGACCACCTACTCCATATATGTTATTGTGTTAGATAAAACCTAACCAATAACCATCTACCTCATTCTTTTGTTAGGCAAAACCTAACCAATAACCATCTACCTCATTCTGGTGTTAGGTAAAACCTAACCAATAACCACCTACTTCATTCTTGTGTTGGGTAAAACCAAACCAATCCATATGTACACTAACTATTAAATGGTGCATCTACAATTAGTGGTACACCATATTATTTCTATCTTTTATAACATTAATATAATTTTTGTATCTCACAAAGCTTTTCATGGGGTCCATTATTTACTTTTATTGTTGTATGAATCTTGACAATTGTGAACTCTAGAAAAGTTGAACATGAATTGAAGCTTATATTTCGTGAGGCTTCATTGAAAATATATTGTATATATATTATGATTCATATTTATTTGATATTTAGATATAGAAATTATAAATATTTCAGTTTTGATAAATTAACTCAATTTTATTAAACTACATTATTTAAATCATGATTGATTTGAAATTCATCTATATTTATTTATTTTATGCAAATATAGGCTATTGATTCATTATTAATAAATTGTAAAGGATTATGTAGAACCTTTATTATTCATAGTTTTACATAAAATGAAGTGTCAAGTGATCAATATAATTTTAATTAGTTGAAGATTAGCCACGAATCTTTGATTAATTAAAATATATGTTATGTGTTATGGACCACATATAGTAAAATGACACAAATTGTAATTAATCATATTTAAATTTAACTAATTTTATCCCACAAAAGATTTATTATATTTACATGATTAATTAGGATGGAATAACAAATTGTCTTTTCTTAATTTACCCATAGGTATTAAGAAAAGAATATAATTTGATAGTTTCATCATAAATAGTATGTATGAATCTTTTAATTAAAGCTTAGCCCACACGCGGTTTTAGTTGTTATATGATTCATATATGAAATATGACTGCATGTTTTAACATTGGTAAAATATGATAAATGTTTCTTTGCTTCAACAAATTTAGTGACATAAGCATGTATTTTGAATTTTGTGCAGTTATTTAACCTATGAATTTTTATAATATTCAATGTGATATTCCCTAATTGAATAGTAATAACTATAAAATATGGAAAGAGGCGATTCTCCTCCAATTAGGGTGTATGGACATTGATTATGCTATCTGAAAAGATGAACCACTTGTACCTACTTAAACTAGCACTTAGGCTAAAATTGCTCTTTATAAATGTTAAAAGCGATCTAGTCGCCTCAATATGGTGTACATAAAGATCAAAATTTACCCTAGTATTCGTGGTTCTATTAGAGAGTGTGATCACGTTAGGGATCTATTGAAGGCTATTGATGAACAATTTGAGTCTTCAGATAAGGCCCTAGCTAGCACCTTAATGACTAAGTTATCATCAATGAAGCTCATAAATGTTAGAGGTGTGCATGAGCACATCATGCGAATGAGGGACATTGCGACTCAACTAAAATGTCTGAGTCTTTCCTTGTGCATTACATACTTAATTCTGTTTCACCACAATATGAATCTTTTAAAATCTCTTACAACACACATAAGGATAAATGATCTATCAATGAACTTCTGACCATGTGCGTTCAATAGAAAGGGAGGTTAGTAATGGAATTAAGTGAAAGTGCACATATGGCAATAGAAGGAAGGAATAAAGGGCAAGCCAAACAAAGAAACAGGTAAAATACCAGTCTGTACTGAGATCAAAAAGGATTTCAATCCCAAGTGCCACTTTTGCAAAAAAAAAAAGGGCATATAAAGAAGGATTATGTCAAATTTAAGGCTTGGCTTATAAAGAAAGATATTTCAATCTGACTTGTTTGTTATGAATCTAATATGGTTGATGTTTGTTATAACACTTGGTGGATTGATTCTGGTTCTACAATCTATATTTTCAATACCTTGCAGGGTTTTCTAAACCACAGAAAGCTAGTGGGAAGTAAACAATACATCTATTCAAACAACAAGATGCGTTCATTTATGGAAGCTATTGGGACATGCAAATTAGTTTTAAATTCTAGTTTTGTTATATTCCAAGTTTCTCAAGAAATTTGATTTCAGTTTTAAGACTTCTACCTATGGGATATTCCTTTAACTTTTCAAATACATCATTTGGTTTGAATCATATATCTAATCTTGTTGGGAACGGTACAATGATTGATAGTCCTTTATGATTAATTTGCAAGAAAATATTTTTCATAATACAATGTATGTCTATAGTAATGCTGGTATTAAAAGATGTGTTATGAATGAACAATCCTCTATATTGTGGCACCGAAGATTAGGACATATTTTCCTTGAAAGAATAAAAAAGATTGAATGATGGAGTACTTAATACTCTAGATTTTACTGATTTTGATGTTTGTATGGACTGCATAAAAAAAGAAAGGTGCTAAGAGGAGTTCAGACAAATTAGAGATCATACATATAGATATTTGTAGTCCAAAAATAGACTTGTATGGTCAGAAATACTTCATCTCATTTATAGATGATTACTTGCGATATATGTATCTCTATTTGCTTCATAACAAGAACGAAGCATTAGATGCCTTTAAGGTATTTAAAACGGAAGTAGAGAAACAATGTAGTAAGCAAATAAAGATCGTGATATCAGATAGAGGTGGAGAATTTTATGGTAGCCACACTGAGGGTGGACAAGCACCTAGTCCATTTGCGAAGTTTCTTCAAGAGCATGGGATAATAGATCAATACACCATGCTTGGGTCTCTAGACCAAAATGGTGTAGCAGAAAGAAGAAACTAAACATTATTAGACATAGTACAGAGTATGCTTAGCAGCTCTAAACTTCCTAAATCCTTGTGGACTGACGCTCTTAAAACAACAATGTATATATTAAATCGAGTTCCAACCAAGACTGTTCTAAAACACCATTTGAGTTATGGAAAGGTTGGAAATCGAGTTTGCGATATATACACGTTTGGGGATGCCCTTCTGAAGTAAGAATTTATAATCCACAAGAAAAGAAACTGGATGCAAAGACTATAAGTGGGTATTTCATTGGATATGTTGAAAGGTCTAAAGGGTACAGATTTTATAGTCCATCTCATAGCACTAGGTTTATGGAATCAAAAAATGCAAAGTTTCTTGAGAATGACTTGATTAATGGGAGTGATCAATCTTGGGACTTAGTTCTTGAGAAGGATCATTGTGAAACTCCTACTTCAAGTAATAGATTGATTATCATTCATAGCTTCCCTCAAATTCAAATGGGAGGTGAACAACCAATCATTGAAGTTCCATAAGTTGCTGATGACAGTCTAGTAGATCCGATTGTTCTACAATCACCACAGGTTGTTGAGCAACAAGTTGTACAAGCTCCTCCTTAGGAGGGTGCTAATACCATATTAAGAATATTAACTAGAGAAAGGAAATCAGTAATACCTAGTAAATACATTGTGTATTTAGAAGAAGTTGACTATAACATTGGAGTCGAAAATGACCCTGAAACGTTTTTACAAGTTATAAGTTGCAATGAATCTCAATTATAGTATAATGTTATAGTAGATTAGATGAATTCTATGGCATCTAACAAAATCTGGGATCTTGTCAATTTGCCTAATAGTGCAAAGGCCATTAGATGTAAATGGGTCTTTAAGACACAAAAGGACTCATTAGGCAACATTAAAAGATATAAAGCTAGACTTGTTGCCAAAGGATTTACTTAATAAGAAGGAATCGATTACACAGAAACCTTTTCTCCTGTATCTCAAAAGGAGTCCTTACGAGTGATTATGACATTGGTTGCCCATTTTGATCTAGAACTACATCAAATGGAAGTGAAAACAACATTCCTAAATGGAGACCTAGAGAAAGAAGTTTATATGAAACAACTGGAAGGATTCTCCTCTAGTAATGGTGAGCATTTGGTATGTAAGCTTAAGAAATCCATATATGGATTGAAACAACAATCCTCCCGTCAATGGTATTTGAAATTCCATGATATCATCCCTTCATATGGTTTTGTAGAAAATATCATAGATCAATGCATATATCTGAAAGTTAGTGAGAGTAAAATTTATTTCCTTTTTCTATATGTGGATGATATTTTACTTGCCACAAATAACAAAGATTTGCTATATAAGGTAAAACAATTCCTTTATAAGAATTTTGATATGAAGGATAGGTGAGGCATCTTATGTCATTTTCATTAAGATCCATAGGGATAAATCTTAATATATTTTAGGTATATCCTAAGAAACCTATATCAGTAAGGTCTTAGAAAGATTTCAGATGAAAGATTATTCACCGAGTATAGCACCTATTGTCAAAGGTGATAGGTTCAATTTGAACTAGTGCTCGAAAAATGAGGTTGAAATGGAACAAATGAAAAATATTCCATATGCTTCTGCAGTAGGGAGTGTAAGCGATCTAGAAGGGGGGTTGAATAGATCTTTAAGCTTTTTGTAATTTTCTATAATAAAATCAGAAGTTAATTCACACAAAAAAATTTAATCAAATCTAAATGTAAAGAGTAGGGAAGAAGAGCAAACACTGTTTTTATAGAGGTTCGGTGTTAAGACCTACATCCTCTACCTAAGCTCCCACTTAGGATTTTGCAAACCACTTTATTGCACACTTTTTAGTTGAGTATGAACTTCTTACAATACCACTTGATTTTCGGCTCAAGCAACCTTTACAACCGATTTGTTTTTCGGCACAAATCCTACCTCACACGTGACCTTTCACTAGTCACTCAAATTGTAAGAGAAATAAGATAAAGATTGAAGAACGAATGCTCAATACAATTGTGTAACAGGATAAGAACAATAATGAGCAATTTTGGAGCAATAGAAGAGTATTTTCACTTGTAAAACTTAGGTAGTCTCTTCATCAATCATCCACTCTTTATACTTGGAGAAAAATAGTTGTTGGAAGCCATTCTAGCCGTTGTATGATTGTTATGACCGTTCCTTAACAATATCCTTTCCACTTGTGGCTAATTGGACCGTTGGAATTAATTTGTTGTACTCATAAGTCGACTTGTCGAATGTATAAGTCGACTTGTGTCAACTATTTACGTAAAATTTCATCTCCTCTCTTTTATAAGTCAACTTGTGTTGTGTAAGTCGACTTGTGCTCCTCGATAAGTCAACTAATGTACTGTTAGTCGACTTGTGTTGACATATATTCATATGTTAGTCGACTTAATGCTTTTCTAGTCGACTTATGCTATTCAGATATTGATGTATAAGTCGACTTATGCTGTGCAAGTCGACTTATGTTGGCTTCAACGGTAACATCCAACCACATCTTCAATAATCCTCATTATTAATGTCTCTTTCACTTATAAGGAAACTCCCATCTTGATTCTTCAATGATTAATCACTTGCCCATCTTGATTTGCACAATTCTTTCATTGAATAATAATCCCAAAATACCTGAAATAATTTCTTAACTAATTCTAGATATTTTATTATTATCAAAACATAAAGGGATTTAATTTGTCAACCACCATGGTCCAACAATCTCCCCCTTTTTGATAATGACAAAATATTTAGAAATTCAAAAGAAATTTGAAAAACATGAAACTTGATCAAGGTTTTTAATCCCTTATCTTGATGGTTAGTTTGTCTCCCCCTTAATTAACAAACCAATGAATTTAATAGAAATCAAGATTGTCGCAAATCAAACTCACTCCCCCTCAATCAAATGACTGTGACCGAATATCAATTTCCAATATTACTCCCCCTTTTTGTCATAATCAAAAATCAATATGAAAAATGATCTCAAAAGCAATTTATAAACAAACACAACATCAAACACAAATAGAGGCAATAGTCATTACAAAATATATCAATCCAACAAACGCAAAAAGCACCACAGACACTAAAAGAAAACATAAGATTAAATGTTGGTCAAGGCAAAGACAATACACATCATGATGAATGTATCTTCAGATGTGATTGCACATTTGCCTCATAATTTGACCATTTGATATAAGAATGCAACTAAAATCAAATTCAACCAAAGGAATTTAAATCACACATGCCTAGTCTCAATTTAAAATTCACAAACACATCTTCCTTAAAAGGTTTCGTAAAAATTTCAGCTACTTGGTCATTAGATGATACATGCTTCAAGCAAATGTCACCTTTTAAACAATGATCACGGATGAAATGATGTCTAATTTCTATATGCTTTGTTCTACTATGCAGAATTGGGTTTTTAATCAAACAAATTGCACTGGTATTATCATAATAAATAGGAATATTTTTAACCACTATACCATATTCAAGCAATTGATGTTTAATCCAAAGAACTTGGGCACATGCACTCCTAGCTGCTACATATTCAGATTCAGTAGTGGAAATAGCTACACTAACTTGCTTTTTACTAGCCCAAGAAATCAAAGATGATCCTAAGAAATGACACAAGCCACTAGTGCTTTTTCTATCAATCCTACAGCCACCATGATCAGCATCACTATAAGCATACAAATCAAATTATTCACAACTAGGATACCATAAACCATGATTAACAGTTCTACTCAAATATCTAAATATTCTTTTGCAAGCACTCAAATGAGAAATCTTAGGGCAAGATTGAAATCTAGCACAAAGACACGTGGCAAACATAATATCAAGTCTAGAAGCAGTTAAATACAAGAGAGAGTCGATCATACCTCTATAGAGTTTTTGATCAACATCTTCTTCATGTTCATGTTTATCCAAGATCACATTTGTTGCCATTGGTGTTGCTGCCACTTTGCATCCTTCCATTTTAAACTTCTTTAGAAGTTCCTTGGTATACTTAGATTGGTGGATGAAAATGCCATTTTTGTGTTGCTTGATTTGCAATCCAAGAAAGAACTTGAGTTCCCCCATCATGCTCATTTCAAATTCACTTTGCATTAAATCACTAAATTCTTTGCACAAAAATTCATTAGTGGCACCAAACACAATATCATCAACATATATTTGACATATAAGCATATCTTGATCAACATGTTTAATGAACAAAGTATTATCAATCTTATCACAAACATACCCATGTTGAGTTAGAAAAGTACTTAACCTTTCATACCATGCTCTAGGTGCTTGCTTTAATCCATAGAGTGCCTTCTTAAGTTTGTAGACGTAATCTGGATGTTCATGATCTTCAAATCCAGATGGTTGTTTGACATAAACTTCCTCTTGAATATATCCATTTAGGAATGCACTCTTGACGTCCATTTGATTTAATTTGATCTTTTTATGTGACGCAAAAGCACATAATAGTCTAATTGCCTCCAACCGAGCCACAGGAGCATATGTCTCATTGTAATCAAGGCCTTCTTCTTGATAAAATCCTTGGGCCACTAACCATGATTTAATTTTAATCGCTTCACCATTCTCATCATATTTTATTCGATTTACCCACTTGACTCCAATAATAGTCTTGTCCTTTGGTGGAGCTACCAAATCCCATACATCATTCCGCTTGAATTGATTAAGCTCTTCTTGCATAGCTAATAGCCAGTTTTCATCTTCAAGAGCTTCTTCTATATTCTTGGGTTCTACTAATGAGATGAAGGCAGAATTGCTCATATTCTCGTAGACATTTATCTTGGTTCTCAAACCATCATTTAAATCACCAATTACTTGCTCCATAGGATGGTTCTTTGCTTTTGCCCACGTTTTAATATTGGGTACATGATTTTCTTGATCTAACTTCAATTCCTCAATCTTGGATTCAATTGCTTCAACTTTATTACCTGAACTTCATGCATCATCATCAAAACAAACCTTTCTCGGGGGTGAAATCATATCATCGAATTTAACATGAATACTTTCTTCAACACACTTAGTCCTATTATTATAAACTCTAAAAGCCTTACTAGTTTGAGAATAACCCATAAACACACCAACATCAAATTTCGAATCAAATTTTCCTAAATTGTTCTTTCCATTATTATGAATAAAAATTTTACAACCAAAATGATGAAAATAAGAAATATTGGGTTTCTTACCTTTCCAAAGCTCGTATGGTGTCTTATTTTTGTCTCTTTGTAAATGCACCCTATTGATGACATAGCACGCTGTATTGACTGCTTCCGCCTAAAATGTTTTAGGAAGATCGTACTCATTTAACATAGTTCTGCTCATTTCTTCAAGAGAGCGATTCTTTCTTTCTACTACACCATTTTGTTGTGGAGTCCTTGGTGTTGAGAAATTGTGCTCCATTCCATATTTGTCGCAAAGACTTTCGAATGGTTCAAATTCAAATTCACCTCCATGATCAGTTCTAATTGCAATAATTGACAAATTTTTCTCATTTTGAACCAACCTACACCACTTGGTAAATTCGTTAAAAGCATCACTTTTATTCGCAAGAAATCTCACCCAAGTAAATCTAGAAAAATCATCCACAATCACAAGCACATACAATTTACCACTAAGACTAGCATGTCTAGATGGTCCAATCAAATCCATATGAACAAGTTCAAGAATTCTAGAAGTGTAAATTTCTTTCTTTGGTTTGAAAGATTCTCTAACATGTTTGCCTTTTAAACAAGATTCACACAAGTGATCTTTAACAAATTTTATCTTAGGAAAACCTCTCACAATGTCATTTTTTGAAAGTTTAGAAATTAAAGGCAAAGGAGCATGTCTTAATTTTCTATGCCATAAAAATGCATTTTCTTCTAATGTCACCAAACACTTTTCATTAAAAGAACTATCATCAAGTAAATCGACAATGTATGTATTACCATGTCTCAAACCAATGAAAGCAACATGACCATTCTTTTTAACCATGCAATGTGATGATTCAAAAACTACATTAAAATTCATATTACATAGTTGAGAAACACTTAACAAGTTATGTTTCAACCCATCCACAAGCAAAACATTGTTAATGGTAGGTAAAGGTTCCTTACCCACTTTACCAATCCTAATGACTTTATCTTTGTTGTTGTCTCCAAAAGTGACATAACCTTGATTCTTTGGTTTGATTTCTGCAAACAGATTCTTGTCTCCACTCATGTGCCTTGAACATCCACTATCTATGCACCAAGTGTTTGATGGTTTTTCATCCCATGCTTGTACCTACAATATCAACGTTCTTTCTTCTTATAAGTACCCAAGCTATTTTGGGTCCATTTTGGTTAGCCATATAAACCACATTAGGAGGTGTTGTGCCTTTTAACACCCAAATTTTCTTAACCTTAACACATCTCCTAGTACTTTTGCATACTAGTTCTATATGACCATCTTTCAAGCATCTAGCACATTGAGTAATTTTTCCATCCTTAGTAAATTTTGAAATTAAAGAACGATCTCTATAAAAAGGATCATATCTTAATCCATGTTTAGAAATTGAATATCTTTGCAACGATAACAATTTTTCAAACTTTTCGTTTCCATTTGCAAATTTTCCAACCACATACAAAAATTCTTTTCTAAGTCTATCAAGCTCACAAATAAGATTTTCCTTTTCAATGAGGCATGCAAAATGATCTTCCTTTGGACTATCTAAATCATCAATAGTCTCATGTAAGGCACTATTTTCAGCAACCAATTCTCTTATTTTCTTTCTCAATTTTTTGTTAATCTCGATAGCTTCTTCAAAATCAGCTTGTAAAGCATCAAAAAAATCTCTTAGATCTTGGTCATTGAAAGTTACCTCATTTTCATCATCACTTTATGTGCTATTTGCCATAAGCGCCAAGTTGTTTTCATCATTGCTTTGGTATGCTTCCTCATCATCACTCCAAGTAGCTACTAGGCTAGTTTTCTTTTTCCCTTTGTCGTATTTGTCACTTTTCTGGAAATTTGATGTGGAAGATGTGCTCTTGCATTCTCTTGCATGATGTCCCCTTTTTCCACATTTCCAACATTCTTCATTGCTTTTCTTTTCATGATACCCCTTTGATTTTCTTTCCACGACAAACCTCTTTCTTTCTCCATTTCTTCCACCATTTAACTCTTTCCTCCGATTTTTAAGAAGTCCCTTGAATTTTCTCAAATTTATGGCGTACATTGCCATTTCTTCATCATCCTCTTCTTCATCTATTTCTTCATCACTTTCATCAAGAGAAGAAATATTAGCCTTTAAAGCAATTGACATTTGTGACCTACCTCTACCTCCTCTGGATTTGAAAATGATCTCATAGTTGATAAGTGATCCCACCAAGGCGTTGAATTCCAAATGATTTAGATCCTTGGATTCCATAATGGCGGTGACTTGTGAGTCCCATTCCTTTACTAGTGAGCGAAGAATTTTCTTCACCTTCTCGCTATCCGTCATATGCTTTCCAAGGTTGCCTAATCCATTAATGATTTCTGCAAAACGATCAAGCATAGTAGAAATAGACTCACCTTCCTTCATGACAAATATTTCATAGTCATGGAGAAGCATGTTGATCGTTGTTTCCCAGACTTGGTTGGTTCCTTCATGGGTGATGCGAAGTCTTTCCCACATTTCTTTAGCACTGGTACAAGAATTAACTCAGTTTTTTTCCTCAACCGTGAGAACACAATAAATTAGCTTCATGGCTTTCGCGTTGATGTAAGCTTGCCTCCAATCATTGTCATCATACTCCATCTCCGTTTTTAACTCACCATTTTCTTTCAAAGGAGCTTGTGGACCAAAAATGATAATCTTCCAGTATTCCACTCCCTCGCTTATAATGTGATACTTCATAGGATTTTTTCAAGAAGAATAATTAGTACCATTAAATAAAGGTGGGCGATTGTTTGTGTTACCTTCTTCCGCTAGGTTATTGTGTGCCATCCCTGGATACTTCTGCTCTGATACCAATTGTAAGCGATTTAGAAGGGGGGTTGAATAGATCTTTAAGCTTTTTGTAATTTTCTACAATAAAATCAGAAGTTAATTCACACAGAAACAATTTAATCAAATCTAAATGTAAAGAGTAGAGAAGAGCAAACACTGTTTTTATAGAGGTTCGGTGCTAAGACCTACGTTCTCTACCTAAGCTCCCACTTAGGATTTTGCAAACCACTTTATTGCACACTTTTTAGTTGAGTGTGAACTTCTTACAATAGCACTTGATTTCCGGCTCAAGCAACCTTTACAACCGATTTGTTTTCTGACACAAATCCTACCTCACACATGACCTTTCACTAGTCACTCAAATTGTAAGAGAAATAAGATAAAGATTGAAGAACGAATGCTCAATACAATTGTATAGCAGGATAAGAACAATAATGAGCAATTTTGGAGCAATAGAAGAGTATTTTCACTTGTAAAACTTAAGTAGTCTCTTCATCAATCATCCACTCTTTATACTTGGAGAAAAATAGTTGTTGGAAGCCATTCTAGCCGTTGTATGATTGTTATGACCGTTCATTAATAATCTCCTTTCCATTTGTGGCTAATTGGACCGTTGGAATTAATTTGTTGTACTCATAAGTCGACTTGTCGAGTGCATAAGTCGACTTGTGTCAACTATTTACATAAAATTTCATCTCCACTCTTCTATAAGTCGACTTGTGCTGTGTAAGTCGACTTGTGCTCCTCGATAAGTCAACTTATGTACTATTAGTCGACTTGTGTTGACATATATTCATATGTTAGTCGACTTATGCTTTTCTAGTCGACTTATGTTGTTCAGATCTTGATGTATAAGTCGACTTATGCTGTGCAAGTCGACTTATGTTGGCTTCAACGGTAACATCCAACCAAATCTTCAATAATCCTCATTATTAATATCTCTTTCACTTATAAGGAAACTCTCATCTTGATTCTTCAATGATTAATCACTTGCCCATCTTGATTTGCATAATTCTTTCATTGAATAATAATCCCAAAATACCTGAAATAATTTCTTAACTAATTCTAGATATTTTATTATTATCAAAACATAAAGGGATTTAATTTGTCAACCACCATTGGTCCAACAGGGAGCCTAATGTATGCTTAGGTTTATACAAGACCTAACATTGCATTTGTTGTTGGAATATTGGGAAGATATCAAAGTAACCCAGGTATAGATCATTAGAGAGCTGCTAAAAAGGTGATGAGGTACCTTCAAGGGACAAAAGATTATATGCTTATGTATAGACGAACTAATAATCTCGAAGTAGTTAGCTACTTGGATTTGGACTTTGTTGGTTATGTTGATTCACGAAAGTCAACATTTGACTATGTCTTTATGTTTGCCAATTGAGCCATATCCTAGAGGAGTTCAAAGCAGACTTTGACTCCTATTTCTACCTATATCACATGGTGTATGGTTGAAGAGTTTTATATCTGGGCTTAGAATTGTGGATTCTATTACTAAGCCATTAAGAATGTACTGTGACAACTCAGCTGCAGTTTTATTGGCCAAAAATAGCAAGAGTGATAGTTTAAGTAAACACATCGACATTAAGTATTTGGCCATTAGGGAACGTGTCAAAGAGATCATTCAACACATTCGTACTGAATTAATGATTGTTGATCTTTTAACAAAAGGCATGCCACCAAAGAGTTTTAAGGATTGTGTTGCTAGAATGAGACTTAGTTCCATTATATGATTTATGTATGTACTTTCACGAAACTCTTATTAATTAGTTGTTTTTCTCATTCTGGTGTACACATTTTTATTTTGAGAATTACAACTATTATGGACCTAGAATAAACATAAAGGTTTATTCATTTAGTTAAAGTGGCATAAGAAATAAGATGCATCGTGATACATGGAAGATAATATTCACATTTAGAGGACTTATCGCCATGATTCGTGCATTTGGTTTCTTTAATTAAGTAGAGGTTTTATGAATTTTAGATTATATCTACGACCCAAGTAGGAGACTATTATCTGTTAGTTTCCTTTATGATGGGTCGTGTCTGTTCATTTTGAAACCTCATGTCCTTCCATTGGGAACCGTTATGTCCTTCTGTTGTTTTGATAGAAGAAAACAAGGAATATAAGGTGATTGGGTCCCTAGGCTTAGCAATATTCTGCATACACTATCTCTTGCATTTGTTAAAAGCTTAGAAGAGCCCTCTCATATTTGTCCGAAATCTCTCAACATTAATGGCAGGAGGTATATAATAACATTCCACATTTTCATTTTTCTATAATAGACATGTATATAGATTATTATCATGTCTAACATAGCCCACATTGATCAATATCAATAAGAATAGTAGTCATATAGGTATAAGTTAGCACTTCTTTGCTTGCATCCGAAGTAGCGATTCCTTTCTTTGCTAAGGAAACTAAGAAGGAAACACAACATTGCCACATAAAAGGGCATTGTTGGACCCCGAACTTTCCTTGGAAGCTAGAACTATTAAATGAGGAATTGTTGGCGATTCTTCATGTGTATAGAAAAGGAGAATTCTTGAATTTGAAATAAAGTAGAAAAGATTGATTGACTCAAAGTGAGAGGATCGGTAAAAAGAGTATGAGTTGGATATTTTACTGAACATGCTTTAGTATTTTGATGATATTTTGATCTGTAGAGTCCCAAATGTGTTGATTCTTGTTTCTAACTAAACTAGAGACATGGAGCTACAAGTTCTCCGAAGGAATCGAATTTCAATTCAGTTCTTAAGACTTTTAATTTCTAGAGGGAAGTTTGGTATAGTGTATAGTCTCGGTTTAGTAACATTCCGAAAGTGTTTGAGCCATAACTTTTGCTCTAGTTATCCGAATGAGATGACTATTGATTTGGATTAAACTAGAGAGATAAGGCTACAAATTGTCTAATGAAATTGAGTTTTAATTCTCTCTAAGAAATTCAATTTTTGGGTGGAATTTAAGCATAGCATATTGTTTCATCATAAGAACAGTTTGGAAATGTTTAGGCTATAAATTTTATATTACAGAACCAAATTGAATGATTTTGATGTCATTAGAAAATTAAGACAATGAGGAACATTTCTCTAGAAGGAAGTATAAGCAAATTTCTTCAATTGCATGATTAAAAAAGGTGTTGATTTTCGGAAGGAGTTAAGCATGATTTAAATGAATTTTGAGGCCTTAATAGGGTATTTTTGTGGAATTAATTAGCATGTTAATGGGAGTTAATTAACATGTTAATTTGAGTAAGATCATATGGCATGGGTTGATTGAATTATTGTATTAAGGTGATAAGTTTGCATGAGGGACAAAATTGGAAGACCACTTAAGCCATTTAAGTTGCAAGGCATATAAGTAAGGACAAAATGGACATTGCCCAATCATTAATGGTATAACAGGCAAGAGAAATGAGTTGTCTTTCATTTAGAAGAAGCAAAAACGTGAATTAGAGAGAGAGAGAAGAGAGAAGCACGAAAAAGAGAGAAAGAGGGGAGAAAAAGAGGAAAAGCTAGGGTTCTTCATTTCTTGATTTTCTATAGGGATTTTGAAGTTGATGCAAGAAGGAAAAAGGAAGAAGAGGAAGAGAGCTTCCATTCAAGCCAAGAAACTCTTCATTTGGTGAAGATTCAAGGTAAGAATGGATTTTGATTGTTGGATTTTTTGAGAGATTTTGGTTCTTATGGCTTCAAAATGGTATGGGTTTAAGTTTTCTAAGGCCAATTTTGGTGATTATGTCTTATGGGTTGTTCAATTTGGATGTTTATTGATTTGGGGATTTTGCCATGGATGAAGAAGATTAAGAGAGGCAAGAGGAATCAAGATCAAGGGGAGGCAATTTGAGTCAAGTTTCAAGCAAGGAATTAAGGTGGGTGACATTTTTATAACTGAGTTAATAAGCTATAAATGTTCTTACAATAAATGCAATTAATTGATTTCTCCAACTACTTGATAAAAGCGCATTTATTGTTTTTTGAATG
The DNA here is from genome assembly GCA_029891385.1 of Erythroxylum novogranatense. Classification (NCBI taxonomy): domain Eukaryota; kingdom Viridiplantae; phylum Streptophyta; class Magnoliopsida; order Malpighiales; family Erythroxylaceae; genus Erythroxylum; species Erythroxylum novogranatense. The sequence goes on from CM057232.1 coordinate 52,645,473, forward strand.
CTTGCAAATTTCCACATGCTTTTTGTAAATGAATTTTTGAGAATGATTGCTAAATGCTTCATAATTGTGGTACATGTTGCCTTCACATGATTTGAGAAAGGGTTATTATGATTGGCATATACTTGTGGTTGTGAAATTGTGAAATGATGATAGAATTGCATATGAATGGTGCATGCTCTTGAAAGTCAAGTTTTTCAAAACTGTGCCATATGGGCTAAATATTTTCAAGTTCATGAACTTCACGCTAAGTGGGTTTGTGGTAGTCCCTCAATGTAACATACCGTCACCGATGGAAAAGTTATATTGGTAAATTGGGACGGGATAGGATTTTACCGCATAATAACGACTGAACATTCATTTGGCCTCTAATTGTAGAGGATTGAGTCATTTGGCACGTGCACTGATAGGTATATGCATTCATGACTTTTTCCCGGCATTTAATTGTGAAATTGTGAATAATTAGGTTTGCTTTTGAATTATGGAGAATTGTGGAATAATTGGGATTGAAATTTAATAGGAAATGTTTTAGAGTAATTGCTAATTGGTAGTGACTCTTCGGAAATTTTCTAAAAATTTGGGAGAAAATGTCCGGATCGGAATTTTTCCGAGTGGCGAACCGATTGACTGTATAGTACCGAAATAATTGTCCAATAGCCATGAAAAATTTGGCATGTGATTCTAGAAATTTACATGTCGAGCCATTGAAAATTTGGAGACGAGTTGGACTGGGAACGAAACTGAAAAGAGAAAGAGATTTAAATGTATTGTGAGGAAAAAGACAAGAGGCTTAATTGTTTAACCTTTTAAATACCTTATTTTTTTGAAAACTTGGCAGAAAACTTCTCCTTCCTCCTAGGGCACGATTCTTTCTCCTTTCCCTTCGATGATTTCGATCCCCCACCTTCGAGGTCTTGCTTGCTTCTTCTCTACTTGCAAAGCCAAGCTTTAACCCTAAGGAAGATGAAGATTTTGAGGTTTTGAGAGGGAGCCCGTAAGTGGTAAAGAAATTATAGGTTTCATCGAGAGTTGAAGATTTGAGCTTGAATTGGTAAGTAAATTGATTGTATGTTGTTATTTGTTAGTTAATGCATTCATAGGTTTGATTGTGAAAGGTTGGGGTAGTTATGAGTGTGTTGTAACTGGTTTTAGAGAGAGATATGAAAAAGAGAATAGGAGAAGACAACCGCACGTCGCGACGAATAATAATTTAAACGTCGCGACGAGCGGGAATTTATACGTCGCGACGAGCCTAGATAAGACTTCGCGACGAGGGCACGTCACGACGAAGAAAATTTTTGCACGTCGCGACAAGCGGTTAGACGTCGCGGCGAGGGACCTTTTTCTGAACTGAAATGGTTTATTTTTTAGGCATAACTAATGGTGTAGACCTCCAATTGAGGTGATTCTTGATTCATTATGAACTAGAGAACGAGGTCTACAATTGAGGAAAAAAATGAGAGTTTGAATTTGGATTTTTGAGATCTTAATTAGTGAAAGAAAGTTAAGGATGTGATTGTATTGCAACCTAAGGATGGTTTCTGATAATTGGGTTATAATTGTGAGAATTATGAATTTAAATTCAATGCAATTGGAGTCTTCAATAGGTGAATTTGATCTAGTTCAAATAATATTGGTTTTGAGATTTTTGGGAGATTAGCCTAGTGTATATAAATTGGCAAATGGAACTAAACAGTATAAATGAATCTGGGGGAGTTCTATGATATGTTATTGAATTGAAATCAGTCATTTTTGATAAATTGAGTGAAAAGTTAGAAATTTACAAAAGAAAGTGAAATTGGGAAATAACGTCGGGAAGGTCATGAATAGGCATAGTACATCTTTTTAATTAAGACATGTGCATCATTGAATTATTTCTGATTGTGCATTTTAGTAATTGGAAATTATTTGATTGTTTTAGAGGCACCGATGGAATAATTCCACGGATAATGCTGGGACTTCCAGGCTATAGCTCGGAAGTACAGGTGAGTAACCAAGTTGGTTTCTCAGTCTTTATGTGTTTCATATTATATGCATTGATGCCATGCGGAGATAATGGATGGATATATGTGTTTGACTTTGATTGATTTCAGACCATGGGCGTCCGAAATATTAAATATGTGATATTGAAGTGCTATTGTGTGTAAATGACTATGAATGCATCAATGAAATAAATCGTAAATGTATACGACTGAATTACCGGACTGAAAGTCCGAAGGAATAGGAAATGGAATTGAAATGTAAATGACTGTAAATGGAAATTGGAACATGTGCATTCATGAATAATGACATGATCAGATAATGACAGTTGTGACCGGAGCAGCCAACAATTTTCAGAGCTTAAAGCTCAACCCAATCAGGGTCTCGAGCCCAACGTATTTGTTAGAGCCACAGGCTCAATGATCAGGGCTTCAAGCCCAATGTAATACCGAGCTTCTAGCTCGAGGGGAGTTAGTGCATACCCTGAGGGCTCTCCTACTCCCTAGACGCGTCTACTGAATACTGATCACTGATAGGCGCTCGGTCACAACATCGTAATAAATTAGACAGTGTCACATGTGCATTGCATATAGGGTGTGATTGAATGTAAATTGTGTGAAAGGTGAAACGCCTTACATTTGAGAAATGTGATTGTATGTGATATATGGTAAATCGATTGTATATGCATGAATTGAGTGAACCATCGATGATGGTTTCTCATTGAGTTCGCAAACTCACCCAACATTGTAATTATTTTTCAGGGTTTGAAGAGTACCCCGTTAGTGAAACGGGAGTATGAGTACTGCAAGAGTGACAGAGTTTGAAGTCGGGATCGGCTTCATGTCTGCATTTGATTCATTCTGATTTATATGTGCAAATTTGTATTTTCGTAGATAAATACTGTTATTGTATTGGGCCCAATTTGGCTATGATTATATGTATACGAACTTATTTGAGTATTGAAATAGTATTTGATTGAAAATATTTTCATATTGCGGGCCCAAATTATTTACTGATATGCGCGCACTCGATTGTTTTCAAAAATAAAAAATGTCATACTAAGTATTTGAATTGTTTTGACTGCTTTAGCATACCACCCTCGCGGGTCACGGGCTCGGATATCACCGTCGATGTCGGGTTCGAGTCTCACGGGAGTGGGGCGCTACACTCAAGAACTGTCACGTGCATGTTGACCCAAGAATAGGCTTCTCCCGCCTGCCCGCTAGTGGCACGGAGCTCCTTCAAGAACTCCCTCAAGTTTACGACTACATAGGACCATTATATGGGAATGTGTAGTGCGTCATGAATATGGACCTATGCAAACCATTATGATGTTTTCATGTGTTGATAAGTTTGATGATTGTTTGACTTGGGTGAAGTGTGAATTTGTTTGACAAGTTGACAATTTTGAGAAAAAAATGTTTTATAAATTTTCAATGAGGTTTTGCTATAATCATAAAAGTTTCAAATGGTTTTTGCTTATTATCGTTTATAAAACTGTTACCCACGAGCTTTCGAGCTCACCCCTTCTCTTTTCCCATCTTCAGGTAAAGAACAAGAGATCAAGTAAAAGTGAAATCAAGGAGTAAATCCAAATTTGCATGTTTTGTGTTGCTTTGGAGAGATTTATGTAAACAAAGTTGTAATTACAGTTTGAGCAATTATTATTCAAGTATCTTGTGTACTTTAAAGATTTTGGAACCTTAATGTATTGTGGTTTCGCATGCCATTGAAGTTTTGTAAATTCTTATTTGTTGTTAATGAATTATGAATGATGTATGGATGAGCATGATGAATGTTGAACATGAATGGGTGATATATATATATATATATATATATATATATATATATATATATATATATATATATATATATATATATATATATATATATATATATATACACTTGATGAGATGTTATGAATATAGAGATGTTGATGAATATGAGAAGTCAAATGAATTGAGATTGAGGGTTGGATGAATTCCAACTGATAGTTAAATTGTTATGAATGATGTGCAATTAAGGAAGTGAAGTTGGGATAAATTTCAAGCTTTCATGAGGGTAAATTGTGTGTTATGAGTTTAGAAGAAATTCTATATTAATTTATGATGATTTTGACCAAGATATCTTAATAAAAGATATAAATGATCCTCTTAGCTTTTCGATGCTATAAAGTATGCAAATTTATGATATCGGAGTGAAAAGATATGAGCATTATAAGTGAAGATGTTGCTTAGGAAGTTTAAACATGACAATCATGGTGAATGATGAGAGTTTAGGTTTGTGATAAGTTATTTGAGTTGAATTTTGGGAGTTTGATGCACCCAAAGTGGAAATTGAATGTTTTAGGAGTGTGATTGCATTAGAAGAAGTGAATTTGTGAAGATTATAAGTGTATATGATGTTAGATTGGAGGTAGGAAGCACTGGAGAGGTTTTGGAGGGGTTTTGGAAACCCCCATGTCCGTTTAACGGACTTTAGGTCCGTTTAACAGACCTTTACGGGGCAAAAAGGACCCCTAGCATCGCTCATGTTCGTTTAACGGACTTGATGTCCGTTTAACGGACCTTCTCGGGTGAGAAGGTGCATTTTGGCCTGACAATGTCCGTTAAACGGACATGCATGTCCGTTAAACAGACATTCACATGACAGCTTCATTAAATCACGATTTTTGACCATTTTAGAGGTAGAATCTGTTAGAGTAGTGCCCTAAAGGCAATCCCCTTTAGCGCTTTTTGTTCATAGTCATGTACAGACTTTATGAATAAATAAAGAAAAGCATGTTTCATTTATTTGATATTCATTTTGTTATGAATTGATAGTGATCTTTAATCAAATGAATGAAGTCCATGATATATGACATAGCATGAAGGAAATTATGATGTGATCATACTCCTGAGATTCCTATCATGTGCAATTATGTCAGTATCTAAATTCTCCCTAGTCATAGGATTAATGAGACTGGACATCATTAATCCGGACAGACTAGCATATGTCATACTCCTTGATTGGATCAGCGGTGGATCTCGAAAACAATAAATATGAGATATTTAGAGTTGACATATGGATGCTTACTAGTGGTAGTAAGTTCATTGGATGACATGCCATGAGATCATCACATGGATTTAATGTCGCGATAATCTCATCATAGCAATGGTGCAAGTATCCTTAGACTTGAGGTACTCAAGGATATCTTGAATCTTGATCCTGCATGCTTGACTCCATTCCTTGTGGCCTTCGGAGGTTACTCATAGGGTGGTGCTTGGGTACAGTTTGAGGTATTCAAGGTAATTGAGTAGCCAATAAAGGATTCATCACTTCGTGAGAATGAAGAGATACCTCGCCTCTTATCAGATCATTACTTTAAGTCTCGGCGAGCATGACTATGTCATGAAGAGTGTCTTCATGGACATATAAAGTAATGAGTCCTCGACAGAACTGCTTTTCACTGGGCTAGACTTAGTCTAGTAAGAGTTGACATATTAGCCATACTCATAACCAAGTGGGGTATAGGATGATGAAAGGACGAATTGCACAAGAATTGTCATGGAAGGGTTCGTGATCCGGTTCGTGATGAATTCATCAAACCGATTACTTTCCGGTCAATTGGGGGTCATGATGTGTTGCTAGATACCGCTCATGACTTGCTCAGATTAATTGTTAATCTAAGTGGCCAACATAACCGGAAACCTAAAGGGTCACACGCATAAGAGTGACTCAGAGAATCTGTAAAATAGTAATTGGACGAGTTCCAATTATGGAGAGCATTAGATTAAATGGATCCCAATGGGATTGGGATATGTCCCATGAGATCGCGACATCAATATTGCTAAGAAAGGTTTAGGAGTTGTTTGAAAGACGGGGCCCGAGAGGCGATGGAGACCACCCCAGTTGGACTGGACCTTAGCAAATATATTCTAATTAATTAATTAAGTAATTAATTAATTAATTATTATATATATATATGTACATGTGCGTTGGAAAGGGAGAAGAGATAAAGCCATTGAAAAGTCAAAGTTTGTTTATTTAATTAGTTAAATAAATGAATGGTAATGAAGCTTCCACATGGCATCATCTCATGCTTAGTCTTTTAAAAGTTAAAAGACTTATATACATGTAAAAAAGAAGATGATGGTTCGTAGGTTTTAGAAAGGAAGAGAAGATGAAAGCTTAATAGTTAAGCTTTGTTTTACAAGGTTCATTTTCTTCTTCTCCTTAAGCAACCATCGACTTCTCCTTCTCCAAGCACAAGGTTCCAACGTTTTTCTCAAGCTCTCCAGGACAGAGGTAGGGTCTAGCAGCTTTTATTCTGTTCTAGCTATTCCTGGGTCAAAAGGGTTTGACTCGGTTAGGTTTTCTGATCTCTGCGTGGATACCTTTAGAGATAGTCTCTATTGGCTATTCAGGTTTGAGGTTTTCATACCGACACCGGGATCCTGGGTTTCGGGAAGGTCCCGGGAATAAAAAATTTTTGTTTCCGCTGCTGGAACATGTGATGTTCCTCCCGGGATTTTCCTACAGTGGCATCAGAGCGTCTGGTGTCGTGTATGAAGCTTTAACTGAAGCTAGATCATAAACCTTAATTGCTTGTGATGCTGTAGCATGCTTTCTGTTCAGATTTCGAATTGCTATAGAGATAAGGTTTTCGAAATTTTTCTGCCCAGGAATGTTCATAACATGTTAGAGAATATGTATATGAATTTTCAGAATTTATCGATTTGATTAGATAAAGTTTTGCTAATTATTTCCCTAAGCTTACAGATGCTGTTTTTGAAACGATTCTGTGAACAGGCATTAGTATAAAATCAAGAATAAATTCTAGAAAAATCTTTTTCTGGATTTTCCTTCACCTACATGTCTCTAAGATGTTGGTGAATGTCTGTGAGCATGGAAATTGGATTTCAAGGTGATTGGATATTTATTTTCGATTTTATTCTATGCTGTTGGGAATTGCTGTGCTGATGAACACAGTTTTGGAATCGGTTTTGTTATTTTGGTTGACTGAGTTTTTGATGGCCTAAAATCCTGAAAAACTTCAGGTAGCATGTTCAGAACATTTAGTAACCTATATAATTTTCTCAGAATTTATTGAAATTTTTTCATTGATAATTTCAAGCAATGTACAGAACTGGACAGTTTTGGTGAAAATTGTTGGGACTGTTTTGCTTGGCTTGATTGAGTGTGCTTTTTCAGTTCCAATGCCTTGCACCATTTTTAATGTGATTAAAAATGTGTTATCTTGATGTAGTATGATTGCCAAATTGAATTGCTTGAATTTGCTTTTCCAAGAATTTTTTAATGCCGAATTTGTCACATTTGTATCTCGTTAGTATATTTCATTTTCTTGCTTGTTTTGGCCGTCACAATTTTTGTGACAAGTGCCGGAGTAGTTTTGAGAGTGTATACACTAGCTTGAGATGCTTAGGGTGAGAATTTGGGTGTTCCTAAATTATTTGGATATTTATGAGTTTTGACTCATTTCAAGCTTTTAATATAGTTTGACTATTTAAGGCATTCATAGATCAATGAAGTGTTCATTGATACATCAACTAACAGATATTACCTTAGGTATGATGGTATTGTGAATTGGAATTGCATTGATTGAGGAATTAGCCGATTAGAAATAATCGCAATCTTGCAGAATAAGTCGACTTGTTTGCTACATAAGTCGACTTGTTTTCAGCATAAGTCGACTTGTTTGCTACATAAGTCGACTTGTTTGCTACATAAGTCGACTTGTTTTCAGCATAAGTCGACTTGTTTGCTACATAAGTCGACTTGTTTGCTACATAAGTCGACTTGTTCAAGATTTTTTCCATAAGTCGACTTGTATCACGATATAAGTCGACTTGTGTGTGGGCAGAAGCATAAAGTGACTTCCATTCGATGAAAGTCGGCATGTGGCATGCTCAGGTTGGATGATGGATGATTATAAGGATTGATTCAATCCGATTGATGAAATCTAAATCATTCCATATAGTCTTCGTGACTATAATCCTTCTGCTTGGAGTCTAGAATTTCTAAATCCCTCCTCGGTATATGAAAACTAACGCCTTTCATTAATATGGTAAGAACCAGAGTTCTTATAGGGATGGGTTGTTGGGTAAACCCAAGCTCACTCTATACGGATATGTTCGAACCATGAAAATATGATTTTCGGATTAATGGGTTGGTTTTCACTGGAAGCGTTGGTTTGTTGAGTAAACTCAAGGTCAACATGGACAGAGGCGAAATTGGGTAGCATACATCAGATGTATGCGCATCAAAGAGTTGATACTGAATGTAAGTGCATACATCAACAAGTTGATAGCACTGATCGATAGTTGTGTCTAAGATGTAATTGGTATATCTGATACCTCCCGAGACATAAGGTGGCTTGTTGGGTAAACCCAAGGTCATTCTCAATGTCGGTTATCGATGATGCAATTGGTATGTTCGATACCTACCGATTGACCTAAGTTGTGGCTTGTTGGGTAAACCCAAGGTCATTCTTAGCAATATCGGATATCAACCCACTAGGACATTATGTCACTTTGTTTCTTTGGATTCGTAATGAGGGTTATGGATTCTATGAAACTAGTGGGAGCTCTTTTTGCATATCATTCAAGTCCTTATGATTATGCAGCTATTCCTATTCTAACATTCTTCCTCTCTATCCGTGTAGGTTGTTTGAAAATGTCGTCAAGTGTGAATCTTCGCCACTTATGGATTCCAACAAGTTAATCGGACCGAATTTTCTTGATCGTTAAGGAATCGAGAATAGTTCTCGATCTGAAAGTCCAGGATATATCCTAGATTTTCCGCTTCGGATGCACTCGTGTCGATGCTTCTGATGATGATCAGAAGGCATATAGTAAGCATCTAAAGGACAGTGACATGGCGACTTGCATTATGCTTGCGTCGATGTCACCTGAGCTGCAGAAGCAGCACGAGTCCATGGATGCTCACACTATAGTTTTTCATCTTAGGGAGCTGTTTGACGAGCAAGCCCGGTCCGAAAGGTTCGAGACCTCAAGGCTTCTCTTCACTACCAAGATGGCTCCAGGGACATCTGCTGTGCAGTACGCCCTGAAGATGAATGGCTATATTGAGAGATTGGCCGTCTTAGGTTTTGCAATGGATCATGAATTAAGTATAGACTTAATTCTGGTTGGATTGTCTGACAGTTATGCACAGTTCGTGCTAAACTATCGGATGAACCAAATATCCACTACAATACCTGAGCTGATCAATCTGCTCAAGATAGCTGAGCAGACTATCAAGAGTGATAGTAAGCAAGTGTTGGTGGTTGCTTCTTCATCTTTTGGGTCCAAGAAGAAGAACCCAAAGAAGAAGAAGGCAAAGAAACCAAAGGGAGGCGCCATCAAGAAGAAGACCAAAGAAGCTGCCCCAAAAGGAACTTGCTTCCATCATGGTAAAGATGGCCATTGGAGGCACAATTGCAAAGTCTATTCGAGTCGTTGAAGCGTAAGAAGGCATCGATGCCTCGACTACTTCAGTTTGTATGTCATTGAAGTTAATCATCATATCGATCACAACATCCGGGTATTTGATACTTGGTTGTGGCTCACATATGTAATGATATGCGAGGCCCTCGTGACGAGAGGCAACTCATGAAGGAGAAGTAGACCTCACGTTGGAAATGGAGCAAGAGTTGCTGCATTAGCCGTAGGAACCTATGTTTTGTCTCTCCCTACTGGGCTTGTACTGGGGAATTGGATGATTGTTATTTTGTACCCGTTTGACAAAGAATATATTTTCTGTTTCTTGTCGAATAGAGCTGGATTCCATATGAATTTTAGTAGCAATGGTTGTTCTATCAATTCTAATGGAATGCTTTATGGAACTGGTACATTGTGCAATGGTATTTACATATTAGATATGTCTAATCCAATTTTAAATGTCAATGACACCAAACGGCATAAAAGAGATAATCTAAAGTCAACTTACTTATGGCATTGTCGAACGGCCATATAAATGAGACACGATCGCTAAGCTCCACAAGAGTGGCAATTTAGGGTCATTTGATTATGAATCATATGACACATGCGAATCTTGTTTATTAGGCAAGATGACTAAGTTACCCTTCAAGGGAAAGGGTGAACGAGCGATTGGAGTATTAGACCTAATACATTCGGATGTATACGGTCCGATGTCCATCCATGCCGAAGTGGTTGTCGTTACTTCATTACCTTTATCGATGATTATTCACGATATGGGTACTTGTATCGATGAGATACAAATCAAGCGTTTGAAAAGTTCAAACAATTCGAAATGAAGTAGAAAACCAGCTTGGTAAAAGTATCAAGGCATTACGATCCGATCGTGGTGGAGAATACTTAGACCAACAGCTTGGATTATCTCGAGATAATGGGATATTATCTCGACTCTCCTCCTTACACCCCACAAAGATAATGGTGTGGTTGAAAGGAGAAATCGAACCTTGTTGGACATGGTACGATCAATGATGGGTTTCGCAGTTACCAAAATCGTTTTGGGGTATCTTGCTAGAGACAATTGTTTACTTGCTAAACAGAGTTCCCTCTAAGACGATTGATGTTACTCCATATGAGATGTGGACTAACGAAAACCTTATCTTTCTCATTTGAAAGTATGGGGTTGTCACCGCTTCGTGAAGCGGATTCATCGAGATAAGCTTGAAGCAAAGTCGACAAGTGTTTGTTTGTAGGATATCCTAAAGAGACCATGGGATATCAATTCTACCTTCTTTGAGGAACAAAAGGTGTTTGTTTCAAGCATGCTGTCTTTTTAGAGAAGAGTTTCTTCTCCAAGAAGACGATGGGAGCAAAGTCGAACTTGAAGAAGTTCAAGATGCTCAAACAAGCACGATCAATCGCTGAACTCGAGACTGCCACTCATTCGGATGAAGTAATGATTCAACCTTCATTGCACACGAAGTTCGTAGGTCTAGTAGGATGCATTGTTCCCGAGAGATACGGATTTCGTAAGTGAACAGAATGACGTATTGCTCATAGAAGATGATGAGCTCTACTATGAAGAGGTTCGAAAAGTTCGAGTCGAAAAATGGCTTTGTGCCATGAAAGCGAAATGGATTCCATGTACATAAACCAAGTATGGACTTTGGTTGATGCACTGAAGGATAAAACCTATAGGGTGCAAATGGGTTTCAAGAAGAAAACCGACATGGATGGTAATGTGATTACCATAAAGCAAGGCTTGTGGCCAAAGGATTTCGTCAAAGACAAGGAGTTGACTATGACGAGACCTTCAGCCCCGTAGCAATGCTCAAATCCATTCGGATACTCCTAGCCATTGCCGCTCATTATGATTATGAGATATGGCAAATGGATGTGAAGACAGCTTTCCTTAACGGAAATCTGGCCGAGGATGTGTACATGACACAACCAGAGGGCTTCACTTCCAGTGATGGCGAAAAGGTATGCAAGCTTCAGAAATCCATTTATGGATTGAAGCAAGCATCCAGGAGTTGGAACATCCGTTTTGATGAATCAATCAAAGAGTTTGGTTTCTCACAAAATCCGGATGAACATTGTGTGTACAAAAAGGTTAATGGGAATGCAATCGTTTTCCTTGTGTTGTATGTAGATGACATATTGTTACTCGGAAACGATGTCTCATTGATGCAATCAGTCAAAATTTGGTTGTCCAAGCAATTTGCGATGAAAGACCTTGGTGAAGCAACTTATATCCTTGGGATAAAGATCTATAGAGATAGATCAAAGAGGTTGCTTGGTCTTTCACAATCATCGTACATAGACAAGATGCTAAAGAGGTTTAGCATGGAGCAATCCAAGAGAGGGTTTCTTCCCATTACTCATGGGATAACACTCTCAAAATCTATGTGTCCTAAGACACAAGATGAGAGGATTCGCATGGATCAGATCCCGTATGCATCTGCAGTAGGATCGATCATGTATGCTATGTTATGTACGAGGCCCGATGTATCGTATGCTCTGAGTGTCACGAGCAGATACCAATCGGATCCTGGTGAGGGTCACTGGGTGGCTGTCAAGAATATCCTCAAGTACTTGCGAAGGACTAAGTATGTTTTCTTGATATATGGAGATGGAAATCTCCAAGTGAGCGGGCATGCGGATGCCAGTTTCCAATCTGACAAGGATGACTCCAGATCCCAGTCAGGTTATGTTTTCACGCTGAACGGCGGAGCGGTCAGTTGGAAGAGTTCCAAACAAGAGACGACTGCTGATTCGACGACCGAGGCAGAGTACATTGCTGCATCAGAGGCGGCAAAGGAAGCTGTTTGGATCAAGAAGTTTATTTCTGAACTTGGTGTGGTTCCTAGCTGTGATGGACCCATACAGTTGTATTGTGACAACAATGGGGCTATTGCTCAGGAAAAAGAACCGAGGTCTCACCAACGATCTAAACACGCACTCGCAGATATCATCGATTCGAGATCATTCTAGAGGTGATGTCGCGATCGAGAGGATTCCCACGAGCGCGTAACATTGTTGATCCGTTGACGAAGCCATTGTCACGTAAGAATTTTGATTCTCATGTACTCGCTTTTGGTATTAGATACCAAGGCGATTGGCTTTAGGTCAAGTGGGAGATTGTTAGAGTAGTGCCCTAAAGGCAATCCCTTTAGCGCTTTTTGTTCATAGTCATGTATGCATTTTATGAATAAATAAAGAAAGGCATGTTTCATTTATTTGATATTCATTTTGTTATGAATTGATAGTGATCTTTAATCAAATGAATGAAGTCCATGATATATGACATAGCATGAAGGAAATTATGATGTGATCATACTCCTGAGATTCCTATCATGTGCAATTATGTCAAGATCTAAATTCTCCTAGTCATAGGATTAATGAGACCGACATCATTAATCCCACGGACTAACATATGTCATACTCCTTGATTGGATCAAGCAGTGGATCTCAAAAACAGTAAATATGAGATATTTAGAGTTGACATATGGATGCTTACTAGTGGTAGTAAGTTCATTGGATGACCTGCCATGAGATCATCACATGGATTTAATGTCAGTGATAATCTCATCATAGCAGATGGTGCAAGTATCCTTAGACTTGAGGTACTCAAGGATATCTTGATATCTTGATCCTGCATTTTGACTCCATTCCTTGTGGCCTTCCAGAGGTTACTCATAGGGTGGTGCTTGGGTACAGTTTGAGGTATTCGAAGGTAATTGAGTAGCCAATAAAGGATTCATCACTTCTGTGAGAATAGAAGAGATACCTTGGCCTCTTGTCAGGATCATTACTTTAAGTCTCTGGCCAGAGCATGACTATGTCATGAAGAGTGTCTTCATGGACATATAAAGTAATGAGTCCTCGACAGAACTGCTTTTTCACTTGGGCTAGACTTAGTCTAGTAAGAGTTGACATATTAGCCATACTCATAACCAAGTGGGGTATAGGATGATGAAAGGACGAATTGCACAGTAATTGTATATGGAAGGGTTCGTGATCTGGTTCGTGATGAATTCATCAAACCGATTACTTTCCGGTCAATTGGGGTCATGATGTGTTGCTAGATACCGCTCATGACTTGCTCAGATTAATTGTTAATCTAAGTGACCAACATAACCGAAACCTAAAGGGTCACACGCATAAGAGTGACTCGAGAGAATCAGAAAATAGTAATTGGACGAGTTCCAATTATGGAGAGCATTAGGATTAAATGGATCCCAATGGGATTGGGATATATCCCGATGAGATCGCGACATCAATATTGCTAAGAAAGGTTTCGAGTCGTTTTGAGATCGGGGCCGATAGGCTTAGGTAGGGACCAACCCAGTTGGATCGACCTTAGAATATATTCTAATTAATTAATTAAGTAATTAATTAATTAATTATTATATATATATATGTACATGTGCGTTGGAAAGGGAGAAGAGATAAAGCCATTGAAAAGTCAAAGTTTGTTTATTTAATTAGTTAAATAAATGAATGGTAATGAAGCTTCCACATGGCATCATCTTATGCTTAGTCTTTTAAAAGTTAAAAGACTTATATACATGTAAAAAGAAGATGATGGTTCGTAGGTTTTAGAAAGGAAGAGAAGATGAAAGCTTAATAGTTAAGCTTTGTTTTACAAGTTCATTTTCTTCTTCTCCTTAAGCAACCATCGACTTCTCCTTCTCCAAGCACAAGGTTCCAACGTTTTCTCAAGCTCTCCGGAGATGTAGGTAGGTCTAGCAGCTCTTATTCTGTTCTAGCTATTCCCGGGTCAAAAGGGTTTGACTCGGTTAGGTTTTCTGATCTCTGCGTGGATACCTTTAGAGATAGTCTCTATTGGCTATTCAGGTTTGAGGTTTTCATACCGACACCGGGATCCTGGGTTTCGGGAAGGTCCCGGGAATAAAAAATTTTTGTTTCCGCTGCTGGAACATGTGATGTTCCTCCCGGGATTTTCCTACAGAATCTGACTTTGTGGTCTTCATGAAAGGTTTATATCTCGAAGTGTTCTTTCCAATGGTTCAAGAACGAAACCAATCAGACATTTGTGTTGAAAGTTATGACAATCGTGCCAAGATAGGTACAAATTGATTGAGGGTATGAACATGTTAGATTCTTTCGGTCATAACTCCCTCGTCTGACCTCTAAATGAAGTGATTCTTGAAGCGATAGATTCCTAAGACATGAATTTATCTCTCCATGAAAATTGGGATCTTTTGGATTTGATTTGAAAAAGTTTGATTGTAAGAAAGTGAGAGGTCAGTTTAAAGAGCATGATTGAGATATAAACTCTCTTTGGAATTTTAAGCGTATCTTGAGCTATATAGCTCCGATTGAGATGATTTTTGCTTCAGGCAAACTAGAAGCTTAGAGCTCCAATTTCTATGAAGAAGTCGAGTTGTGATTTTGATGTTTGATTAGTGTGCACTCACCACTATTGTGGAATGTCAGCAAAGGACCTACAGGGTTTTAAGCACAAGGTTTAAGACATCCGAAGTTAGGCTCAGCAAATGGGGTCCAACATGTGTGGTATCAGAGAAAGCTCAAGTTTCATAATTTCGCAAGAGCTGGATTCCGGAAGCAGGCGGGGTCCAAAAGCCATCTTATGCCACAAAAGCCATAGTTATTAGGATCAGAAGCCACATCAACACATTGGTTTCTGCAACATCTTATTCACGTAGGTGGATTTTCTCCTTCGCGGCACATCCATGCTGCCTTCATACAGCCAGGAGGTCATGGTCTTCTGTGTTTCTTTACTTTCTCAAGCCACGATTAGGATAATAAGTCAGTTGTAAAGTTGCATTGCACAAATATTGTATCAGATTTGATATTGAATTGGGTTTTGGTGCGGTATTGTACTGGTATCGATTAATATCGAATACCATTTTGGGTAATTTTTAAATTTATAAAATAGTCCTTGAATTTTTAAAGATTACAAAATAGTCCATTGTCATATTATACAGTTATACTATATATTTTAACCCTATCTCCAAAAATCATAATAATAAATAATAATCAAAATTTTAATTTAATTTACAAATTTAATTTAATAATTATTAATAAATATAATTGAATTTAAAATATATTTTTAATATATATAAATTTCAAATATATTTTGATTAATAATTAAAATATATAAAATAAATATTAGTTTATAAATAATAATTTTAAATTATTTATTTAAAAATAAAATAATTTTATTAATACTTTATTAATAAATATTATATAAAATATTTAGAAAATTAAAAATAATTTATTTTTAAATTGTATTTAATTTATAATTATTATTAGTAATAAAATATTTATTATTATTTTAAAAATAAAAATCACAATAATTATAAAAGTTGAAATAAATAAAATAACTAATTAAAAAACTTTGAAAAAAATGGGGGAAGGGGGGAGGAAGGGAGGGAGACTTTAAAATTTTTTAAAAATTTTGCAAAAAAGTTCTCTTATTTTAAAAAATTTCCAATATCGACCAGTATTTAACCAGTACAATCTGAAACAGGCCTATACTAACCAATATTTAAACCTGGTATGATCGATCCTTTATTTTGTACCGATTTTAGTTCGGCACGGTACGTACCGATCAATATGAATCGATATTCATAATGTTGGTTAAAACCCTTCTAGTGTTAGTTCCTTTTGCTAGCACATATATCAGCAAGATGGTTGTTGGCCTCTAAACTTTTCTTAGAAGTTAGAACTATTAAATGAAAAATTGTTGGCAACTACTCATGTGTAAAGAAAAAAGGGAATTCTTGAATTTGAAATAAAATAGAAAGATAGTTTAGGTACAAGATGGGTTATATGTGGAACGTTAGAAGTTATAAAATGGAAAATGTAGTTGAAATATGTTCACTGAGTATGCTTTGGTGTTTTAAATAAATTTTCCTTTAGTTATCCAAATGTGTTGATTTTTTATTGGGAGTAAACTAGAGACATAGGACTACAAATTGTCTAATGAAATCGAGTTTTAATTCAGTTTCCAAGAATTTCAATTTTTGGATGGAAGTCGAGCATAGAATATTGTTTCAACATAAGAATAGTACAAAAATGTTTGGGGAATAACTTTCAAATTTCTAAACCAAATTGAATACTTTTTGTATTATTAGAAACTTAAGACAATGAGAAACATTTTTCTAGAAGGAAGTGTTATCAAATTCCTTTAATTACCTGATCAAAAAAGGTATGGATTTTTGGAAGGAGTTAGTTAAGGAGTTAGAAATATAAGATATTAGTTTTAATAGACATAAGGGGTAAATGAGAAGGACAAAGTAAATGAAGGGTAAAATGGGAAAAAGACCAAATAAATGGTTTTGAATTAGAAAAAGAAGAGAGAAGTACTGTGAGAAGCCAAAAAGTGAGGAAGAAAACATAAAGAAGAGAAGAGAAGAAGGAAAATCGTGGGAAGCTTGGAAGGAATAAGAAAGAAGAAGAAAAAGAAGAGGAAATCAACTTGTTAGAGGTAAGTCTTCATCTTTCTTCTTTCTAGGTTCAAAAAGGGATTAAATAGAGACTAGGGTTTGTGTTGGGAATGAAGGAAGAAAGATGAGAAAGATGAAACCATCTTGATTTTGGATTTCTAAGCTAGGGTTTTGGTTTTTCTAGCTTAGATGACCTATTGGTAGGTTAGGTTTAAGTTCAATTTTAACATTTTTTATTTGTGAAGTTTTATGAATTTACATGTGAACGTGCATTGAATTAGAAAATTGGTTTGTTATAGGAAATCAAGAGAAACCTATCTAATAGTAAGAGGAAAGACAACCTTGAGTTAGATTTTTGCAAGCCAATTAGGTGGGTTTTATTTTTATAATTGAGTACTGAGCCATGAATGTTTTCTTTTAAAGCAAGAAAATAAAATGATTTCAAATTGCTTCATAATTGTTGCATTATTGCTTTAGAATGACTTGAGAAATTGTTATATGTTTGGTCTATGAATTTGGTTGATGGAAATGCATGTGACATATTTCATGTTCATGGACAATTGTGCTTTTGAAATATGCCTTTGTGAGAAAATGTTAAGAAAATCATGTTTTTGAAAAAGTGTCATTTTGGGCAATTTGTTTTCAAGTCATGAAATATATGTTATAGGTTTGTGGTGGTCTCCTAAGTTAAGTCAAGTGCACTTTGATCAAAGACTTCTCCCGCCTGCCTGCTAGTGGCATAAAGCTCCTTCATAGACTCCCCTAAGCTCACGACTGCGCAAGATTATTATGTGGGATTGCGATAGTATATTTTGTCACGGCTACACAAGACCATTATGTGAAAATATATAGTACGTTTTGTTTTGGACTACCTAAACCATTCTGATGTGCTTATGTGTTTAGGATTTTGTGAACAAGTTGATGAATGCATAAATTATGTTGCTTGCAAATTGGATTACATGACGAGAATTCAACAAACATGTGCTTTATAAATTCAATATGAATTTTCTCAGACGAATGAATATTTTCGAGGTTTTGCTTATTTTTTCATTATAAACTTGTTAATCACGAGCTTTTAAGCTCACCCCAACTCTCATTCCTATATTTAGGTGATGAGCAAGAGATCGAGTGAAAGTGAGTCAAGGCATCACTTCGAATTTGCATGTTTTGTTTTATTTTGGAGAAATTTATGTAAAACAAGGCTGTAGTTGCATTTTGAGCAATTATCATTCAAGTATTTTGTGTACTTTGGGGATTTTGCGAAATGATGTATTGTAGCATGAAATGCCATAAAAGCTTTGCAAACTCTTATCTTATGATGTTAATGAAATATGAATTGTGTATGGATAATGTTAGGTTGAAATTAGGTACACTTGAAGTTATCAACTTGAGATGATGAATCTTAAACATGAATTATTGTTATACATATAAGTGAGATATTATGGAAAGAAAGATAAGATTTTGTGAATGATGAGAATTAGTTGTACAGTGCAAATTTCAAGTTTTCCATAGGAGAAAATTTCTTGTTCTAATTTTAGGGAAAAATATGTATTAATTTAGGCTAAACTAGACAAAGTTGTCCTCTTAAAAGTATCTTTTTAGCTTTCCAACGATATAGAGTATGAAATTTTGGATATCAGAGTTAAGAGATATGATCAGTATAAGTGGTGATTCTGCACATGATGCATATAGGACAACTATAGTGAAAGGTGAGAATTGGTTGTATGTGATGAGTTAATTGAGTTGAGATTGGGGAGTTTAATGCAATAAAATTGGTAATTGAATGTTTAAGGAGGGATATTGCATTAGAAGAAGTGAATTTGGGAAGATTATGAGTGAACATGATGTTAGAATGGATGTAGGAACCATTGGAAAGGTTTTGAAGGGGTTTGAGTGTCACATATATCCGTTAGATGGACTTTAGGTCTATTAAATGGACTTTATCGGGTCTAAAAATGCCCCCAGCTCAGTCCGTTTAACGGACATACACTGCACACTTTCAGATATTCACAATTTTGACCCTCTAGATGACAAAATCTCTCTTTAGGGTCTTCACCAAAGTTGTAAATCTCGAAGTCCTCTTAGAAACTGTCTTAGAATAATCTCAATCTGATAACTCTAGTTAAAGTTATGCTAATTGTCCCAAGATAGGTACAGTATGATTGAGGACATAATTATGTTTGACTCTTTTGGCCATAACTTTATCATCTGACCTCCAAATGAAGTGATTATTGAACCAATTGATTTCTAACACATTTTTCTATCTCTGCATAAAAATTGGTAGCCTTTGGTGTTGATTTAAAAATGATTGATAGAAAGAAAGTGAGGGAATCGATTGAAAGAACATGAATTGGTTATGAGCATACTTTGGCATATGAGTATATCTTGGTCTATATTGATTAAATAGTAAATTTTTGGGATGTTATAAGAATGAAAATGAACGGATGATGGCTAATGAAAGTCCATGGTAATAACCCTACAGGAAAATACGCACGTTCACATCTTAGGACTTCTGGATAGTTGGGCTTCGGAAATGAGGTCCAACATAGCAATCACAACATTATCTAGCCACATTATTTAGAAGCACTACCGTTAGGAAATGGGACCTCCCAGGTGTGTATATATATACATACATACATATAGTATAGGTTGGTTATGGATGATATCAAAGTTGTGAATACCATATTGAATTTGGTATCGAATCAGATTCTAATACGGTACTATACTGGTATTAGTTGATACTGGATACCGTTTCGGGTAATTTTTTAAATTTATGAAATAATCCTTGAATTTTTTTTAGAAATTAAAAATAATCTATTGTCATATTGTATTGTACACTTTATAAGTTTGCATCAACCCTATTTTCAAAAATCATAATAATAAATAATAACCACAATTAATATGAAATAACAATAATTTTCAAATATTTGAGATATAAATAATAACCATAATTAATATGAAAAATGCAGTTACCTTCATACAAATATAAAATTAAGAATTATAAAAATATTTAAAATATTACAATTTCATCATATAATAAATAATAATTATATCAAAATATCCAATAAAAGAATAATAAATATCTTTAACTCTCAAACTGTTACAATTTATAATAAGAGTTCGTGATGAGGAACCAACCAACTAGAAGTGAAACCAATAACAAAAGCATTTACAATTGTATTACATATATATAATTTAACATATACATCAAATGTAAGTAAAATTTAAAGAAAAAGAAAAATAAAAACCTGGAACTTTATTCAATCGTCTACAGGAGGATACCTGCTATAACTATACTGACCTTAGTTATCATTTGGTACAAAATCTTTATCATTAAGAGAGGCCTCATTATCATCATCATTTAAATTCAATGCAACAAATGACATATCAATATTTTTTCAATCAAGATTATCTTCCAAGTCATTCACATTTATCAAATCTGGTTCCTCATAAACCTAATCCTCCAAAAGATCAATATTATCAATAGAAATTGGATCCATTGAACTACTTGTACTATTAAGACTCGTAGTAAACAATAAAATTTAATTATTAAAAATTTATAAGAAATTATATCGAAATTAATAGTGATAATAACATATCTTTTCCGAAGCTTTATATTATAACGAACAAATACCAAGTCATTCGATCTCTTGTGCTCCAATCTATTCCTTTTCTTAGAATGGATAAATTCAAACATACTCCAGCTCTGTTCACAACCTGTTACACTCACACATTGACTTAAATTTTGAATTGTAAACTTTTGCAATTTTGAAGCACCACTTCCTAATTGATCCCACCAAGAAACTGTAAGTTGTAAAATAACAAAAGTAACATTATAAACAAAATAAAGTGATAATTAATTTTCAACAAATAAGAAAAAGGAAATAGCTAATACTTGGAGAAACTTTTGCTCTTTATCGAATAGCAATCGACAATCCAAAATCCCCACCACATTGCTTATAATGCTTTATTTGTGAGTTCAGGAGATCTTGCATCATTTCATGGCCAACAATTGTTGTAATAGTAAATAGCATTCTTCTACTAACTTTAGTTTTCTTTGTAAAATCCAGTCTGAAATATACACTAAGATTCAAAAACGCCCCAGTTGCAAACAAAGGAGAAGAAAGTTGTATTTTCCATTTCTCATTAATGATTGCAAGATACGGTGTATACAAAGAAGACATATGTTTCAGTTTGACCTTGATTACTTCCTTAGCCCTTTTCATGGCATCAAAAAAATATTTTATTCTTATCTTTGCTTCACTATCAGCTAAGTGAAGTACCCTCACCAAATGCTCATAAACACGAATAACAAATTGGCATTGAGACCAAAATTCTCTATCTTTTAGTATAATTAAGAAAAGCTCTACTCTAGCATTAGACCTAGCATGCTAAGATGCAACCTACTTATCACTTGTAAATACTTGTCTTAACGTTTTCTTCATCATAACAAAATACTAAAGTGATAAAAAATTTGTTGCAAATCTCATCACAGCAGGATGACATAAATTTCCACCATTAGTAAATTTCTCTCATTAAATTAAAAACACATGCATGATTATAGATGAACTTGGTCACCCTTTTAGCTTTCTACATAGTCTTATCAATAATATGAAAATAACTAACATCTCATATATTCTCCAGTAATAGGTCAATGCAATGTGTAGCACAAGGAATCAAAAAAAAAGGATTATACTGATTCTATAACCTTCTTCTGCCATTTTATAAGCGACATTATTGTCAGTAATGAATTGAACAATATTTTCTGGCCCTACTTCATTCACAACTTCATCAAATATTTAAAACAAAGTATTAGTATTTCTAATAAGGCTAGATGCGTCAATAGACCATAAAAATATTGAGCCATTTACAGAATAAACCACAAAATTAATAATAGGCTCTTATCTCCTATTTATCCAACCATCGTATATAATTGAACACCAAAAGTAGCCCAATTCACTCTTCTTTATGCCAAATAATATCTAATTTCAGAAACTGAACAACTCAAAGTTTACCTCTTAACTCACCAATCGAAGGAGCTTTGTATCCTAGATCGTAAAAAGCTATTGCATTCACCATAGGTTGATAATAATAAGACTGATAAGCATTGAATGATAAAACTGTATCATACCACCATCTAACTACTGTCATATTGATATTATGAGCGGCATTTCTTGATGACATTTTACTAAGAATTGAAGATTGAGCTCCAGAAGTTGTTTATGGTGTAAAAAAAACTATTTACTAGCCTTATTCTTTTCCTCACATTAGATCCAGGTGTAACATTTACTTCTTCCTATACCTGAGATGGAAAACTACCATTACTACTACCACCTTTAATATTTTCATAATCACCACGAAAACCAACAAACGAACTTCCACTACCAATTTCAAAATTCAACCTTTCCCTTTTATCTTTCTTATGTTGATATTCTTCAAGCAATGTTTTCATTTGCCATTTCATATCATAATTTACTTTTTTATAAGATTCTACATCTCCTTTAACCCTAACTAAATGCTTCTTTAATTGGGTGATTTCTCTATCTTTTAAATGATTGTTACAAAACAAACAAATTGTATGATTCTTCATACCTAAGACCAATTCAACATGAGCCCAAGCTGGATCATTATATCTTCCAAAGTAGTTTGATTAGCAATACTTGAACTTCTTTCCATTTATCTGTAATAATAAATAAAGATATTAGTTTTATAAAAAATTAATCGTTTAGTAGTTTCATCAACAAAATTAACAGTGCTAAGTCTTTCATGAGGCAATGCAGCATAATAATGTCTTTAACTCTTTATATTAATCCTAAAGAAGTAAAGATTCATAAAACTAGAGCAAAATTCAGAAATAGAGAGACTTTCCTATTGGAGGGTAGTAAATTTATGTTAAATTTAAAATTGACGTAAGTATTATGTTATGTAGTCTTGAAGGTTCAATTATTTAAAATGATGACTAAACGAATCCAAAAATTCAAGTCACGACGTAAACATCATTAACTTCACTTAGCATGTTCATCTTTATTTTTGTTTTTTTAGGAATATGATTATTTCCATCGACATATCTTCATAAATCTTTGCCTTTACTAAATTTCTTGAAATGGAATGCACAAATTGAGTAATTTTTTTCATTAAGATGAACTAAGAAACTTTCACACTATCCAAAGATATAATGCCAAGGTACTATAAATGAGATAAAAATGGAATAATAAGAAAAAGATTTTGAATATGCAAAGACTATGGGATGAACTAATTTTGGGATAAACAAAGGTGAATATGCAAGAGACTTGAAGAGATGGACTAATTTTGGGATAATGATAACTTAGAGATATAGATTTTAGCTTTTTTTGCTAATTTATTATACAATAATTACAATTAAAAAACCTCCTCTTCGGCTCTTCCATAAGACCACAACCGAATTATTATTATACTCAATTAATTATTTACTCAATATCTAATTACCATTACAATAATTTTAAGAATATGTTAATTAAATATTTACTTTAAAGTTTTTACATTCTCAGTTTTAAGGAAGTTCAAACTTTCTAACTTTTAATTTATGCAAGTCGTGCATTTCAATGACAAAAAAATTTAAGATAAATCTCACATGAACCAAACCACAACCAATGAACCAAACTCATTTTATTCAAATCCAATCTATTATCCAATCAACATAAATCACAAATCTAATTCACAATTTCATTCCAACTTAGTGTATATTTCAGATTGGTTTTTATAAAGAAAGTTAAAGTTAGTAGAGGAATGTTATTCACTATTATAACAATTGTTAGCCATAAAATGATGTAAGATCTCTTTAGCTCACAGATGGAGCTTTATAAGGAGTGTGGTAGGGATGTTGGATTGTTGATTGCTATTCGACAAAGAGCAAAACTTCCTTCAGGTAATTTCTTTTTCTTATTTGTTGCAAATTAATTATTATTTTATTTTGTTTGTAACATTACTTTTGTTATCTTATAACTTACAGTTTCTTTGTGGGATCAATTCAGAAGTGGTGTTCTAGAATTGCAAATATTTGTAATTCAGATTTTTAAGTCAATATGTGAGTACAACATGTTGTGAATGAAATTGGAGTACGTTTAAATTTATTTGCTCTAAGAAAAGAAATAGATTGAAGCACAAGAGATTGAATAACTTAGTATTCATTCATTACAATTTAAAGCTTCGAGAAAGGTATATTATTATCATTATTAATTTTGATATAATTTCTTATAATTTTCTAATAATTAAATTTTATTATTTATCGAGTCTTAATAACATAACTAGTTCAACAAATCCAATTTCTATTGATAATATCGATCTTTTGGCAGATTAGGTTTTTGAGAAACCAGATTTGATAAATTTGAATGACTTAGAAAATAATCTTGATTAAGAAAGCGTTGATATGTTATTTAGTGTATTGAATTTGAATGATGATGATGATGAAACTCCTCTTAATAATAAAGATTTTGTAATAAAAGATAACTAGGGCCGATATAGTTATAGCTAGTATCTTTCTATAGACGATTGAATGAAGTTCCAAACTTTTGTTTTTCTTTTCTTTAAAATTTACTTATATTTGATATATATGTTAAATTTTATATATGTAATGTAATTGTAAATATTCTTATTACATGTTTCACTTCTAGTTGGTTGGTCCTCATGATAACTCTTATCGTAAATTGTAATAGTTTGAGAGTTAAGGATATTTATTATTCCTTTTATTGGATATTTTGACGTAATTATTATTTATTATATGATAAAATTGTAATATTTTAAGTACTTTATATTATTCTTAATTTTATATTTGTACGATGATAATTGTTTTTCATATTAATTGTGGCTATTTTATATATCAAATATCTAAAATTATTTTATTTCATATTAATTTTGGTTATTATTTATTAATATAATTTTTAGAAACAAGGTTGATGTAAACTTATAATGTATAATACAACAGTACAATATGACAATAAACTATTTTGTAATTTATAAAAACTCGTAACTTTCTATTGTACCAGAACCTAACCTAATATCAAGTCCATTATGTTATTCGCAGCTTTGGTAAAATTTGCTTGAAATTAGTGTAATTGGAACCAAATGATAATCTTGACAGAAAAGCCAATCAATTTCACCACATAACAATCACCAATTTCATGATTTCTTATTTCCCTACATTAAATATAGATTGTATGACAAAAATGTAACCCTCCAAATCCAGTTCCTCTTAGCATCTCGACAAAACTAAAAAAGTACTAGCATAATTATTAATCATACTTTTAACAATTAACACAAGATAGTCTGAATGCATGAACAATTTCTGCTTTTATACTAAGACTGATGTTTTTATTATAGTCTTAAACTACATTTGGGAAAAAGGAAAAGAAAAGTAGATTAGTTTAATCTTCTACAATGATTAAGTGTTTATGATTAATTAAGTGCCCGTTTGGTTGAGCTTTTATCAGTAGAGCTTTTGTCAGTAGAGCTTTTCTGAGAAGAGCTTTTTTTAAAAGCCAGTTGACTGTTTAGCTGTCAATTAAAAAAATAGCTTTTTTAAAAGAGCTTCATACAGTAGACTGTTTGGCAACATAAAAATAAAAAGCACTTTTATTAATTTTAACTATATTTTATTTTATAATAAAATTATTTATGCTAGATAATTTTTAAAGTATACTAACAATATGCAAAGTACCATATTGTAGGAAATTTTAGATAATCATCTTGTAGGAAATAATTTAAAAGATGTCTCATTTTCTTATAGGAAATAAAATTAATATGAAAATAAATATTAAAATGTAAAAAAAGTTAAATAATATTATAATCCCAAAATAAATATTCAAGTTGGAATAGTTAAATGAATAATAAACTATGCATTTTATCGCAATACAAGAAGATTTGTAATATGTTCCCTCACATCATTCATCTCGTTATTTTGTGGCTCGTCTAAATGATTTTCTTCAACATCTTCATTTTCATTGTTCTCTTCATTTGTAGGAAGAAATTCATCATCTTCATCATAGGGAGAAAACTCTTCATCCTTTTGAGCATTTAACCTTATAAAATTGTGAATGGCCATTGAAGCAATCACAATTTTAACTTGCTTTGGAAAAGGAAAACTTGGCATTTAACGTAAAAATTTTCACCTATTTTTCCAAACGCCAAATGTTCTTTCGATTGTGCATCTTAAAGAAGAATGTGCATGATTGAATATTTTTTTCTTTCCTCTTGGTTGACCAGCACGTCGAAAATCAGGAAGATGATACCTTTCATCTTTGTATGGTCCTAAATAACCTTGCATGTAAGGATATCCTGCATCTACCAAATAATATTTTCCTACATTCCAAATTAAAAAATAAATAAATAAAGAAACATTTAATTATTAAGAATGAATAAAAAAGTATTAAGTTATCCGTTACAAACCTCTAGGTGGATGAGAGAAGTGTAAGCTATCATTGCGCAAAGCCTCTATAAAAATTCGAACACCATGTGCTGTGCCTTCCCAATCAGCCCAAGCAAAAGTGAAACACATATCAAAATCACATACAGCCATTACATTTTGCGTAGGAATGTCTTTTCTCCCAATATATTTTATTTGATTGGATCTTGGGACGACAACTTGTATATGTGTTCCATCAATTGCTCCAATACAGTCTTTAAAATAAGGCCAGTACCTTCTATCATCTTTAATTTTTCTTGGAATTTCTCTAAAAGTTGGATATTTTGGTTTGATGAAATCAATCGACATACGTGAAACAACCTCTAATACTATTCCAAACCATCTAGAAATTGTTTCACCTGAATGTTGAAATCTTTCTTGAACCATTCTATTGCAAAGTCCATGACCTAAAGTGATCAAAAACATAGCTACAGCCTCTTCTATTGTAACTTCTGTACCTTTCTTTAATCCATATGACTCATTCAACAATTTACATAATTTGATAAACACATCATTCTCCATTCTCAATTGTTGATGACATCTATCTTTATGACCATTAAGCAACTCCATTACAAACATTCATCCAGTGTGAGTGGATATTCTACATGGTTTTTTCATATAATTTTTAATATGATGGTCTACGGCCATTGAAACTCCAATTTGAACCAATTGCAAAATTTCTTCTTCAATCTCTTCATTATATTCATGATCATTCTCATAATCATTATCAGAAGATGACATATGTATCAAAATATATAAAAAGATAAATAATAAGCTTATTGTATAACATGATAACATAGCAATAATCATAACACAATAATAATAAAGAACAATTGAATTCATTACAACAAAATTTACCAAAAAAATCCAATATAACACATTAATAGTAGCAAAATCCAAAACAACACATTACAAATAGTTCAATATTAGTAACCAAAGACATGTCTAATTTATTACAAAAACCATAATCATTTCATTGTCTTAAGCCATTCGATTTGAAGCTCAACTTCCTTAAGCTCAATAAACATCTCTCTATTTTTCTTCTTCAAAAATAATTTGGTAGCTAGCATAAACAGTTGACTTCCCTTTTCTATTTCATTTATACTTCGTAAGATGTTCAGCGCCTCAGCAATGCTATAACCAGGTTCATCTCTTTTAATAGAGCTCATTGAAGTTCTAATCTGTATTGCATCACATATGCGGTCCAAATTTTGATTTAACTTTTCGATTCTAGTATCATTTTTCTTTCTTTTTTTCCCTTTCCTTTTGTAAAGGTTCCTAGAGTTGGAGTTGATGTACCAATCTCATTATGAATATTTTCAATTTTTGGATTGACAGCAAAGCCTTCAGAAAGATCATCGTCAAGATCAATATCAACTAGGCTTTCTCTACACGCCACATTAGCATCATTTGGTACAAAACCTGAAGAAGGTGTCCAAACTCCTTCTCCTGTAGCTACAACATCTTTAAATAAAATATTCAGCTGCTCAATATGTTTCAAACTTTTAGTTCGAAATTTGGTTGCCTCAGGATTTTCCTACAATAATATTGTTTAAGTTATTAAACTATCAAGTAACATTAGAACAATATAAATCTAAAGCTTAAATGCTTACCTTCAATTTCTTTTCCCACCATTCGTCACTTGCATCAATAGTCTGATTAGTAGGATCTCATCCTAGTCCAGTTTCCTTACCTACTAAATTTGTCCAAAGTTGCCAATCCTTTTTCAATCCATCCCATTTATTCTTAAATTGTTTGTATTCATAGTTCTTCTTAGTTTCATGAGCAAACTTTGAACCTATATTTTTCCATCCAGTCTTATTAAAGTGACCATTTGGTCGATTTTCAGCTAATGTCTCTTCCACAAAAATTTTGATTAAAATTTCAAGAGTTCTATCATTCCACTCCGCTTTAATCCTTTTTTTCAATTTATCCCCACCTTGAATATCTTGGCTTGGTATTGACATTTTCTATCAAACACAAAATCTCCACTGCATATAACAATTATTTAAGCAAGTATATGAAGATCACACAATCAAAAGTTTTACGCATTCTAAATCAATATGTAAACCAATATACCAACATATGCTCAATTTCAGAAAATTTAGAAGACAAAAAAAATAGTAAGCTTACCTCAACAGTAACAAGTAGCACCTCTCCTTTCCCCTTTCTGCTTTCAATGTTGACACTGGACAATATGAAATCATAGTGTTATTACATAAATTAATTGATAACCAAAAGACTACAGGTAAGCACTACAACCAAAAGATTACAATAATTGATAACAACAAAAGCTTCTTCCACTTCTTCCAGCTTCACAAGTAATTCTGCAAATTTTTTTAAAATTTTTTTGATCTATCTCACAACATAAGATGCCAACAAAAGCTTCTTTCAATCTCACAACAAAAGATACAAAAAAAAAGAGTACAAATTTTTAAAGAAATAGACTGTCAACCCAGATCACTCTGGGTTGTAAAATTTACAACAATGTAGACTTGGTTCAAGGCAGACCAAGGTCATTAACGCAGACCTTGAACAATGCAAACCAAGACTTGCCTTTCGTTCAACGCAGATGATCTGCGTTAAACGAAACAAGGCAGACCAAGTCTGTGTTGTTGTTTAAAATGAAATCGTCTGTGTATTTAACAGAGATGAAAAGTTTTACAGAGACAAAAATATAAACAAAAAATAACCTGTATCTGGAAAGGACGAGAGTGATTGATGAACAGAACACAAGAGAAAAATAGAAACAGAAGTCGGTTGGTGGTGAGAAACAGAAGAAACGTCGACTGGCGGTGAGAAACAGAAGAAACGTAGATGTGGAGTTTTTGGTTAAACATAAGTGATAGGAAAATAGCTTCTGAAAAAAGCTAAAATTTTGGACTTTTCTGAAAAGCTCCAAATTTTAGTTTTTGAAAAAGTTGTATTTGAGCTTTTTAAAAAGTTGTTTCTACTTCAAAAGCGCTTTTAAAATTTACAACCAAACAAGTACTTTTTCTTTAAAATAATTTTTACGGTAGACAAAAGTACTTTTGGACCTTCCAAAAGGAACCAAACAGGGGCTAAGACACCAAATTATAAATTGATCTAGTTATACCATTCTAATTTTATAGAGCATTACCCATCATTATATATTATTAATTATTCCAGAAACCAAGTCTCAAGGATTACCTTGACATTTTATATGGAAATTTGAACACACGATTAAGGTATTTCCACAAAACATAATAAAGTACAAATATTTCAAGTAATATTACAAACAGGACCATAGTTGACGCACAATACATAAATCTTACGACAACAATCACAGACCAAGTTCAACAATGCAGACGGTGTCTGCTTATTTAGGCCACCACCACAATCTCAGTTACTTGAATTACAAACTTAAATCATAGCAATTCTTACTGCAGAACGAGGCATTCCTGAACTCCAGTTATTATAGCTCCACCAGAGCCTTTGCTTGTAGCCACCACCTCCTCAGTAGAGTGGGATTTGAACTCCGCATCCTTGACCAAATTCTCGCAATCCTGATTGCCATTATTCTTGTAGCAAATTGCTTCAAAGATGAGAGCACTGACTTCTCGAAATCTTTCTTCGGAGAGAGACACCTCAGCAAGGAGTCTCCAAGCATTTTCCTCAGATGCCTCCTCATAATCTTTCTTCCTCTTCAACACCATGTGACCACTAATTTCCCAAACCGCTGGATTCACCTGGGTATCAAGAAGCTCGGGACTGACTTCCCCAAGAGCTTGTTTCTCAGCATAACACTGTACATTCGTTTAACAAAGCCCAAGTACAAGTTAAGACTATGCAATTACCACCGTACCTTGACGAAATAATCACTTGGACCAGGCTCAAAACATTACCTGCGGGAAAAAAAAGATGCGGTTTCCACAATCTGAGATGAGAACATTGAACGGTATGTTGTTATTTTGAAGACAAATGCAAGCATTGGAGACGGTGGTAGACAAATCTTGCAAAGTATTTCCACCCTCAAAGATTAGACCTCTGACTGGATAGTTCACAAGCTCGGATATTTTCACTCCAACATCCAAGGTAGTTATCTTTTTAGCAGGAGCTTTCTCAACAGGAAACGGCACAGTCAAGTAGTAAGCCTGATCCATAAAATTCTGTCATCAACAACTGCAAATAATTTTGTTTGCCAATCCACACCTCAAAGTTTATATCCCAATACCCAAACGGTAAATAACCTGGAAGTGGAGGTGGTTGATTGTAGCAAATGCGCCCAAGCTGTTATAACCCAATCGGAAAAAGGGACTCCCAGCCTCAACTGCCATGTAAATAGCGAGCAGTAAGCTCTCGTGGTCGATACTCTGAGGCAAGCAATCCAGAATGGAAGGGATCAACAACACATGCCCATACTCGATTGGGCTAACCTATAACAGTGACAAAAGAAATATTGTCAATCCTTTAATGCCACCACACAGGCAGCTCCCTCAATCTGAGCCTGACCACAAGAAGAAAAGTACTTACATTGATGACAACCATGCTTGGTGAATTTTCACAGTCAACTGGGGCACTGGGGAAGAACTGAACTTCACCATCCTCGCTGGCTTCAAACTGGAAGAGGACCTCTTCTTGGCCAACCTTAGTGAAATTAAATTTGTTACCATCAAATGGCTGGAGGACCTTGTCAACTCGGAACTCGGTTGGTCGCTTCTTCAAGTGACGGCCCTCGTTCAGCTGGGCAATGAAACCATACCGGCCAGGGATCACCTACACCCACATAAAGAGTACGGCGCCAAAGCCCATAACCATTAAATACTACGTTGCACAATCTTGACTCCAAAATGAAAATGAAAATTAGCTAATAAACATACCTTAACAAAATATTAAATAAAATACTAACAAATAAAGCTTAATAAAATATTAATAAACAAACCTTGGTTTCGCACGCAGTGACATCATAGCGAAAAAGTCCCCTTTGCATGCGATCTTCCCACTGAAAGAAATCCAAAAAGAAAGAAAATTTTAAACCTCAAAACAAGATGATCACACCTAATAACAGTAACACGAAATTATTCATTTGCTTAAAGAAGGGTACCTCCCCAAGAAGAAGAGAATCAAGAAATGCAACTGGAGGCTCGCCAGAACCATGCTCGATCAACTCCTCCTCGTTAATCTTGTTGACCCTTTTGAAAGCATACAAAGGGAGCTTTGCACCTACCCCAGTGGACCGACAAATAGAACACAAAACCCAGTTACGAACAACCCCTAAACAGATCAAAAACCAAAAAAAAAAAAAAAAGGATCCAATTTTTCAATCATGCATCATAACCCAACAGAAACAATCCATCGAGCACCTTGAATGCAACAGTCCCGAAGGCAATTGCGACCACAACCGCCAACACGTCGGGCACCACCTTCAGCCTCCTCCTTCTGGTAATTGGACACGACGGTTGGAACCCTCTTGATCCTCAACATCATCTCCATGCTGCTGTTGTTGTTGTTCATCTTTACACGATCTTTTTTGCTTAACCAATACCTTAAATACCTTCGTTTTTGGCTAATACAATAACTTGCTTCGTAGCTAGGTATACAAACAACGAGTTTTTCTACCTAAACAAGAGAGATGAAGAAAGACGAGCCACCGCCAGCAAGGAAGAGGAGATCGGAAGGGCTACCGCCTTCGGAAGGCAAAGCGCCACGCCCGCCGTGCGGCGAAGGGTTGCTCTCAATCACACATCCCCTGCGTCGTACAGCACGGACATAAATTAGGGGTCGCGTTACTCCGTGTATAGCCGTGATGTCTGCAACTTGTTATACCCCTTGGTCTTTACACCCACACCACCCACAACACACAAACACCCAACAGCTTCTTCACAAGAAAGAACCGAACTTTTTCTCCCTTCTACGTAGAAACCTACCAAAACGAGCACTTCCCAGACGGTAAAAATAACAAAATGTGGTGGTTTAAGGTCGAGTTGGAAAGCCAAAGCAAGATGGGTAAGTGGATATACGTTGCTTCTTTCCAGAAATGCTGCTAATGTTATATATATATATATAGGAAGAAAGAGAGAGAGATAAGAGGAAGATGGTAGTTGTGGCTGTGATTTAAGCTAGTGGCAATGATGGGATGTTTGTCTCTGGTTCTCAGCTTTGAGTGGGGTTCGGTTTATTTTGGTTTGGCCCGGCCGATGGACTCAGGGCCGCAACTCGCAAGCGTATTCCTGCTGCTCTCCTTCTGGCTTCTGTCTCTACTGCCCTGGGGTTTCATTTACTCTACGGATGGTAGATAATACAAAGTTGATTTGGATTCGAACTTTCACCAAATTTGTTGGCTAGCATTTTTGCACGGAAGTGTCACTTACGTATGCTTTACCAAGGTTTTAGCTTTTCACGATCTTTAAAATATTCACTTGTCACACTGAAAAAAATAATGCTATAAAAACAATAAAAAATAAAAATAATAAGAAATAAGAAAGACACATAAAATCAACTTTTATATTAATTTCTTTCAAAAAAAATACTAAAGAATATTCTCTCTGACTAAATAAAAGAGCACAAAGATCAAACGAATTATATATAGGCACGGAAGTTAAGTTATACTCAAAATCTCATTTAAACTGAACTGTTTAAGATCGTGCTAAAATCATGTCTATCTCTATCATATTACTTTTAGACCAATTAGATGACAGATAAAATTTACAAGATAATAGAAAAATAAATTTTACATTTAAATAAGAAACTAATATCCTTATTTTTTAAGACCTCCACAATCTGTTGAGTTGTATTATAATTTTAACTCTTAGTTACCGTCGCATCATTCAAAATCTCTTAACAATCTCTATCTAACGATAATTCAGTGTGATCTTACTAAAGCTCACGTTACCATACTGCCCTGGATTTGCTTTTCAGAATTAAGTCCAGTAGTTATGGTGTATGTAGCTAACGTTCCTCTTAAAGCACATCGTCAAGGTCACTCAAAAAATGCTCGGAAATTTAAGAGTTTAACAGTAGTCAATAACCACGAGCATACTACGACCCAATTTCTTTCCTGGGGATTAATTTAACCCAATTCAATATTCAAATCATATGTTATCCTAATTTAATTTATCTTATTTTAAACTCACATTTATACACTATATTTATAACAGAAATCTTCAAAATATGTAACGTTGAATAAGTACGGTTGTACTGTGCAAAAGATATAATTCACGACTCACTCGTGTTATCCTATGATTTGGTTTACGGTCAGAGAGTAATAAATCACTCACCTTCTATGAAGCTTCTTCGATAATGAGAGAAAAAAAGGCAATGAGCGGACGCCCTTTGGCCGAGTCCTTACCTCCTAAACCAATGGTTGGTGTTTAATGTTTAGAATCATCCTTTATCTTTGGACAATTCATCCGTTCATTTCTTTTGAGGAAGAATTATTCGATTTATTCTTTTAGATATGCCAATATTGTACAAAACTAATATTTATGTAAAGCTTATTAATCATTTATTTATATTCACATATGAACCGAGTTATCCATATGACTTTTTATTTTTATTTTTTGCTGTGCTTAAAAATTTGTAGGTAACAGTAAGTGTTTCGCCACAAAATTTCTAAATGATAGCTTATTAAAGTAGCACTAAAAAATAAATATTCTGCAGCTTTTTTTCTAATTTAAGTACCAAATGAAAATAAATTTGATAATAGATTACATTTAAATTTTTTTAAACTACAAAAAATTTTTCGTGGCCAAAACATTTTGGCGAATAGGCTACGTGTTCGTAGCTAAAATTCAAATCAATCTGAAAATAAAATAAACTGTCTAAACAACGTTTTAGCGAATTGTTTGACAACGAAATTTCCCTCTGGTTCTCTCACGTCTAAACATCCATTGCAATGACTCTCTCTCTCACTTCGGTCGTCACCGTCAAGCCCTGGGTTTTTATCTTTTCACGTTGTGTCTATGTGCCAAGCTTTGAGTCCGAACCCAACAGCCTAGCTGTGGTTGTCACGTGTGCATTTACGGTTGATCCCAAAGCTGCTAGCCAGAAGAATCAAATCAGAGGTTAATAATTCTCCTACAAACAATATACTCCGAATTCAGAAACTTACTAACTTAAATCACTCCTCAGAACAAGAGATAATTGGGAGGAGAAATCGATTTTTTTTTTTTACAATATAAAAGATTTTGAAATCAATAATTTTCATATACCTGGTTTTGACAAAAAAGACATAATATTTGATCTTCGTAACAATTACCTTCTTTGTATAGAAAATTTGGTTTCTTTCCCTTTATCCCTTTCTTTAGTTTACACGCACTTTTTAATAGATGTTTAGTTTTTCTTAAACGTATAAATTAAGGCTGAGAGAGGATCAATTTTATGTGTACCTTTTTTAATATGATACTTCCATCAAGTATTAATGTGTAATTAATTAACGGATGTTAATTTTCTATATTAATAATTTTCCTAATAATAACATATTTGAATAGTTGTATCTAAATAAGAAGTTACCAATCTTAATCCCTAATTTTAGGCAACTTGAGAAAGTTGCCTTTTGACAACTTTCAATATTCTCCCATTTAGCCTAAAATTGGATGAAACTAATGTATAAGTATGATGCATTTACAATTAACCACCAAAACTGATCCTCAAAATATCATAATTATCTAAATGTGATAAAACACCAAATATGGGTTATGGCAGATATATATTTATTACATAACATGCTCCTTTCTATTTACCACAAACACCATGGTTCACAGTAATGTTTCTAGTAAATTAAAGTTTTGCCGTGAATACAATTATGTGCACACTATAACTAGAAACAATAAATGGTGTATATCATAAACACATCAATGAGTTCAAAATTTCAACTTCATTAGATGCATCATTCAAAAGGACAACCAAGACCCATTCTTTGTATGTGTTCTTTAAATGCCTTTAGTCGTACGCCTTTAGTTAACGAATTTACTATCATGAGATCTGCTTTAATATGCTCAATAAACACTCTATTTTTGAACCTACTCCTTCATAGCAAAATACTTTAGTTTCATATGTTTGGCACCTCTTAAGTATTTGTCGTTTTTTGATAAGAACATTGTTGCAGAATTATCACAATAAAATGTCTTAGTAATGATGTCGACAACTCCAAATCTTGAAATAAAGTTTCGCAACTATAATATGTGTATTGTGGCTTCAAAACATGCCACAAATTCTACTTCCATGTTAGATGAGGCAATGATAGATTATTTAGTTGTTTTCCATGATATTCCTCCTTTGACAAGCAAGAACAAATAACCATAAGTTGACTTTCTGCTGTCAATGCATTCAGCAAAATCTAAATGTGAGCATCCAATCGCTTCTAATTGATTAGATCTTCTATACATGACCATGTAATTCTTTGTTCTTGAAGATATCTTAATTTTTTTTGTAACTTTCCAATGATAAATTGCGAGGTTACTTTGATACCTGCCGAGCATTCCAACCACAAAACTAATATCCGGTCTTGTATAAGTTTGTGTATACATTAGACTTCTCACAACAGAAGCATAAGGAATTGGCTCCATTTGCTTTCATTCTATATCATTTTTTGGACATTGCATAAGACTAAATTTATCTTCTTTTTGAATCGGAACAATTCTAGAAGAACATTTTTGCATATTAAATCTCTCTAGAATTCTTTTAATATAAGTATTTTGAGAAAATCCTAATAATCCTTATGATCCATCACAAAATATTGCAATTCTTATCACATTAGATGCATCTCTCATATTTTTATTTTAAATTCTTGAGAGATAGTCTTTTATTTCAACATACTCAATTCATTAGTAGCAAGTATGATATCATCAATATATAAGACTAAAATAAAATTTTGCTCCCACTAATCTTTCAATATATACAACAATCAACAAGATTTTCTTGAAACTAAAAGAGATGATGGTATCATTAAACTTAATATATCATTGCCTAAAACCCAGTTTAAGTCTATATATTGATTTCTTGAGTTTACATACCATATGACCTTTTCCTTCGATTGAATCAAATTCTTGATCTAGTTATATAAGACTAATCCAAACATGTTTGAAGGATGATTTAAATTGCATTCTGCCTCTACCATTTATATACAATTACATAATTTGTTCTTTTTTCATTTTTAAACTTTTATTTTAAATTAAGTATTTTTTAAATCAAGAAGAGAATGAAATTTTAAATTAAGTATATTGAATTTCTTATAATTTGATATTTTCATTTCAATTATTACATTTTAAAAATTGTTATTTATATTTTTGAACTTTAGTTAATTATTATATAATTAATTATTTTGTATTATATTATTATTTATAATTTAAAATAATATTGTATGAAAATTTAAGAGTTTTAATATTATATAATTTATGATAAAATAAAATTAAGAAATATAACAAGAAAATTATGTGATAATTAAATAAAACTATAAAATAAGTAGTATTGTTTTAAAATTACAAAGAAATTTAAAAGATTTGACCTAGGATTAAAAAAAAGAAAAAGAAAACCACAGAACTACTCTTGACGAAATGTTTGACTGCCTACGTGGGGCGACGGTTCACCCTATAGATAAGTGGAGGGCATTGATTCCGAAATTAGTACAGACACCTTATCAGAGAAGCAGAAGATGAAAACCAGACAGAGGCCTCTCAAAGCATCTAAGATTCGGAATCATTCCGTGCGAAGCAACTTTCCACGTGGCGGTCCTAATGGTCACTGATTGTGACCTGCCACTTGAATCCCACCTTCCCATTGATGGAAGATCCCTTTCAAGTTTCCAATTGCCTCCTTCTTATTCTAGTGGTGGTCTTTAATAATTAAGAAAAAATGGAAAAAGGTTGAGCTTTTGGTGACGTGCATGGTCAAAGAACAGAACTTTTCCTTGGTGTGGGGATGGCTGAAACTGCGTTGGCTTTCTCCAATTTACCCTTCTAGAGTCAGCAAACGGTCCATACACTGTTGAACACGGGGACAAACGGAAGGAAATTTCCTCGTCCTAACGTACGTTTCACAATAATATGACCCTTTTCGTGAAAACAACTAGATGCAGGAGACCACAAAAGTTAATTCTATGATGGTCAACAATCTGAAAAGGGGCAAATAAATATAGATTCTAAAATGGGCAACAATCAAGAAGCTTCACTTTCTGATCTCTTTCGATGATGAGCACAATTCATGTTTTCCTTATTCATTATTTATATGAAACTTGTTTTTATTGCTCTACTGTTTTTAATCTGAATTTTTGCATGGCCTATAATGGGAAACTCTTCCCCTCCCCTCTCACGATCACTGCATAAACATACATTAATATATATATATATATATATATATATATATATATATGCCTTGCTATAATGATTCATGCTATATGCATGTATGTGTAACACCCCACTCCCGCATGATCCGAATCCAACATCGATAGTGATGTCCGAGTCCGTGCCCTGTGAAGGTGGCGTGCTACAACACTCAGTCAAAATTTCGTAAATTTTTTTTTAAACATAAACAGATACAACATATATATATTATACGGAAAACAATTTACATAAAGAATTCAATAGCCTCGGGGCCCTTTTCATCAATACAATTTATTTCGGTCTGTTGCTCGTACAAATTGACTTAATCATTAATACAAAAATTCAGAACATAAAATACACTAATGCAGACGCGAACTGATCCCGACCACTTCTCTATTTCATTAACCAGCAGATATCATACGCCCGTTGCCTAACGGAGTATTCTTCTGAGTTTTGAAAAATAATTGCAAATTTTGGGTGAGTTTTGCGAACTCAGTGAGGAACTATCATCGATGGTTCTCTCAATTCATGTAACACATCAATTCACATATCATATATTTTCGCATTGTTGCATATTTAAGCACATTATACAATTGCACTTGAACATAGACAATATGCCACATTTCATTCGCTGAAACATCTATAACTAATTGAATTCGTAAAACATTCAAACATAAGACAGTTATTTCCCAATTCACATTCAGAAATTACCATAGAATCACAAGGCAGTTAGCCTTTCATTCATTCAAAGAAGTGCAATCCAATGCATATGTAATGCGCATGTGATCCTTTTCAATTTATTTCGGTGTTGTGATTGAGCGTCTAAACTGTCCCAGTATGGGCGCATTAATCGGTGAGCCTGTGGCTTTGAATCAGTGTGAGCTCAAGGCCCAATACGTTGAGCTTTTAGCTCTCAGTGGCTGCTCCGGTCACAACTGCCATTATCTGATCATGCATTCATGTATAAAATACATATGTCACAATTTAACAGTAATTGTATCACAATTCATTCACATGTCATAATTAGGCAGTAACTGTATCACAATCTATTCAAGTATTACAATTTATCACATCAGAGACACGTAAGTCACAAATTCACAAACAGATAACACTTCTATGTCATAATCTCCCACATACATCGGACACCTTCGGTCCAAAATATAGGCATAAACAAACGCAACAGTCTCACCATTATTCTCCACAGTGTTATAAGTGCAAAATATAAACAAATTATAATTGAGGAACCATCTAGGTTACTCACCTTTGCTTCCGAAGCTAAAGCCTGGAAGTCTCGGCAACGTCTGTGAATTGACGTTCCAAAAGCGTCTCTAAAACAGTCCAAATATCAAAACACTACCAAATTGGCAATCAGAAATATTGAATAAGGCACATGTAGCGATTAAAATGAGTACAATGCTTGTTCGTGACATTCCAGGCACTATTGTACAATTTCCCGTCACCAAATTTTTCCTCTAAAAATTAGAAACCCATTGACACCGAAATCACTCAATTTGGACCTCTATAGGTCCAATTATTAATAAAACTCGAATTAGAAAAATTATTTCCCGGACCCCTCACTTCGACCTAACCGATCCCCGTCAATTTCAGCTCTAAAAAATTCCAATTTAACAAATAAATGAAATTAAATATTTTTCAAATCCGATGTCTCGAGAATCAGGTCAATCGGACGTCGGACGGAAAAGTAATTGACCAAAGAAACAATTAGGTCATATAATCACAAATAATCAAATAATAATTAAATAAAAAAAAAAGAAAATAATAATATATATACAATTAGCCTCTCGAGGACGCCAGATGTCCTCACCCTCATGGCGTAGACGTCATCTCGCGAGGTAATGCAGTCTCTGCAATTGTCTTTTTTTTCTAAAATTTTCTCAAAACCCTTTTTAAACCTTCCCTCTTTCCATAATTCATAAATTTTAGCATAGACATTGAAAAATCACAAACTTGGTCTCATTAGAAAGATCATGAAAAATCCTACGAGTTTCATGAAGAGTGAAAAATCCAATTTCACCTCTAAGGGTGTCAAAAATGTACTCAAAACTTCTGCCAAATTACAAAATTGCCACAACAGAACAACATTCTTCCAAAAATCATAACTTTTCATCCTCTTTGTCAAAAATTCCAAATTTTATATCAATAAAAAGAGCAAAACAAATGCTAAATCTTTCATGAACAAACTGAAAGGCAATTTCATCGTTAAACAACTCAATTTCTCAATCAAAGCTTCAGCCTATCCAAATCATTCTCAACAGAAACCCAATCTTTCAAAATTCGTAACTTTCCAACCCATTATCGAAAAATTACATACCATATAGCAATAAAAAGTTTAGACAATGTACTACAATTCTCAAGAAGAACTTAGCACCCAATTCCATCTCTAAATAGGTTAAAATCTCCCATTACTGTGGCTGTCCAAGAAAACAACATTTAACCTAAACCATAACAAAACTTTACAAATTTATGTCTAACAATCCTTACATCCAAAATTCACACAAAATACCTCATTAGAAAGAAGGTCACTTAAGCCAATTTCACCACTAACAGTCCCAAATAAATACCAGAACATAAATAGCACAAAACCTGTTCACTTAGAGCATTGCACACTTTAACACAATTTGGACTGAATTACTATTTGAATATTAACAGACCATAACTTTCAATCTACACATCAAATAAATTCATACTTAGTGGAGTTAGAAAGCTAACACAAAAATCCTCAACTTTCATGAAGACCAAAGTAGCAAATTCAATCCAATTCAATCCTAAAAAAATCATCAAATTTTCAGGTCACATGGTTTGGATATTGTTCATACAACACCTAACAATTCACTTTGCATGCCAAAATTAAAATCCTTAAGGTCAGAATTTGTTAGCCCCAAAATTTTTATGTAATTAAGCATGATTAGAGTAATTAAGTAAATTATGTTAACATTAATTAACTTGACATTGGGTAATATGAGTTGGCATTAAAGATGTTAGGTAATGAGTTAATGGAATTAAATGAATTAGTTGGGTTTTAATGAGGTAGGAAAGAAAAGAAAGATAAAATGAGCTTAAAGATAATTGGGCCTAAGTAAGTTGTAGGATAAAGAGGAAGTAAGGAGGATGTAGGAAAAATGAAAGAAGAAGGAATTAAATGAAGGCTTGGGCCTTTTGGGCTTAAGTGGATTAGAGAAGAAGTATAAAAGGAGGAGTTTAAGTGAGTTAGTGTAGGAAGAAGTGAGATTTACGAAATTTAAAGGAGAAGAGGGAGAAGTTTACGTAGAAGAGGAAAGAAAGGAGAAGAAGAAAGGAGCTTGCTAGGGTTTTGGCATTTCCATGAAAGTGAGTGAATTTTTGAAGAAAGAGCAAGAAGAAAAAGTGAAGAGGAGAGTCTAAGCTTTATTTTGATACAAGAAACCCTTGGGTTGAGTAAAGATTCAAGGTAAGTTATGAAATGTAGTTTGAGTTTGGCTTGATTTTTATGGTTTAGAAAGCTTAGAAAGAATATGGGTTTAGTGATTCTAGGGTTGATTTCATGATTAAGGTTCATTAGGTTTTCAATTTTAGAAACCCTAAATGATGTGAGGTTCTTTCCTTGCCATGAATGAAGGAGGACAAGAAAGAAGAGGAGAACAAGAAGAGGAACTTCCTTAGGCAAGCTTAAGCAAGGATATAAGGTGGGTTTCACTTTTATCTTTATGTTAGTAATGCTTAAATATTATCTTAACTAAGGAAAATTAATGTTTTTCCAACTATCTTAGAATGAGCATTGATTGACTTTTGATTGTGTATAAATTGATGGATGATTTCCATTAGGTGAGAAATTGATTAGTGCACGACATTGTTTGAAATTGCCATAAATTGGATGAGCATGAATGAGATCATGAAATGTGAGCTAAGCATGAAATGTGCTTTAAGCATGATCAGCTTTATGGATGCTTGAATATCCATTTTCAGAAAATTAGTCAGCGGACAAGACAAGTCCAGCTTTTATGCATGAAATTAAGTGTTATGTGGGTTAGTTAAGTCTACCAAAGAAAGTCACGTGCACGTCGACCAAGATAGCCTTCGCCTTGCCGCCTGATTGTGGCATTGGATGTTC
The DNA here is from genome assembly GCA_029891385.1 of Erythroxylum novogranatense. Lineage (NCBI taxonomy): Eukaryota > Viridiplantae > Streptophyta > Magnoliopsida > Malpighiales > Erythroxylaceae > Erythroxylum > Erythroxylum novogranatense. The sequence goes on from CM057232.1 coordinate 52,687,148, forward strand.
CTTTTAGGACTCCTCAGATATGACTACACTTGTGTAGCTCATCAAGAACCCGTGGACTTTTCGAACCATCACCATGTGTTTACATGTTAGCGTATATTTTGCAAGAATGAGAATGATATGAAGCATGAACATTATGTTTTGAGATTGATAAATTTCATGAATTGTATGATTGCATGATTTCTATGCAAGTTGCTAAAGGTATGATTAATGAAGCAATGTAGCTTATTAGCCTAAATATAAATGTGTTACCTACGGAGCGAAAGCTCACCCCCAAAAAAATTTTCCAGGAAATGAGCAGGATCCCGAGGAGCAAGCTTAAAGGCATTTACTCTAAGATTTTCTTTTGATTTTGTATTTGAAATGATTTTTGTAAAATAATGCTTTAGTTGCATTTTGAGAAGATATTATATTTTGAAACTTCATTGTAATTGGGCTTGAAATGCCCACTAAAGCATTGTATGAATATGACATGATTTGATGAAGATGGACTGAATGAATTATGAAAGCAAAAATGTTCAGTTTTAATGTATTTTGAGAAATCCATGTATGTTTAAGACAATTGAATCATTGTTATAGTTTGGATATGATAGATGATTAAGAGTGTGGCTATTGCTTCGAATGGTGTTTGAAGATACCTTAGGGTTTAATCATGTTATATGAGGTTGTATGATGAGTTTTATGCGGTGGAAGTCTTAGAATTGAAAATTTGGTAGTTGCATTTTAAGGGGATGTCTTGTCAAATTCTCCTAAATTTGACAGATGCCGCCTCAATATTAGACCCTCTTCGGTATGAATTATATCAATGAGTCTTCATGAAGATTGTAGTAGGAGTTTAGAGTTTTCCAAGGTATATCGTTTGCTAAATTTGGAGTTCGAGTCAAAAGATATGATCCTTACTAGAAAAGGAAGGAAGGAAAGCGAAGATAGAAATCAAGATAGAAAAGCGTAGGAAGGAAAGCGAAGATAGAAATCGAAGATAGAAAAGCGAAGGAAGGAAAGCGAAGATAGAAATCGGAAGATAGAAATCGAAGGAAGGAAATCAAGATAAAAAAGCGAAGGAAGGAAATCGAAGATAGAAATCGGAAGGAAGGCAATCGGAAGATAGAAATCGAAGATAGAAAAGCGAAGGAAGGAAATCGAAGATAGAAATCGAAGGAAGGAAATCGGAAGATAAAAAGCGAAGGAAGGAAATCGGAAGATAGAAATCGAAGGAAGGAAATCGAAGATAGAAAAGCGAAGGAAGGAAAGCGAAGATAGAAATCGAGATAGAAAAGCGAAGGAAGGAAAGCGGAAGATAGAAATCGAAGATAGAAAAGCGGAAGATAGAAATCAAGATAGAAAAGCGTAAGGAAGGAAATCAAAGATAGAAATCGAAGGAAGGAAATCGAAGATAAAAGGCGAAGGAAGGAAATCGGAAGATAGAAATCGGAAGGAAGGAAATCGGAGATAGAAATCGAAGGAAGGAAATCGGAAGATAGAAAAGCGAAGATAGAAATCAAGATAGAAAAGCGAAGGAAGGAAATCAAAGATAGAAATCGAAGGAAGAAAATCAGAAGATAGAAATCAGAAGGAAGGAAATCAGAAGATAGAAATCAGAAGGAAGGAAATCAGAAGATAGAAAAGCAGAAGGAAGGAAAGCAGAAGATAAAAACCAGATGATAGAAATCAGACGATGGAAAAATAGGACGCTGCAGAATGTAGGAGATAGAATCAGCCTTTGTAGTCTTCATAAGAGTTGTAGATCTAGATGTCTAATTTCATATGGTGAAAGAACAAAAGAATTTGGAGCTATAGATTAAAAGTTATAGCAAATCGCGCCAAAAGAGTTTCAATCCGATTTCAAAAGTGAGCATGGTCCAATGTTTCGGGCATAATTCTCTCATACGACCTCCAAATGAGGTGAGGCTTAAACCATTGGATTTATAAGACACATATCTTTCACTCCATAAAATTCGGTATCAATTGGAGTTAAATTGAGAAAGTTTGTTCTAAAACAAGTGAAAGGTCAGTTAAGAGGGCATGTTTCGGGTATGAACTCTCTTAGATTTTTGGAGTGTATCTTGAGTTATATGACTCCGATTAAGGTGATTCTTGCCTCTGTGTGAACGTGAGGCCTTAAGCTACATTGATATGAACAAGTCTAAATGTGATTTTGATGATTAGGTAGTATACGCTCATCACCCTTATGGAACCACAGCATCAAACGCTGCAAAGTAGGGAGCGCAAGCTTTAGGGCTCCGAAATTTTGGGCTCTGGAAACGGGTCCAATAGGTGTGGAATGTAAGCAAGAGCATGAGCGTTAATGTTAAGGTATAAATAGTTGGAGTTGGGATCCGGTCTCGGGATTGGGTTCTAACAGAATTGGACAAAACTTCTTTCATATGAAATCTAGCCATACTTCTTAAGTTTAATTTAAAACAAACCTCAACTCAATTGGACAACCATATCAAAAGTTATGAGCCAAATTCTGAAACCTACACAAAGTCACATTTTCCAGATTTCCTCCCTACCTCAACTCTTTTCATTTCATCACTTTACCTACATTAATATGCATCCATTTGGACCTCTAATTCAGCCATAAATTCATCAAAACATTCTCTTGAATCAATAGTCAAGATTTGGCAGCACACAATACACAAGGTTTTCTTACTTGAATTCTCCATTATTCAACATCAAAATCAATCAAACTAATCCAAAGCATGTTAACAATTTATCTTTTACCAAACATAAACCAATCAAAGAAGAAACCTACCCATACAATTAAACCATAAGCTTTATGAAATTAATGAACCAACAAGCTCAAGAAATGCTTCTACCTACTAACCAAAGGACACAAACACAAGATTCTCACTTAAACAAACTCCAAGCTTCAACTCTTAAATCTTCCAAGCTTCAAGCTTTAAGTTTCCAAATCTTCAAACAAAAACACCAACCTCTACTTTACTTTCTCACCTTCAACCATCACAATCATCATAATTTCAAAGCTCAAGTTGGTCTTGGGTGTGACTAAAGGAAAAGCAAGTAAGTAGACAAAAACAATTCTTGATATGGAGGAAGAACAAAAACAACAAAGGAAGGAGGAAGGAGGAAGTTTCGGATGAAGGAGAGAAAGAGCTATGAAAAGTGGGGTTTTAAACTTTCCAACTTGGAAAGTTGTGGAAGACAACACTTAAAAGCACCTTTTTTTTAAACTTTCATAGAAAGTAACGTGGATGCTCTCCCAAATTAGATGAATGGATAATCATTAATGAAAAAAACTAAAGCTACGGATGAAAAGGAATGTTTTAACTTTCAAAGAGAGTTCTAAGTCTTTCCAAGGAGCAAGTGTCGAGAATGAAAGAGTAGAACAAGACAAAACCATTAATTGCTTGAAGATACTTATCCTGATATTTATTTCGGTTCTAAATTCTACTCCAATTTCTCGTCAAACTCCAATGGCTTAACTTAATAAATCCTAACATCATATCTCTAATTTTCCAGTGCCATTGGCCAGTCATTTCCAGTACCGAAAATTCACTCAATTAGTCACTTGAAAATTTTCCGGTCCAGACATTGATTCCTAAAAATTTCAGAAAAATTTCCAAAAGTCCACAAAAATGTAAAACACACGAAAATTCACCCCAATTAATTTTTCAAGCACAAATAACACATTTTTCACTGTAAACACATATGCCGGGAAATGTCATGAATGCATGTACAATCATGTGCATATATAAAAATTTCAATGTATGCATATATGGAGGCCATATTATGCATGTTCATGCCAAGATGAGTTTAAACATTCCTAATCCATTCCAAATTACCATTTTACCCTTCCCATCGGTGATGGGATGTTACAGTATGTGTATATGTGTGTGCTTTGCTATTATTGTATACTATAAACGGGAGTGGGGGCATATGCCTCATTGTGTCAACAAGAAACAAATAATTTTGATATATATATTTAATACAAATTGGGAAAAAATAAATTAATTTAAATGTAAGTTAATATAATTTTACTCACATAACTTTCAAAAATTGAAAATTTCCTCTCAACTTGTAGGTCTAGCTCCTTGATCATATTATAGATTTAACAACTTTTATTCTTATACTTTTAATATCTTTATTGTTGATCTATACCTTATAGTCAATTGCTTAGATGTAATTAATTAAAATAATTATTTAAAGATATTTTTATCTTATACATGTTCATATATAAATGATAAAATTCATAGGATAAATATACATTCAAATAAAATTATGATAAAGTCATAATTATGAGATTTATATTATATTTATATCAAGTCAAGTTACCGCACCCCAATGCACAAGGTTCCTTATTTTGCGAGGGTCGCGAGAGGATCATCAATGTACGCAGCCTTCTCTTTATAATTTTTACAAATAGTCTATTTCTATGATTTGAACATGTGACCTTATTGTTACAATCATAATATATTCATGTATTATCCAATTTGTTTATAGTCATTATTCTATTAAGATTGGATATTAACAAAGCCTAAAAAGACTACCACATATTATATTTATTCCTTATAAAGGAAGTAATAGATCCCATAGCTAGACTAAAGTATTGAGATACTTAAATAAATATATCACTATTTATTAGGAACAAATTCACTGAACTAATCCCATATGAGCAATTCATTTGAAACATTACTTGTATGTCATGAAAATTTTAATTGTGATAATTGTAAAAGTAATCATTTAACTTGAGATTACCAAAGTATCTCATATATATATTGATATATTTTGATACTATTTATGACCTATTCTAGTCAAAGGTAGCTCATTTGGTAATTATTGGATATAATATAAACTAGATGGTGGTAATTAAATGATCAATATAGGATTCATCCCCAAAGTGATTATGGAGAAAGTTTTATTATTCTTGATTAATATTAATTTGATAAATCCTTGGTCAAGATGGAATGACACTGATATGTACCTAATTGTTGATATATTTAACCCTTTGCGCTTAGTAATTAATGATATAAAAATTCTTAAGATACTCACTTTAATTCTTATATAGTTTTAGGTATAATTCAGATGTAAAGGAGCTAAAGTGAGTCAAAAACACAATGTTTGAGTCATCTTCTTGAGATCAACCCTCACGTGGCTTTATAGAGTAAGAAGAAGAAGGATTAGAGCAAAAGAGTCAAGAAAATGCCAAAAGGAAGGAAGAATAGCATATGCCATGGCTTAAGATACATTTATCATAGCTGTGAGAGGTGTGTCACGCCCATGACACACCATGTTATAGGCGTGACACTAATTGCATGGACATGATGGCCCATGTCACGCTCATACAAGGTGTCTTTGTGAGCCACCTCATCCGAAACCCTTCATTTTTGTATAAAAACATTGTTTTTGTGACGACAATGTTATGTTTTCGTTTGGGAAAAGTTTGCAGAATTGACAAAGGGGTTTTGGGAGAATGAAGGGGGGAAAACCACTCATCCTTTAGAGTCCTATGGAGGGCTAGGCTTCTTGACATCGATTTGAAGGTGATATCCATGCGAAGAACCCAGTTAAACATTTCTCTCATTGTTTGTTGTTCTTTCTCTTAGGGATTGATTGTGTTATCCTATGTTTAATGTTTGGGTATTGTGTGAGAATGATTGAATACTTTATTTGATTATTTTTATGTAAAAATCTGTAATTGTTATATTGAGATTCATTTGTAGCGACTAATGGTTTCAAATTATTAGGGATAATATAGCCCAGGTTAAATCACCCGAGCTTGTATAGTTGTCTACTTGTTTATTTTGTTTTCCTAATCCATAATGTGACTGTCTAATTATATCTAGAAAGCTTATTCTAGGTTGTTTGATAGCTGTGTTTAATTAACGAGCTCTTCTTAATTAAATATGACTTAAGGAAAAACTAGGGTTAATAGTGCTTATTGTTAACCTACGATTAATAGTTTCTAGGAGAGGTATAATAACAACAATTTAATAAAATATGTTTAACTGGGTGTAAGTTGAGATTGAACCAAAGAGCCAGGTCTTAATGAAATCATCACTTTCATCATTTTTCAATGTTTTCTTTAATATGTTTTCATTAGCTTACTTTCATTTTCATTTTCTTATTTTAAACCAAACAAAACCCCTATAACCTAAACACTAATTATTTTCATAACAAAAGCTAACTAAACACTCTCTGTAGGATCGACCTAGACTCACCGCTACTATACTTGTATGTTTAGTTTATTTTTTGTAGCATTACGACATGCCTATGACCAATTTTAACGTCGTTGCTAGGGAGTGTGGTGCTTTAGTATTTATTTATTTTTTATTTTGATTGGTGTTTTGCACATACTTGTTCATAATTAGTTTCCTTTCAGTTATTTATTGATCTTTTCGCTTTTTGTTTAGTGTTTACATGTTGAAAAAAATATTTATGGATGGAAGTAATTTTTTTATAATCACATTCCCAATCTTATGGCCATGTTTGGAATGATCATACTAACTTTAGTTATAGATGGGATAAGCAACAAATTTACTTCTTTAATAGTATGCAAGATACACAACAATTCTCTTATAGACCAGAAGCTTCTTATTACAACTTAAATCTATCTTTGGAAGAATTGGTTAACGCTGCTGCTGCTAATACTCTACAATAGGGGTGAGCATTCGGTTAATTCGGGCCGAATTTTCACTGTTCGGGCGCGGCCCGAATTATCAGAAAATTTTTTCCCTTACCTGGCTCGAACCCGAACTTACCCGACCTGATTTACCCGAATTACCTATTTATCCGGCCCGATTTACCCGATTTACCAGAATTATCCCGGTCTGATTTACCCGAATTATCCTAATTTTCCTATTTCATAATTCTTTTAAACCTAATTCGGGTAATCGGGTCAGCCCGAATTTTTTCGGAGTTACCCGTCTCGGCTCGAAAATAATTCGGGTAATACCCGGGCTGACCCAAATTACACGAAATTTAACATTTGCTTACCCAAATTAATTTGGGCCGGGCCGGGTAATCGGGCCGGCCCGAATAATGGTCACCCCTACTCTACAATTCCAGTAGGATGACAGACAATTTTGGTCTAGTTTCTAGAATTTGTAGAGCCAACAAAACTCAGGTACATCTCTGAAAGAATTGATTAATATTATGGATGCTAATACTTTACAATTTCAATATAGTATATAACAGCAACTTCAATAGTTTCAGAAGGAGACAAAAGCAAACATACAAAACTTGGTAAGCCAGATAGGTAAGATGATGGAAACTCTCGATCACCTAGAATCATAAAGCGAAGAGGCGTAACTATCTCAACTTGAAGTGTACCTAAGGGACATTAGTGTAGAGGCCTTACAGAGTGAAAAGTATCTTGATAATATTACTCAAAGAATTGCTTATGTGGAAGAAGTGGAGAAGGAGCTCAAACTAGAAAGGGATACTTGTTTTATCTTGAAGGTAAATACTGAGTTCCTAATTCATGTTAAAATTGACTCTTTACCTTTACCTAGCATGTTAAAGAAATTGACCGAAGAAGAAAAAAGTGAAGAGACATTTGAAATATTTCTAGAGACTTAGTAGAGATTGAAAGTCAAAGAATAGGGAAGATACTGAATGTGAATGATTATCAATCAAGGCCCTATCCTGAACAACCTCACGTGGAAGTAGCTCAAACTATGACACCGAAATATCATAATTTTATTATGTGAGGGGAAAACATGGAGTCGAGCTAGTGACAATAAACAAAGATGTTGCTTGGGAGGTAACCCAAGGGAAGTTAAAATTCTTTTCTTTTACATTTATGCATTTAGTTCTTATACGCATGTGTGTTTTTAGTTGTTTTAGGTTTTGAACAAAAAAGAGAGGGGGAGTTAAACAAACAAACAAACAATTTCTCTTTTTTCTATTGCTTCTAGGACTATATAGTCATGATTAAGGTTTGAATTGACTAGAAGAATTCATGGCAACTTGAGCACGTACTTTTGCTCTTGTGATTGGTCAATGTGCCTTATCTTTAAAAGAGTAGTGACGGTGGACAGAGCCAATGAGATTTTGAGCCTTTATAGACTGACACATCCATATCAGTCTTATTGTCTTTTGTTTATGTGTGACCTTCATAACATGTAGATCCTTACTTTGCTTTGATTTTCTATTTAAGACCATATTTTATCACATGCATTAAAGTGAAAATTATGAGGCATTCTTTGTTTTTCTAGATCCGTTATATGATTTTCCTTTTAATAAGCCCCTTTGAGCTTTGTTATCCTTTCTTTGTGTACTAACTAGATTACATGCTTTTAAACTTAACCAAATGTCCAAGCTATAAAGCTAGTGGAGCATTTGTGATTGTTGAGTTTGTGAATGTATAAAATTCTAATTGTGGGGGTATGCATATTTATGGGATGGTTATAATTGTTGGGGTGTTATTTTATGTCTTATCATTGAAATTCCTATGTTTGTATAGTTTCTTTCAATTTTTATATATAAAAAAGAGAAGAAAAAAGAAAAGAAAAGAAAGAAAAATGTTTAAATAAAATTATTAAGGAGGAAATGCAAATGTGTTGCAAAGTTGTTTATGATTAGTTTTTCCTCCTAAAGTTGTATTAAATGAGTTACTTAAGTATATTGGATATGAGGTGGATGTTGCTTTCAATGGTCACTCCTTATGGTTACAAAGTCTTGTTGATGATAAGCTTTTGTGAGTGATATATGCTTGATATGGTTTGTGTTGAGTGAGCTTGAATTTGAGTGAGGAAATATAGTTTTTGCATTCATCATAATTGATGTACATAATTATGAGTGAATGTTGGTTATTGCACTTGATGGTATCTTGAGTGTTTTCCTTTATTTCACTAGCTTTGATGGCTTTCATGCTACTTTACCCAAATGAATATCACCTTACCTTTGCCTACATTACAACTTAAAATGTCCTTTAATTCATGATTTTGCATGTGAACCTTAGTATTGGAGAAATGAAATGATTTGTAAAGCTATGGAATGTCATGATCATGAATGGTATTGAGTGTACCCATGAATATATCTTATTTAAACACATTTTGTCCAAGTCTACCATTAGATTGCTCAGTTTTTGAAAGTGATGATTTTTTTTTTTATTAATCATGAGTAGAAGTTTTGAATGTTAAGTTCTTGCTATGGTTTTTGAAAGTCATTCATCTTTGTTTATGATTATGTATTCTCAAAAAATATGGAAACTAAGTAAATGTTTTTGGGTCGATGATCTTAATTTTAACATTTTACTTGAGGACAATCAAAAGCTAAGTTTAGGGAAAATTGATATGTACTTAATTGTTGATACATTTAACCCTTTACACTTAGTGATTAATGATATGAAAATGCTTAAGATACTCACTTTAATTCTTATATAGTTTTAGGTACAATTCAGATGCAAAAGAGCTAAAGTGTGTCGAAAGCACAATATTTGAGCAGTCTTCTTGAGATTCACATTCACTTGTCTTCATAGAGTAAGAAGAATAAGGATTAGAGCAAAAGGGGACAAGAAAATGCCAAAAGGAAGGAAGAATAACATATGTCATAGCTTAAAATACATATCACGACAATGAAAATAAAGTCATGGCCATGAGAGGTATGTGTCATGGGTGTGACACTAGTTGTATGGGCTTGACATAGGTGTCTTATGGCCATGAGACAGTGCCACCTCACTTGAAACCATACATTTTTGTATAAAAGCATCGTTTTTGTGACAACAATGATATGTTTTCGTTTGGGAAAAGTTTGGAGAATCGATAAGGGGTTTCAGGAGAATGAAGAGGGGTAAACCTCTCATCCTTTGGAGACCTATAGAGGGCTAGGCTTCTTGACGTCAATTCAGAGGTGATATCATTATCAAAGAACTCGGTTAAGAATTTCTCTCATTATTTGTTGTTCTTTGTATTAGGGATTGATGATGTTATCTTATGTTTAATGTTTGGGTATTGTGTGAGAATGATTGAATGTTCTATTGTTTATTTTTATGTAAGAACCCTTTGCTAGAATTTCAGTATAACTCGTAATTTTATGTTAAGATTTGTTTGTGGTGACTAATGGTTTCAAATCATTAGGGATAACGTAATCTAGGTTAAATGACTCAAGCTTGTGTGGTTGTTACCTTGATTATATAATGTAGATGTCTAATTAAATATAGAGAGCTTATTTTAGGTTGTTAGATAGCTAATTTTAATTAATGAGCTCTTCTTAATTAAACAAGAATTAAGGGAAATATGAGATTAACAAAGTTTATTGTTAACCTATGATTAATAGTTTCTAGGAGAGGTATAGGAACAACAATTCAATCAAATATGTTTAATTGGGTGTAGGTTGAGATTAAACTAAAAAACTGGGTCCTTAACGAATTCATCATTTTCATCATTTTTCAATGTTTCTTTAATTTGTTTTCATTAACTTAATTTCATTTTTATTTTCTTATTTCAAATCAAACAAATCCCCCATAACTTAAACATAAACTATTTTCATAATAAAAGCTAACTGAACACCCTCTATAGGATTGACCTAGACTCACCACTACTATAGTTGTAGCTCTAATTTATTTTGCGTAACATTACGCAACCTTATGTCAGACACTTTGAAAATAGTTTTCAAATATCATTAATTGAATCACTCGTTAATAGTGGAGAACTAGTATGATTGGACTCAAATAAAGTGGACATTATTTTTATGCCCTATTTTTTAGCAGAACATTGTATGATGAAAGAATTGAATTATAAAAGAATCGTAAAACAAAAGATTATTCAAAATCACTTTAATATTCCTAAATATTTAGATGGTCATGCATTGTTAAATGTCAATCTTGATCTTGGGATATAAATTGTTTAATTAGATAATTAAAGATAAATAAAGAAATTTAATTTATCTAATCTTAAATACAATTTAGGGTTATAATTTATAACCATTATTAACATATTTGAGAACTTAATGGGTCACACATAAAGATAAATAAAGAAATTTAATTTATCTAATCTTAAATACAATTTAGGGTTATAATTTATAACCATTACTAACATATTTGAAAACTTAATGGGTCAAACATAAAGAACAAATTGAAGACATAAAAGTGTTTAATTAATCTAGACTTCATTGTAAAATTAAAGAAACTTTAATTAAATACGTGATATTTAATAATAAGGACCAATATGAAATATTGAATCCTATTGAGCTCGATTAATGTTTAAATAGAATTAATTGTAATTATAATTAAAGTTTGATTAAAATTAGAATTATATTTCAATTAAATTATTAAAATGCACAAAAGCTATTATGAATGGGCTTAAGTTCCAATAGAGTTAATACTTATTGCTTAATCTTCTCTATAATAATTGTAGAGTTCTTTCAACACATTTTATATATACCATTAGAGATTGAATATGTGTATGACTATGGTGGTTGAGATAAATTAGATTTTAAAAACATTTTGAGGGAAATAACATGAAAATGAACAAGCTTTATAATAAGGTACAATTACATTTCAATCTTTATTATGATTTATATGTTAATGGTGTTATAGAATTTTAGTGATATTGACTTTTAGGAAATTAAACATGAAAAATATTTGTTCTTATTTTACTACGCAAAATCGGATCCGATCCTAGATTCTCAATAGTGGTATCCAAGCAATCTTTTAATTTTATAACTTGATTAAGTTTGTTTAATTGTTAATGATATTCAATTATAGGATTGAAATTACAATTATTGTAATCCCTAAAATTTTTGAAAAGTTTATATTAAAATTAAAAATCCTAAATCATAAAATTAAATTAGTTTTGAATAATAATCTCAAAAGCATTTATTCAAGTCCTTATAAATCCAAAATTATTGCATCTAAAAGTTTTATATTAGAAATCCAAAAACCCAAAATTGACTCCTCAACCTTGCGTTAGGAATAATGAAACTTATAGGTGCCTCTATATATATGATGTTTGTTCTTAGAGTAGGGATGGAAAATTTATGTGTTAATGAAGAAATTAGGCTTGGGTATTGTTAAGTGGTTATGTTTTAGGTGGAGGTGATGAAGCTACTAGTGGTAAGAGGTGGAATGAAGCTAGATTCTATTATGTTTATATAAGTTTTAGATAGTTGGTTGACTGGAGATGTAGGTTAGAACCTGAGATTTTACGTACGGTGAGTGGCTATAAGAGAAGAAGATGCGAGGAGAGGCAACATTTATTAAATGCAACTTAGATTGGTAAGTTCAAGGTATAGTTTGGATTGTTGTACGCTAGTGGGTGAGGCTAGTAAAAGGTGAAAATAGTTAGAGTCTCGCTAGTGGTTGGAGTAGGCTAAAGGGCAAAATTACTTGAGGGAGTTAGTGGAGATGTTGGCATTTAGGAGCTTACAATTGTGATGATAAGGGTTATGAGGAATGCGTGAAGGCAAGCATAATAGTTATTGATAGCGATAACTCATTAGTGGCGACAACAAATAGGGTTCTGATAAACAATTAATTGACTATATTTATATACCCATATTTAGTGTATTTTGCTTATTATTTGAGAATCTTATGGTATTTGTGATACTTATTCTACTTCAAATGTGTTTTTTAAGTTCTAGTTGCCTTCATAGACTAAAAAAAAGAAGAATTCAAGTAAAATTGTGGCATAAAATGGAAGAATTAAAGCAACCTTGGACCTACATGACTGTGTATAGTGAATGAGTAAGTCACCATAAATGTGTGGAGTTTAGAAGATGTTGTTTATACCCATATGAAGATACACACCCATGTATTTTGACATACACGATCATGTATTTTCTTGTGTAGGCTTCTATGACCATGTAAAGTGACGATTGGGAGGCTTTTAAATATAAACGATCCCCTATAGGGTTGTGTAAGGGTTGTTCATCTTGTAAAAAAAACCTAGTTTTTACTATAAAAGGATATTATGAAAGCTATAATAAAGGAGGCATATTCCATAGTCAGTGGAGACATCAAAAGAAGAAAGAAAACACCAAAAAGAAGGGCTACACATTATAAATAAAAAGATCAAGAGCAGAAACATCAAGATCAACTATAGCTTTCCAAAATTTTCAAATAAGGGCTTCAAGTTGATTTAAGGACTTAAATAATTTCCTTACGTGATTGCAAGTACATGAACATAAGATGCACTAAGAGTTCAAGCTAAGTAAAGGATACACAAACTTCTAACATTATCAAGAAAAGGAAATATGGAGAGTGGGACGCCAAGAAGAGATAGAAAGAACAATGTTGGAGGGAAAAATAAAGCAGAATAGCAAAGAACCCTTATAGACTTCACGAGGCCAAGGTTTAATGCAAATTAACAAGGGATAACAAGACCATCAGTACAAACTGATACATTCAAAATCAAAACAGCACTGCTGAATATGTTGCAACCCAACATTCAATTTTATATACTAGATAATAAGGATTCTAATGCTCATCTAGCTAATTTTCTTAATATTTGTGACACGTTTAGGTATAATGGGTTGTCGAAAGATGCAGCCAAGATGAGGCTCTTTCCTTTTTTTTCTCTTAACCTAATGAATGTCACAACATAGGAGCAGCTAGTACTAACCATTTTAGCTAAATGCTTCCCCTTAATGAAGACCACTAGACTCACAAAATAAATCACAATTTTTTAGCAAAGTGAAGAAGAGTCTTTATATGGAGCATGATAGCAATTCAAAGAGTTGTAGAGGAGCTACCCATACTATAACTTACAAAAGGAGTTCCTTCTACAAATATTCTACAATATAATGAATCCACCCATGTGAGGCATTATAAATGCTAAACCCATACTAGTGTTCTCCTTTTGGAACCTGAGTGGAGCTGTAATAACTCGTTCTCCATATTGAGGGTTAGAGCTTTAGTTGTCATTGGGAATTCATGAATTGCATTTCATTCGCATGCATCTCATTAGCATACATACATGGATTATGAATTATGAATTATGATTTTGTACACATTGCAAGGAACACATATGCTGTTGGACCCCGAACTTTTGATGAAAAATAGAAATATTAAAATGAATTTAAATGAGAAAGAAATTGGTGAGAAAATTTTGAATTTAAGGAAATTTGATGAAATTAAGAAAATTTATGAGAAAAGAATTGTTTAATTTTGAGGACTTTGATATTTGAGTGAACTTATATGGATTATGAGAGGAAAGTGGATGAGTTGATTGAAATGAAGTTAAATAGCAAGAATTAAAAAGAAAAAGTGTGAAAATTTGAAGAATTTAGAAAGTTTGACTTTTTGGAGAGAGAATATTTGACTTACGAGTTGACTTTTGTTTGAGGCAAAATTTGAGAAAATTGTCTTCTGGAAACTTGTAGTTTATGTCAAGAGCTTTTCGTAGACATAAAGTGTGATATTTTTCGATATCGAAAGTGAGAGTTATGATTAGTCAAAGTTGGCTTGGAAGTATGACTTTTAGGGTAAAAAGTTGTCTTTTTTATTTAGGTCAAATTCGAGAAAATAATCAACGTGAAACTTGTAGCCTCTATCGAGAGCTTTTCATGGACATAAAGTTTACTATTTTTCGATGTCGGGATTGGGAGATATGATTTTCAGAAGATATGCTTTGTTTTGAAAATGTTAATAAGTATAGATTTGCATGTACTATACTTCGAGGCCACTCGTCGTATGGATTTAGTCTGAATTGGAATAAGTGGTCTTAATGAAAGTTGGAGCTTGTATTTCGATCTTTCCGACGCCTAAAGTATGTAATTTTTGAGATCGGGGCAAGGAGTTATGAGCGATTAAAATTGGAAGTTGTTTAGGAAAAGTGATTCGACGTAATCTTTGAGTGGAAATTTGATGGAAGCCAATTGGATTTTTCTGTTCTTTAGGGAAGTTGTAGAGCTTCCTTTTACCTTTCCATAGACACCAAATTCGTCAAATTCCGAGTTCGGAATTAAGAGATATGATTTTTGAAAAATTTAGTTATAAGTGGGTATTTAAGGTTTTGAAAATTTTGCTTGAACTCCGACCCTTTTGCAATCTTTTGTTATAATTCCTTCGTCTGACATCTGATTAACTCGATTCTTGAAGCGTTGAATTCCTAAGACAATTACGTTCATTTTTTTTGAAGATTTATGATTTTTAGGAGATTAAATGGAAAGAGATTGATTGAACCAAAGTAAGAGATGGGTTATAGGTTATAAGTTGGATAATTTTCTGAACATGGTTCAGTATTTTGCGATTTTCGGGAGTTATACAACTCCGATTGAGTTGATTCTTGAGGGAAAATAAAGTTAAGATATGGGGCTATAAATCATGTGAAGGGATCTAAATTTAATTTCATCCCTAAGATTGTCAAATTTTGGACTGAAGTTATGTTAAAGCTCAGTTTCGGATTTTGTGTAGGTCAGTTAGTAATTCGGCCATATCATCTTCGTTTTAGATCCGAATTGAGCGCCGTCAGTGGCGTTGGATTCATAAGATCGAGAGGAACAATTTTCAAGAAGAAAGTTTGTCCAAATTATTTCGTTTAGCTGCTTAAATTCTGGACGCGAAATGACAGTTGTTTTTGACACATTGAAGGGCAATTTTGGAAATAAGCAAACAAGTGAGGGCATAAGGGTCATTTGTGCCCCATTTTAAGTGACATGGCAAAACTCACTTGTGATTGTCGTATTGAGCATCTGGAAGTCACGATTTTTCTGAAATAAAAGAAAGAAATGAGAAGAAAAATGAAGAGAAAAGAAAAGAAGAAGAAACGTGGGGAGAAGAAAGAAGGAAGAAAAGAAGAAGAGAAGTTCGTTTTTGTTGAAGAAAAAGGGAGAAATTCGTGGCAAAGGAGGAGATTCAAGGTTTTTAAGGTAAGATCTTTTATTTCCTTCTTGTCTTGTTGAAGAAATGGGTTAGGTTGATGATGGAGAAAAGTTTAGTGAGAGAAAGTGTAGTGAAGAAGAAGATGAATAGTGTTTTCTAAAGTTTTTGGATTTTTGTTTTAGAGATTGAGTTTTCTAACCTATAAGATGCATGATTAGGTTAGATTAAGGTTTGTATTAAGTTAGGTTTATTTTTAGGGTTTTTAAAAAGAGGAATTTCGAAATTTGGCAAGAAGATGATGGAAATTGATGAGTTGTGTTGTGTTTTAGGCAATCAAGAGCCAAATCAAAGGAAAGAAGAAGGGTTGTTTAAAAAAAAAATTCAGCATTGAATCTTTTTTTTAATTATGATCTTATTGTTAGAGGTTCTTTTTCTTGCTTCAAATTGGTGATTGAAAGATGAAAGAATAAGTTGTGTAGGAAAGAAAAGAGTAGAAGAAGGGTTACTAAGTGGAAAAAAATCTGATTTGCGTGGGTTTCCTATAGTTAATTTTGAGAATTTTGATGTTTATGATGTTGAATTTTGATGTTTATGGTTTAGGAAATTTTTAATGTGATGAAAGAAGGAAGCTTTGGAGAAATTGAAGTATGGATCAAGATTCTAGCATGGAATTGAGGTGGGTGATGTATTTAACTTTGAATTATAAGTTTTGTATGAAGTTTTGAGAAATCAAGAATGAAAAATGTTTGGAAAAATTATTGTTTACGTTTGAAAAACCAAGAAGATGATACAATATGTGAAATTTGATGTTTTTAGAAATGATTACATAAATTATAAAAATCGTTTTGGATAATTTGATAAAATTGATAAAATTTCTGAAATTTTCTTTAGTTACGAAAGAAATGATCAATTATGAAAAAAAATGTTACATTTATTGATTTGAAAGCTTAATTAAGAAAGTGTTATTTTTATGATCTTTGAGATTTCAAAGGAAATTGAGATTTCAAAGGAAACTATGATTTTGAAAAAAAAAAAAAAGGATTTGAAAATTTATTAAGGAATTATTATCCTTATGTTTGAATTACTTACGAAATTGTTTTGTTTGGGACAATTTAAAGAAAATGAGTCAATTGATAATCTTCCTTGATTTTTAAATTTTTTGATAAAAATGAAGTAATTGTTAAATTACATGTTTTGATTGTTTTGATAAATGGATTACTTCCAAAAAGATTTGCATTCCTTGTTGAGTAATTCTTTGTGTTGTAACTGATTTCAAATGTTGGTTACGAAAAGGTTTGAAAAATTAGAATTGTCGAATATTGTTGAAAATGTTTGAAAAATTTGGGATTTCCGAATACGTTCGGAATTAGTTATAAAATAGTAGTTATAAAAGTGTTTGAAACATGATGATTTCCGGATGTTTTGGGAATTGTATAAAAATATCGTTTAGGCAAATGTTTGAAAAACAAATCTGATTTTCGAATATTTTATGAGGGTTATAAAGAAAGGTTATGATTTTTGACTATTCTGAATTCGTTATAAAGTAGTGATTATGTAAATGGTTGAGAATGAAATGCCTGATTTCAAATGTTTTTAAGCTTTGTTGCAAGTTGTGAATGTTTGATAAATTAGGAAATTTATGAAATTATGAAAATAATACAAAGGTTCAAATTCTTGTTTTCAATCGCTTTGTGAAATTGATTGAAAAGTTAGACATTATTGAATTTTAATTGTTTCGAATGGTTTGGAAAATGTTACGAGTTTTAAAATGCAAAATATTCGAAATTCGATGATTTTGTAATGATTTAAGAAATTGTTTAATTTGTTCGATTTGTTATTTTCGATAGATTTGAGAATTTATGAAGAGGGTTTGGATGATTAGAATAAAATGTTTTAATTGTTTACATTCTTGATTTTGAATGATGTGAGAAAAATTGAGAAAATTATTCAATGAAATGTTTTGAATGATTTGATTAATTGATGAAGTTTTAGAATGAATTGATAATTATGATTTTAAGGAATTACTAGGATGCTTGCATTCTTTGTGTTTAAATGTAAGATTCTAACTTTGAGAATGGCTTTTGTTTAAATGTCTTGGAAATTGTGCATTCTTGAATGCTTGAGAATGTGTCATGTAATTGCTACGTGAAATTATGTGTAGTTGTGAATGTCAGTGTGTCTAGTTAGACACGATTTGAAAAGATTTCGAAATGTGCCTTCGGGCAATCCGAATTTTTGTTTTCGATTTTGTGCATTATGTGGGTTTGGTTAGGTCCCCTCCGTAGAGTCGATTAATCGTCTCCTCGATAGCCTTCTCCCGGCTGCCCGCAAGTGGCTTAGGAGTTTCGAATTTCGGACTCCCCTCCGTTTACGACTGCACAGAACCGCTATGCGGGAACGTGCAGTTCGTTTTGTTAGGACCTACTCAAACCATTTAATGTGTTATGTGTTTTGTGTTGGATGCATGCGTATAACCCATGAAACACACGCCGCAAAGATAACTCACGCAAACACCTACGGGTGGGGTGTGGGGTCCAACATCAAACCATTATGTTATGTTATATGTTTTTTTTTAATTTTGTTTATGTACGTGACACTTCTTTTATGTGATGTATTCATATTTAAAATTGTACATGATTTGTGAAAAGTTTGAGAATTTGAGAAATGAGAGTGTTTTGTTAATCATGAAATTTCGGAAACTGTTTATGAATGTTTTGAAAATAAATGAAGATGTTGAGAATAATCTTAGAAAATGTTGATGAAGGTTTATGAATGTCTTGAAAAGTTTGAAAATGAGTTTTTGAATAAAATTTCCGAATGGGAAAGGTTTGAAAAGTTTGAAAAGACAATTTTCGTTTATGTTTCATTAATAAATAAGTTACCCATTGAGCTGTCAAGCTCACCCCCCTTTCATCCCCATCTCCAGGTTTCGAGCAGGAGATCGGATGAATGCGGTCAAGACGTCAGTTCGACATTTATATGTTTTTGTAATTTATATATGGCTTGGAATGCCATTTATGAGTATGAAGTATTTAGTTCTTGATGTATTCGAATTTATGTATGATTATGGATATGGGATTATGTAAGTAGATCATGGTAGTTTATATGAATATGAGTGGTTTGAATCGAATTATGAATTGGTATTTTGATTTTGAGATATGTGTAAATAAGGTTATTTATGATGATGGAATTGGATTGAGAATTATTGAAGTGTTAGGTAGATATGTGTTCTGCTGACGTTAGGATGCCGGACGGGAGGTCCGATGACTCTGTATGATTGGTTGAGATTATAGAAGTGTGTTTTGATTTGCAGAAATTTTTGGGCTGTCAAAATACAGCCGTTATGCTGCCCGATTTTCAAGAAAATCGGGTTATGGCAAAGTTATAATAGGAATAAGAGTTTTAAGATGGGATTAAGATCTGCGCGATTAAAAGTGAATTGAGCTTATGGAAAAAGGTTAGTGAGTTTGGAATGGTTAAATTTCCAAATAGGAAATTGTATTGTTTTGAGTTGTAGGGGATTGATTAAAGAGAAAAGGAATGATTAATAAAAATGAAAAAAAAATTAGACCGGATTTGGAATGTCTTAGTGTTTCGAACGCAATCAGTTTGCTATGCTTTGTGTTTGAAACGGATGTCGATGTTGGTTTCAGTTTGAATATTTAGCTTGTCTCCGCTTTGTTATTCGTATTTCAATTCGCGACCTTCCGCACTTTGTTTCACTTTTTTGTTTCTGTTTTTCGGTTGGGATCCGGTTTTCGAATCGGGTCCCAACATTTATGGTATCAGAGCCCAGTATTATGAACTTGGGCGATATGTTTGTTTCATGGGCAATCTTCGGATAAGTGTCAGAGCCCAGTATTATGATCATACTTGGGCATTATGGTTATTAAGAATGAATTTAGTGATTGTCTGAGTGAGTGAGGTTAAGAACTTTGATTGATTTTGGGTGTGTGTAAATGAACTTGAGATTTGAAGTTCATGATGGCGATTTGATTTTGTACATGCAATTATGAGATGAGATTAAGGTTAACAATTATGTTTGATTTAGGTTTATGATTATGAATTTGCGATTAGAATTTCTTGGTGAATTGGGAAGAACCTAATTGATTGATTGATTTAGATGGATTGTGAAAATGGAAATTTAGATTGGAATTACGTGATGAATTTAGAGGAATTGATTTCGACTATGCATATGTGAGATGAACATTTTGAAGAATGAGATAAATTGATAGAGAAATGTGCATAGAAATTCAAAGGATTAAGTGAAATGGTGGTTTTGGTCCATATGAAGAGTCATTACGACGTGGACCATTGATTTAAGGAAAAATGTGAGTTTGATATGATTTTGGATGGAGTAATTGATTTAAAAAAATTGAGAAATTATGAAGAGATTGAGAAAATATTATGAGAAGGAATTAGATACGCAATATTATGTTCTTAAGTGTGAATTTCGAGGACGAAATTCTTTTAAGAGTGGGAGAAATGTTGGACCCCGAACTTTTGATGAAAAATAGAAATATTAAAATGAATTTAAATGAGAAAGAAATTGGTGAGAAAATTTTGAATTTAAGGAAATTTGATGAAATTAAGAAAATTTATGAGAAAAGAATTGTTTAATTTTGAGGACTTTGATATTTGAGTGAACTTATATGGATTATGAGAGGAAAGTGGATGAGTTGATTGAAATGAAGTTAAATAGCAAGAATTAAAAAGAAAAGTGTGAAAATTTGAAGAATTTAGAAAGTTTGACTTTTGGAGAGAATATTTGACTTACGAGTTGACTTTTGTTTGAGGCAAAATTTGAGAAAATTGTCTTCTGAAACTTGTAGTTTATGTCAAGAGCTTTTCAGAGACATAAAGTGTGATATTTTCGATATCGAAAGTGAGAGTTATGATTAGTCAAAGTTGGCTTGGAAGTATGACTTTTAGGGTAAAAAGTTGTCTTTTTTATTTAGGTCAAATTCGAGAAAATAATCAACGTGAAACTTGTAGCCTCTATCGAGAGCTTTTCATGGACATAAAGTTTACTATTTTTCGATGTCGGGATTGGGAGATATGATTTTCAGAAGATATGCTTTGTTTTGAAAATGTTAATAAGTATAGATTTGCATGTACTATACTTCGAGGCCACTCGTCGTATGGATTTAGTCTGAATTGGAATAAGTGGTCTTAATGAAAGTTGGAGCTTGTATTTCGATCTTTCCGACGCCCTAAAGTATGTAATTTTTCGAGATCGGGGCAAGGAGTTATGAGCGATTAAAAATTGGAAGTTGTTTAGGAAAAGCTGATTACGACAGAATCTTTGAGTGGAAATTTGATGGAAGCCAATTGGATTTTTCTGTTCTTTAGGGAAGTTGTAGAGCTTCCTTTTACCTTTCCATAGACACCAAATTCGTCAAATTCCGAGTTCGGAATTAAGAGATATGATTTTTGAAAAATTTAGTTATAAGTGGGTATTTAAGGTTTTGAAAAATTTGCTTGAACTCCGACCCTTTTGCAATCTTTTGTTATAATTCCTTCGTCTGACATCTGATTAACTCGATTCTTGAAGCGTTGAATTCCTAAGACAATTACGTTCATTTTTTTTGAAGATTTATGATTTTTAGGAGATTAAATGGAAAGAGATTGATTGAACCAAAGTAAGAGATGGGTTATAGGTTATAAGTTGGATAATTTTCTGAACATGGTTCAGTATTTTGCGATTTTCGGGAGTTATACAACTCCGATTGAGTTGATTCTTGAGGGAAAATAAAGTTAAGATATGGGGCTATAAATCATGTGAAGGGATCTAAATTTAATTTCATCCCTAAGATTGTCAAATTTTGGACTGAAGTTATGTTAAAGCTCAGTTTCGGATTTTGTGTAGGTCAGTTAGTAATTCGGCCATATCATCTTCGTTTTAGATCCGAATTGAGCGCCGTCAGTGGCGTTGGATTCATAAGATCGAGAGGAACAATTTTCAAGAAGAAAGTTTGTCCAAATTATTTCGTTTAGCTGCTTAAATTCTGGACGCGAAATGACAGTTGTTTTTGACACATTGAAGGGCAATTTTGGAAATAAGCAAACAAGTGAGGGCATAAGGGTCATTTGTGCCCCATTTTAAGTGACATGGCAAAACTCACTTGTGATTGTCGTATTGAGCATCTGGAAGTCACGATTTTCTGAAATAAAAGAAAGAAATGAGAAGAAAATGAAGAGAAAAGAAAAGAAGAAGAAACGTGGGGAGAAGAAAGAAGGAAGAAAGAAGAAGAGAAGTTCGTTTTGTTGAAGAAAAGGGAGAAATTCGTGGCAAAGGAGGAGATTCAAGGTTTTTAAGGTAAGATCTTTTATTTCCTTCTTGTCTTGTTGAAGAAATGGGTTAGGTTGATGATGGAGAAAAGTTTAGTGAGAGAAAGTGTAGTGAAGAAGAAGATGAATAGCGTTTTCTAAAGTTTTGGATTTTGTTTTAGAGATTGAGTTTTCTAACCTATAAGATGCATGATTAGGTTAGATTAAGGTTTGTATTAAGTTAGGTTTATTTTTAGGGTTTTTAAAAAGAGGAATTTCGAAATTTGGCAAGAAGATGATGGAAATTGATGAGTTGTGTTGTGTTTTAGGCAATCAAGAGCCAAATCAAAGGAAAGAAGAAGGGTTGTTTAAAAAAAAAATTCAGCATTGAATCTTTTTTTTAATTATGATCTTATTGTTAGAGGTTCTTTTTCTTGCTTCAAATTGGTGATTGAAAGATGAAAGAATAAGTTGTGTAGGAAAGAAAAGAGTAGAAGAAGGGTTACGGAAGTGGAAAAAAAATCTGATTTGCGTGGGTTTCCTATAGTTAATTTTGAGAATTTTGATGTTTATGATGTTGAATTTTGATGTTTATGGTTTAGGAAATTTTTAATGTGATGAAAGAAGGAAGCTTTGGAGAAATTGAAGTATGGATCAAGATTCTAGCATGGAATTGAGGTGGGTGATGTATTTAACTTTGAATTATAAGTTTTGTATGAAGTTTTGAGAAATCAAGAATGAAAATGTTTGGAAAAATTATTGTTTACGTTTGAAAACCAAGAAGATGATACAATATGTGAAATTTGATGTTTTAGAAATGATTACATAAATTATAAAAATCGTTTTGGATAATTTGATAAAATTGATAAAATTTCTGAAATTTTCTTTAATTCTGAAAGAAATGATCAATTATGAAAAAAATGTTACATTTATTGATTTGAAAGCTTAATTAAGAAAGTGTTATTTTATGATCTTTGAGATTTCAAAGGAAATTGAGATTTCAAAGGAAACTATGATTTTGAAAAAAAAAAAGGATTTGAAAATTTATTAAGGAATTATTATCCCTTATGTTTGAATTACTTACGAAATTGTTTTGTTTGGACAATTTAAAGAAAATGAGTCAATTGATAATCTTCCTTGATTTTAAATTTTTGATAAAATGAAGTAATTGTTAAATTACATGTTTTGATTGTTTTGATAAATGGATTACTTCCAAAAGATTTGCATTCCTTGTTGAGTAATTCTTTGTTGTAATGGCGATTTCAAATGTTGGTTACTGAAAAGGTTTGAAAAATTAGAATTGTCGAATATTGTTGAAAATGTTTGAAAAATTTGGGATTTCCGAATACGTTCGGAATTAGTTATAAAATAGTAGTTATAAAAGTGTTTGAAACATGATGATTTCCGGATGTTTTGGGAATTGTATAAAAATATCGTTTAGGCAAATGTTTGAAAAACAAATCTGATTTTCGAATATTTTATGAGGGTTATAAAGAAAGGTTATGATTTTTGACTATTCTGAATTCGTTATAAAGTAGTGATTATGTAAATGGTTGAGAATGAAATGCCTGATTTCAAATGTTTTTAAGCTTTGTTGCAAGTTGTGAATGTTTGATAAATTAGGGAAATTTATGAAATTATGAAAAATAATACAAAGGTTCAAATTCTTGTTTTCAACTGCTTTGTGAAATTGATTGAAAAAGTTAGACATTATTGAATTTTAATTGTTTCCGAATGGTTTGGAAAATGTTACGAGTTTTAAAATGCAAAACATTCGAAATTCGATGATTTTGTAATGATTTAAGAAATTGTTTAATTTGTTCGATTTGTTATTTTCGATAGATTTGAGAATTTATGAAGAGGGTTTGGATGATTAGAATAAAATGTTTTTAATTGTTTACATTCTTGATTTTGAATGATGTGAGAAAATTGAGAAAATTATTCAATGAAATGTTTTGAATGATTTGATTAATTGATGAAGTTTTAGAATGAATTGATAATTATGATTTTAAGGAATTACTAGGATGCTTGCATTCTTTGTGTTTAAATGTGTAAGATTCTAACCTGAGAATGGCTTTTTGTTTAAATGTCTTGGAAATTGTGCATTCTTGAATGCTTGAGAATGTGTCATGTAATTGCTACGTGAAATTATGTGTAGTTGTGAATGTCAGTGTGTCTAGTTAGACACGATTTGAAAAGATTTCAAATGTGCCTTCGGCAATCAAATTTTGTTTTCGATTTTGTGCATTATGTGGGTTTGGTTAGGTCCCTCCAGTAGTCGATAACTGTCTCTCTCTCGATAGCCTTCTTCCCACGCCCGCAGTGGCTTAGGAGTTTCAATTTCGGACTCCCCTCAGTTCTGTTGCATGAACCGCTTATCGCGAACGTGCGATTCGTTTTATTAGGACCTACTCAAACCATTTAATGTGTTATGTGTTTTGTGTTGGATGCCGCGGTATAACCCGCAAACACACGCCGCAGTATAACCTGCAAACACCTACGGGTGGGGTGTGGGGTCCAACATCAAACCATTATGTTATGTTATATGTTTTTTTTTAATTTTGTTTATGTACGTGACACTTCTTTTATGTGATGTATTCATATTTAAAATTGTACATGATTTGTGAAAAGTTTGAGAATTTGAGAAATGAGAGTGTTTTGTTAATCATGAAATTTGAGCTGTTTATGAATGTTTTGAAAATAAATGAAGATGTTGAGAATAATCTTAGAAAATGTTGATGAAGGTTTATGAATGTCTTGAAAAGTTTGAAAATGAGTTTTGAATAAAATTTCCGAATGGGAAAGGTTTGAAAAGTTTGAAAAGACAATTTTTCGTTTATGTTTCATTAATAAATAAGTTACCCATTGAGTCGTCAAGCTCACCCTTTCATCCCCATCTCCGTGTTTGAGCGGAGATCGGATGAATCTTGGTCAAGACGTCGATTCGACATTTATATGTTTTGTAATTTATATATGGCTTGGAATGCCATTTATGAGTATGAAGTATTTAGTTCTTGATGTATTCGAATTTATGTATGATTATGGATATGGGATTATGTAAGTAGATCATGGTAGTTTATATGAATATGAGTGGTTTGAATCGAATTATGAATTGGTATTTTGATTTTGAGATATGTGTAAATAAGGTTATTTATGATGATGGAATTGGATTGAGAATTATTGAAGTGTTAGGTAGATATGTGTTCTGCTGACGTTAGGATGCCGGACGGGAGGTCCGATGACTCTGTATGATTGGTTGAGATTATAGAAGTGTGTTTTTTATTTGCAGAAATTGTTGGGCTGTCAAAATACAGCCGTTATCTTTCGATTTTCAAGAAAATCGGGTTATGGCAAAGTTATAATAGGAATAAGAGTTTTAAGATGGGATTAAGATCTGCAGCGATTAAAAGTGAATTGAGCTTATGGAAAAGGTTAGTGAGTTTGGAATGGTTAAATTTCCAAATAGGAAATTGTATTGTTTTGAGTTGTAGGGGATTGATTAAAGAGAAAAGGAATGATTAATAAAAATGAAAAAAAAATTAGACGGATTTGGAATGTCTTAGTGTTTCGAACGATCAGTTTGCTATGCTTTGTGTTTGAAACGGATGTCGATGTTGGTTTCAGTTTGAATATTTAGCTTGTCTCCGCTTTGTTATTCGTATTTCAATTCGCGACCTTCCGCACTTTGTTTCACTTTTTTGTTTCTGTTTTTCGGTTGGGATCCGGTTTTCGGATCGGGTCCCAACATATGCACTCAATTGACTCATTTTGGGGTATGAAAAGATTAAAATGTTCATGATATGAATTGTGAAACGTTTATGCCTTGAATTTTAGTTTGATTGATTACAAGTAGTGAATTTGGAATTAATTGATTGGAAACTTGAGTAATTAAATGTACATTTAGTCTCGGAAAAATGCTAAGTGGTAAGAAAAATTGATATATGAAAATTAGGATGATTAAGACTATAATTGAGTGACATTTGGCGTTGATTGTTGTGTGACAAATGGATTAGTAGTTGATGACAATTGGCAGCTGGGATTACATGACATATGACTTAGTATTATTGGTGACATATGGAAACATATTTACTTAGACCCTGTTTTCGAAGCCCAATAATCCAGAGTCATAAAGCGTGAGTGGAATACCCTGTAGGGTTATTTCAATGAACCCTCATTAGCTATCATCCCATAAGGGTGGCATGCCCCCCCAGTCAAACACCAAAATCACAAAATGACTTCTTCAGAAAAATTGTAGCTCTATGTCTCTAGTTCATTTTGAAATAAGAACCATCTCATTCGAAGCCTTATAGATTAAGATATGTTTAAAAAGCCAAAGTATGTTCACAATCTAGTCATGCTCTCCCGATCGATCCCTCACTTTCTTTCCATCAATCTTTTTTAAATCAAGACCAAAGGCTATCAATTTTTATGGAAAGATAGAAAAATGTGTTAGGAATCTATTGGTTAAAAAATCACTTCATTTAGAGGTTAGATGATGAATTTATGGCTAAAAGAATCAAATTTGCATTTGTCCTCAATCATATTGGACCTATTTCGGGACAATTGGCATAACTTTCGCTAGAGGTGTCAGATTAAGGTCATCTTCAGATGGTTTCGAAGAGGATGTCTAGATCTATAATTTTATGAAGACTCCAAAAAGAGATTGTCATTTTGAGAGTCAAAACAAACAGCCGTGTGAACCCACGCGGGTAGCTCGTGTTACTTATAGGTCTGGTGGTGTTTTTGCATCAGGAACACATGGTTAGTATCAATTTTACACGGTCTGACCGTGTATCCTTCGGGTTTTTGCTCAATTTCCCTTCGACAAGACCTCTCCAATGGATCCTGCACCCATTCTAACATCACTTTCACTCATAATCTTCCCAAATTCAATAATCCTAGTGTGATATCATTTCATTTACCATAATCCTTCTGTATATACATCCTATGTAACATCACCAACTTATAATGATCATATCTCTCAACTCTGATATCTACAATTTGCATACTTTATACTGTTGGAAAGTTAAGAGATAAGCTACAACTTTCATGAAGACATCTTTGGGTAATTATACTAGATCAATATAGTTTTTCCTTTGAGTTCAAAACACAATTTCTACATCTATGAAAGCTTGCAAAACACAATATCTCTTCGTATCAATTAAACTACTATGTACTTTTCGTTAAACTCTTGAATCTTACCTCAAATTATTCATTCCATTACAAGTTTTCCAATCAATAACATGCCATTCTAAAACAAGCAATAATTTGCAATCTCAACGAAGAAGAATATGCATATGCACATTCCATTTCCACAACCATCACACTTAACCTTTAAAATAACATATTCATACACAAAAAACTTCTCAATTTCTCATTCTCAATGCTAAACAAAGTAAATGTTTAAACAAGCTTGACTTACATATCAATATACACATCAAAAGTTTAGTACAAAGTACAAAGGATGCTTATGTTTGACATGTCTATAAAGCTATCCAAAATAGTCACTAACTTAGTACAAAAGATTTCTAGCTATCTTGGAGTTTTCCGAATGCCTTTGCAAGGGTCGCTAATCTTTTCGTTCTGCACCTGAGGAGGGAAAAATGATGGGTTATTATAGCCATTGGCAATGAGCCACACAATCAAACATATATGTGAATATTCATACATGCATGCATGTCTTATCTTAATCTAACAACGTAAGTTTAGTATTCACAATTCTAGTTCATAACTCATAATTCAATACTTCATCACATAAAATATATTGGATGTAATTTCTCATCAAAGTATAACACTGAAATTGAATCATAACTTAACACATAAAAAATGCATGCACAAACAAATGGCTCGAGAGTTCCGTGGAACAAAACAAAAAAACCAAAGTTTACACTGTGAATAAAACGAGTCTGATTTCTCAAGATCTCGTAGCCTCAAATGGGCAACCAGGAGAAGGCTATATGTTGGAACCCCACCCCGGTAGATCACGGGTCCCACGTCCTACGTGACGTCCGGACACGCATCCCACGAGAGAGGGATTCTTCACCACAATAATAGACTTGTTTCGGCATTAAATTTGCAACAACATGAACCTTGTGCTTATAACCTTGCAGGGTCCTAAGCTGTAACTTCACATTCGTGGCGAGCGCACACTATTTAAACACCAAAATCGTAGGTTGACTTATTCATATAAGTTGTAGCTCTATGCCTCAAGTTCGTTTCGCAATAAGATTCACCTCGAACGGAGTTGTATAACTCAAATTATGCTTAAAAAGCCTAAAAGAGCTCATACTCCAAATATGATCTCCAAACCGACCTCTCACTTACTTTAATGCAAACTTTTTCAATTTGACTCCAAATGATACCAATTTTTATGGAGAGAAAGATATACGTCTTAGAAATCTAATGGTTCAAGTATAGCCTCAATTGGAGGTTGGATGAGGGATTTATGCCCAAAAGAATAGATAATGCTCACACCCTAAATCAATTTCAACATATTTTGGCGCGATCACTATAACTTTCGATTTATAAGTCTGATTTCGTTCGTTTTAGGACTATTAGAAAGTAGACATCTAGATATACAACTTTCATGAAGACCACAAAACGAGAGTCAGCCTCTAACAATTTCAAAATTCATCATCTTTCCCGTAGCTGTCTGTTAAACGGACATCCATGTCTGTTTAACGGACATGTTCGGGTAAAAGTGTCCTAAATGATCCGCAAATGTCCGTTGAACAGACATGCAAGTCCGTTTAACGGACATGGGCAGGATAAGGGGTGTTTTTGTACCCGAGGATCCATGTCCGTTTAACAGACATAGGATTCTCCAAAACTTCAATGCCTCTCCAATGCTTTCCATCTTCAACCTAACAATCTAAATACTTGCACACTTCCCAAATTTATTCATTCCATAGTCTAAACACTTCATAACACCTCAAACTTCAAGTTTAATTCACCAACTTCACAATCTCTAGCTTAATTGATTCATCAAAGCATGGATTTCAATCATTTGTCATCAAGTTATCATAACTCACAGGCTATAAGAACAACAAGAATGACTTTAATTGTTATCTTCCAATTCTCATAACTTCTTACTCCAAATTCTAAAAATTACATATTATACCTCAATGGAAAGATAAAAAGATGCTCTACAACTTTAATGAAGGATGTAAAAGTTAATTTCATCATTAAGTAAGGTAAAAAGCCACTCAAAGGCACTGCTCATTAAAGTCCAATGTAACATTAATATAGCTAAATGAACAGTGACTGAATGTGTTCTTAACCTCATAAATTTTTAACCCTAACTCCAAATGAGACAAACTATATACCCTTTGAAAGTTCTGAACTTCTACTACAATCTTCACGAAGACTTCCTGATCTAATTCAAGCCCTAAGAGGGTCTAAAACTGAAGCGAAGTTTCTGTCAAATTTTAGGAAAATTTGACAGCACTTCCCTTGAAAATTCAACTAACCAACTTCAATCCTAGCTCCACCACCTGCATAAAACTCAATATCCAACCTCATTCAACATAATTCAATCCTAAAGTATCTCCAAACATAGTTCAAAGGCAACAACCGCACTCCTAGACATCTACTCCATACCAAATATAAATCAATACAAACTCATACCACTCTTTTGTCAACTATAGCCATACAATGATGCATGTGTGTAATACATATGTAAATTACCTAAATTACAATTAGAACTTAACAATCTTGTATTTCCATAAAATTCAAAAGTTATTACAAAGCTTTAGAGGGCATTTTAGCCCAAATACATCAAAGTCTCAAGATACAAAATACAAAGTACATTGCTAGTTCCAAAATCTATCTAAAGCCTTGGTTTCAAACATATGGTTTCAAAAACCAAAATTGCATCGGAGTAATGACTCATTCCCGATGCGGTGTCTCAGTTTCTCGCTCATAACCTGTGGAGGGGAAAATGGGGGGTGAGCTCGACGGCTCCATGGGTAAAAGCTTAATAATTAAGAATAAACATGCCAAAATCCTTTAGCACTTTATTCTCAAACAATTGAACTAAAACATCATTACCATTTAAACAATTCTTCATCAACATCAAAATTTATCAAAGGCATTGTATAAAACAATATATCATATAAGAACAACTTAGACAACATATAACAAAATCACACATAAGTTGGTTTGGGTGGGTCCAACAGGACGTACTACACATTTCCGCAAAGCGGTTATGTGTAGCGGTGAAACACGTGAGGGAGTCCGTGAGGAACTCCATGGCCACTTGCGGGCAGGCGGGAGAAGCCTATATAGATGCACCTATCACATAAAGGACCACCCTAAACCCATAGAAACATGCATATCACATCATTCATGCATTTCATACATGGTAACCACTAATGAACCTTGCAACATCTATTTTCACATAATTGCCTAAATCACATCTTCAAATCTCTTTTTTTTTTCACTTGTTCAACAATCATACACACATTTTCATATTTCATATAACTTTAAACCATTACAAGAATAATAAGCAACATAGATAAATCATTTGAAAGCATTCAATAGTATTTATTATAAAAACTTTAACATGTTCATTAACTCAACTTTTAAGAAATTACCCACCTTAATCCTTTAGCCTTGAATTTAGACACTTGACCTTGCTTCTTGCTCTAATAATTTCTCTTCATCTTTATTAAGCAAATAAGAACCCAATAAACATGAGATATCCCAAATTTAGACAATCCTAGGAGAGAAAAACATGGGATTAAACCTACCTAACTTTACCTAAACCTTACCTAAGCCATTTGCATCAAAACCCACTTATAAATCCAAAGAATTTATCATTTTTCTTACCTTGAGGAGAGACCCACGAAAATTTCTATCTCTCTTGGCTTTGATGAAACTCTTAATCCTTTCTTTCTCTTCTCCTTCTTAAACACTCTACTACCCTTCACTAAGCAAGAAAAACCTAAGGACCTAGCCTCTTTTTTCTTCTTCTTCTTCTTCTTCTTCTTCTTCTTCTTCTTTTTCTTATCCGAAACTCTCCCTCTCCCTTTCTCTAGAAATTTCGTGATTCCTCTTCTAACTTCCTAACACTTGTCTTTTTAACTCACAACTTAAGCTCCATTTATCCAAAACTACGTAGTTTTGGTAAAACCATTCCCTTCCTTATAAAATTTTTCTTCTTTCCCCTACATGCACGACTCCACCATTACTCCTCTTTCTTTTTGTTTTAAATGAAACTTAAATGGACCCATGTAACCTTCCTTCAAAGCCTTAAACTCTAAAACCATAGGTAAATTACCTAAATTGTCCCTAAGCCATCTTATTATTTTAAACTCTAACAACAAATCAAATTCAAATTTAAACTAATCCCACATTTAACTTTCATCCCATTAATCACTATAAACCTCAATTAAGTCCAACAAAAAGGAAAATTCAAATTAAACCTCAAAAATAAATTAACACATACTTAATACGAATCGGGGCCCAACACTATAGGTCAACGTGCACATGACTAACGAAACGGGTTCCTCTCTTTCCCAATCACAAACAAATTCATTCTCAATTCAATCAATCACAAATTCTTAGTCTCATGCTTTTTCTTCTTTCCATTTAATCAAAATGCCATGATATAATTCCAAGGCATAGCGTGATCATAATCACAATTCAATTATATCAAAATGTCATACATCTTTCAATGCATGACATGAAACACCTCATCATGCAGTTTCCATATCACAACAATTCACAACAAATCATTTTAGCATACAATACACATACAAGGCATTTTGTTCATATTACACAATAACTATAAATAAATTACTGACCATATTTCGCTTGAACATCCAAATTCAATTGTGCCCTCCCTCTTGCTCTTGGATAGGGTTTCCTTAATCTCCTAACATAACTAAAATTCTCATTCAATCCAAATTCAAATGGAAATCTCCTAAACTTTCATAATCACAAAAATGCAATCAACATAAATTAAGCTCAAACCTAACCTACCCATAGTCCATCTAGACTAGAAAGTTCAAGACCTAGTTTAGAAACCCTAAAATCGAATGGGTTCCCTTATTCCTCTTCTTCCAACACAACACCCACTCTCTCGCTAATCCTTTCATTCTCAACACATCCCACTTCTTTATTAAAGAAAGAAGAAAAGATAATTAACTTACCTTAACATGCTTGATTTCTCTTCGTTCTCCACGATTTTCTCTCTTTCTTAGCTTTTCACATGGTTTTCTTCTTCTTCTCTTCTTTCTCTACGTTTTCTCTCTCTTCTCCTAGCTTCTCAAGATCCTCTCCCTCTTCTTTCTTATTTTTAAGTCAACATTTAACCTTGGTCTTCCAGTTATGCCCTCATCATTTAATACAAGGTCCCTTATTCCCCTCCTTTTGCCTTTACATACTAACTCCTTAAACTAACTTAATTCTAACATTCCCATATAAATTTAAATCTCTATTCATGCTTTCTAATTTAATGAACCAATTGCAAAAATAAATAAATAGACAAACAAATCGTAATTAAATAATTAAACAAATAAATAGATAATAATTGAAAAAAAATTTGAGGTCCAACAATTCTCCCCGTAAAAGAATTTCGTCCTCAAACCTAAGTCCACGAAAAGGTGTTGATACTTCTCCTTCATTGCTTCCAAAGGCTCCTATGTTGCCTCCTCCATTAAATGATTCTTCCATAAGACTTTAACCAACTTCACAACCTTATTTCTCAAAATCTTTTCCTTCAAATCTAGGATCTCAAAAGGCTCCTCATACGTCAAATCCTCCCTTAATTAGACCTCTGATGGTTGAACTATATGTGAAGGATCTAATCGGTACTTCATCAACATCGATAAATGGAAGACATTGTGAATCTTAGACAGCTCCTGTAATCTCCCTTCTATGTGCATCCGTATAACTTTTCATCCTATCTTGAGCTGCTTTGAGTCTCTCTTTCACCAATTTAATCTTGTCAACTGTGACTTGCACTAACTCAGGCCCTAAAAACCTCCTTTCACCTTCCTCATCCCAACAAATAGGAGTTCTACACCTCCTACTGTACAAAGCTTCATAAGGTGCCATCTAAATTCTCGAGTGGTAGGAATTATTATAGGTGAATTCAATTAAAGGCAGATGATCATCCTATAAGCCTTTGAAATCTATAACACAAGCTCTCAACATTGCCTTCAATGTTTGAATTGTCTTCTCCGATTTTCCATCAGTCTGTGGATGGAAAGCTGTACTAAACTGCAATTTAGTTCTCAAAACCTCCTGTAAACTTTCCCAGAAACTGGAGGTGAACCTGGGATCTTTATTCAAGACTATCGAACTTGAAATCCCATAAAGTCTAATTATCTCATCTATATATTCTTGGCCAAAGCATTCAAAGAATCCGTCTGTTTAATTGGAAAGAAATGTGCTGACTTAGTTAGCCCATAAATAATCACCCATATTGCATCATGCTTCCTGCTAGTTCTTGGCAATCCTATTAAGAAATCTATCGCAATCTTCTCCCATTTCCATTCAGGAATCATCAAAGGTTTAAGCTTACCGATAGGCGTTTAATGTTCTGCTTTAACTTGCCGACACACTAAGCATTTTTTAACATGCTCTACGATATCTTTCTTCATCCCTTTCCACCAAAAGTGTTCTTTTAGATCTCTATTCATTCTCGTACTTCTTAGGTGCATTGCATAAGGCGCATTGTGTGCCTCATCAAGAATCTCATCTTTCAACTTTTGCATATTAGGAATACATAGTCTGTGACCTACGACCATCAATCCATCTTCCCTTACCTCTATTTTAAAAGGTTTAACATTTTTAATCTCTTCTCTAAGCTTGCTCAAATACTCATCTTGCTCCTGTAGTTCCTTAATCTTCTCATTCAACACTAGTCTTATTCTAAAATTAGCCAATACACAACCAGATTCGGTTTGTCTCAATGTTACCCTAAGTTTGGCTAATTCCTTCAACAAAGGAAAATACACTGTCTCCACATATGCTATGGTTGATTTTCTACTTAATGCATCTGCTACTACATTAGCTTTCCTTGGATGATATTCTATCATGAAGTCATAATCCTTTAGTAACTCTAACCATCTTCTCTGTCTTAAATTCAAATCTTTCTGGCTCATTAGATACTTAAGACTCTTCTGGTTTGTAAACACCCTGGTGGTGACTCCATATAAGTTGTGTCTCTATATTTTCAACACAAAGATTATAGCAGCTAACTCTAAGTCATGCGTGGGATAATTCATCCTATAAGGTTTCAATTGCCTAGAAGCATATGCAATCATTTTATCTCCTTGCATCAACACACACCCTAGCCCCTTCCATTAGGCATCACTATACACTATACATCCATCATTACCCGACGACAAAGTCAAAATCAGTGCACTCATCAATCTGTACTTAAGCTCCTCAAAGCTCTTTTGATATTCATCTGTCCACATAAACTTTTGATTCTTTCTTGTCAATTTGGTGAGTGGAGCGGCTAGTATAGAAAAACCCTCCACAAATCTCCGGTAATACCCAGCAAAATCTAAGAAACTCCTTACTTCTGCTATATTCTTAGGTGCTTCCCATTTCACCAGAACTTTAATTTTTCTCGGATCCATATATATTCCGTGCTCTGAAATCACATGTTTAAGAAACACTACTTCCCTTAGCTAGAATTCGCATCTATCGAATTTGACATACAACTTGTTCCTCCTCAATGTCTCCAAGGCAACCCTCAAATGTTCCTCATACTCCTTGTCATTCTTAGAATAAACCAATACATCATCAATAAAGACAATGATAAATCGGTCTAAGAAGGACTTAAAGATTCTATTCATTAAGTCCATGAAAGCTACAGGGGCATTCGTCAACCCAAAGGGCATAACTAAAAACTCAAAATGCCCATACCGTGTTCTAAAAGTAGTGTTTTACACATCAGACTCGTTTATCCTCAACTGGTGGTAACCTAATCTCAAATGTATCTTAGAAAAGACTCTTGCCCCTTGTAATTGATCAAACAGATCATCTATGCGTGGGAGTGGATATCTATTCTTGATAGTGACATGATTGAGATTCATGTAATCCATACACATCCTTAACGATCTGTCTTTCTTCTTTACAAAAAGGACTAGAGCTCCCCAAGGTGAAGAGCTCAGCCTTATGTACCATTTCTCCAATAATTCTTCCAATTGCTCCTTAAACTCCTTTAATTTCACCGGAGCCATTCTATAAGGCATAATCGATATTGACGTTGTGCCTGAAAGAAGCTCAATGAGAAATTCAATTTTCCTAGGTGGCGGTGGTCCTGATAACTCCTTAGGGAAGACATCCGGGAATTTCATGACCACTGGTAGATCTTCTAACTTCCCTCTATCTGCCTTCGTGTCTACCACATACGCTAAATATGCTTCACATCCCTTCCTCATCATTCTCTCTACTGTTAGAATCAAAACAATCCAAGGTGGATTGACTTTGTTGTCTCCTATAACCACCACCTTTCTACCTTCGTTCAACTCAAACTCTACTATCTTCTGTTTGCAATCCAAATTAGCATTATACTTCTTTAACGTGTCCATGCCCAAAGTCACATCTAATCTTCCTATCCTTAATGGCATTAGATCCACCACTAATTATTCTCCTCCAATATGTATCTCACAGTCTCTATAGACTTGACTAATAATAATACATTGGCTGATTGAAGTACTAACCATCAAAGGAGTATCCAATGGGCTCAATTCTCTACCATTCTTAATTTTACTTGATGAAATAAACGAGTGGGTTGAACTCGGATCAACCAAAACAACAATATCCTCATCAAATAATTTAATCATACTAGTTACGACTTTTGGAGTTGTCTTTGCGTTCTCCGTCATCATAGCAAACACTCTAGTTGGTGCTTATCCCCTCGATCTCCTTGGAGGGTTCACTTTCCTGACCGTGTATAATGACCATGTAATTCACTATAAATGTGTGGAGTTCGAAGACCCATATGAAGATAGACGCCCATGTATGTTGACATACACAACTGTGTATTTGCCTATGTAGACTTCTATGTCCATGTAAAGTCATGATTAAGGGGTTTATGGAGATACATAGTCACCTACGTGGCCATGTATGTTCCAAAAAACCTAGTTTTTGTTATAAAAGGATATTATGAAGGCTACAATGAAGGAGGTAGAATTCAAAGTCGGTGTTGAGACCAAAAGAAAAAAAAACACTAAAAAGGGGCTACATATGTTGGTCCCTAAATTTTTTTCTTGATGAATAAGCATGATTTAAATTAATTTTAAGGTCTTGATAGATT
Organism: Erythroxylum novogranatense; assembly: GCA_029891385.1. Classification (NCBI taxonomy): domain Eukaryota; kingdom Viridiplantae; phylum Streptophyta; class Magnoliopsida; order Malpighiales; family Erythroxylaceae; genus Erythroxylum; species Erythroxylum novogranatense. The sequence goes on from CM057232.1 coordinate 52,723,423, forward strand.
AATTTATTTTGGAGTGATTAATTATGTTAATGTGAGTAAGAATATATTATATAGGTTAATTTAATTAAAGTGTTAGGGTGGTAAGATTGCATGAGGTGTATTGTTGGAAGATCACTTCAGTTGTAAAGTCTTAAAGCATTAAAGAAGGGGTAAAATGGACATTGTGCAATCATTAAGGATATAAAAGGGGAGAAAAATTGTTGTCTTACATTTGGAAGAAGCCAAAAATGTGAATGAGAAAAGAGAGGAGAGAGAAACACGAAAGAGAGAGAGAGAAGAGAAAAGAAGGGAGGTCAATTAGGTTTCATTTTTTCTTAGTTCTAAAGAGTGATTTTGAAGGTGTTAAAGAAGGGAAAAAGAAAGAGGAAGATTAGAGCTTCCATTAGAGCCAAGAAACTCATTGTTTGGTGAAGATTCAAGGTAAGTTGGTGTTTTAATATTTGGATTTTTGGAAGGGATTTGTTTCAAAGAGCTTAGGAAATGCATAGGTTTTAGTATTCTAGGATCAATTTCATTCATAGGTTTCTTTGGGTTTTCCAATTGAAGTTTATTTTTGAATGAGATTTTGTCAATGTTGAAGGGAGGTAAGAGAGGCAAAAGGAGCAAGAGGAAAGACATCCTTGAGCAAGTTTTCAAGCAAGGAAACTAAGTTGAGTTACATTTTTATAATTGAGTTAATAAGCCATTAATATTCTTCAAATAAATGGAATTAAATGATTTTCTAACTACCTTATAAAGGTGCATTTATTGTTCTTTAAATGCTCGAGAATGTGCCACATTTTTTTAATGTGAATTTTGTGAATGAATTTTGAGTTGATATGGGAATGATTGCTAATTGCTTCATAATTTTGGTATTTGTTGCTTTTGAATGATTTGAGAAAGGGCTATTATGCTTGGTATAGAATTTTGATTGTGGAATTGTGAAATGATGATGGAAATGATTTTTGAAAGAATAGCAAGTATATGAAATCAAGCTTCCAAAAATGTGCCATATGGGCAAAATGTTTTTAGTTCATGAATTATATGTTAAGTGGGTTTGGTGTAGTCCATTCAAGAATGTCACGCGCACGTCGACCAAGTTAAAGACTTCTCCCGCCTACCTGTTGGTGGCACGGAGCTCCTTTATAGACTCCCTCAAGTTTATGACTACACAGGACCATTATGTGGAATTGTGTAGTTCGTCATGTTTATGGATCTACCCAAACCATTATGATGTGTTTATGTGTTTATATGTGTTGACAAGTTTGATGAATTCTTGACTTATGTGAGTTGTGAATTGGTTTGACAAGTTGAGAATTTGAAAAGTATATGTTTGATGGATTTTCATGGGAATTTACTATGATCATGTCAATGATTTTTGCTCGTTACCGATTATAAAACTGTTACCTATGAGCTTTAAGCTCACCCCTCATTCCTTCCCATCTACAAGCGATGAGCAAGATATCGAGTGATTGAGTCGAGAGTCAAGGCATCGCTCCAATTTGCATATTTTGTTTTTTTTGAAGTTAGATCATGTAAAACAAGGCCTTAGTCGCATTTTGAGAAATTATTGCTATTATAAAGTTTTCATTTTTGGATTATGATGTAAGGTGGCTCGAAATGCCCACTAAAGTGTTGTAAAACTTTTATCTTTTGATGTTGATGAAATACATATACATTATGTTTGCTTATGACTTTTCAAGTCTTTACATTACAAATTTCAAGTTTTCATAGGGGTATGAATTGTGTTATGACTTTAGGAGAAAAACTGCAATAATTTAGGATGAATTTGACAAAGTTGTCTTCATGGAAGTTGTATCTTGTTTTTATAGCTTTCCAATAATATAAAGTATGCAATTTTTGGATATCTATGATGAGAGGTATGATCGTTATAAGTCCGTAATGTTGCATAGGATGTTTATACCGAATGACTAGAGTATATGAAGTGATATCACACTAGAATCGTTCGATTTGGGAAGATTATGAGTAAAAGGGATGTTAGCATGGGATTAGGATCCATTGGAGGGTCTTGGAAAGTGAAATTTTTTTTTACGCCCAAAGGTTACACGGTTAGGCCGTGTAGATTCACACTGGCCGTGTATTCCTGATGCAGAAAAATTGTTGCACCCGAAGGTTACACAGTTTGTTCGTATAGTTTCACATAGCCCAAGTTTTAACCCTCCAAATGACAAAATTTCACTTTGTAGTCTTCATAAAAATTGTAGATCTAGAAGTCTTCTTTCAAACCGTCTAAGAATAAACTCAATCCAACATCTCTAGTGAAAGTTATGCTAATTGTTCTAAGATAGGTACAATATGATTGAGAACAAGATCATGTTTGATTCTTTTGGACATAACTTCATCACCGGCCCTCCAAATGAAGTGATTCTTGAACCAATAGATTCCTAGCACAGTTTTATATATCCCCAAAAAAATTGGTAGAATTTGGGGTTCGTTTGAAAAAGATGGATGAAAAGGAAGTGAGGGGTCAGTTAGGAGAGCATGACTGGACCATTAATATACTTTGGTTTCTTAAGCATATCTTCATCTATAGAGCTCCGATTGAGGTGGTTCTTGTTTCAAAATAAACTAGAGACTAAGAGCTATAATTTATTTAAAGAAGTCAAATCCTGATTTGGTGATTGACTAGTGTGGGCATACCACCATTGTGGTATGATTGCAAATGAGGGTTCTTTGAAGTAACCCTACAAGTTAATAGGCTCACGTTCTCACTACTCTGAATGTTGGGCTCTAGAAACAGGGACCAACAATACATCATAAATAAGAAGATAAAAAGTGAAAATATCAAGATCAACTTCATCTTTCTAGATTTTCCAGATCAAGGCTTCAAGCCGATTTCATTCTATTCCCTTTTCCTATTTCATTGCCTTGTATACCAAACTTGAATGGTTGTATTTTGAGCTTGATTATAGATTGCTAAATTTGTATTAGGGTGTTATTCTTAAATTGTTTTGCATAACTTTTACCTTGTTGAATTCAATATATTACTGTTGGGTGATATTTTTTGTGCTTATATTTGATTTGAATCTAAAGATTGAATTAAGTTATTTGTATGAAGTTTCGCAATGAGAGTCGGTCTCTTAATACTTACAAATATCAAGTTAAAAAGCAATTGAAGAGAGAACTTAATAATGAGTTAAGAATCCTTAGGATTGCTTTAAATCTAATTTAGTAACTAAGAGTAGTTTTGATAAATCTAGAGAATGCAATTTATTTCAATTGGGATTAATTGATTAGATCTCAAGAGAGGGTAATCAAAAACTTTGAATATCTAGGATTAAACATAGTTTAATTGAAAAGGTGAAGAGAATACACAACAAGAATAGAATACCCTAAGTTTCCACCATGGAGTCATTTCAATTCTATTGTTTAGTCATCCAATTTTGTTAGTTTACTTATAATTTCAGTTAATTCAATCTTTTGTTACCTTAGAAAAAATGTAATTCAAATTGTTAGGTGACTATATTCAATCCTCCGGATTCATATAAGATGTACTACAATATACGACTCGTATACTTGCGATATAGCATAAAATAAGCAAACAAGGGTGGCTAGGGTTTAAATTTTGGGATTCTAGGTCTTTTTTCTTGAGAAGAAGCAAGGTGTTTGGACATAAGTTGGGAATATGGTTTCCTTAGGTATAAGGTTATCCTATTCTAAGGTTAGAATAAGATTTATGTGGTAATAACTTTAAGTTTGTCATAAACTAAGTGTAAGTTATTCCAAGTCAAGAATAAATGTTATTTGACAATAGGATTAATGTAATCCTAATAAAATTGTCTTAAGTATACGATAATGTCTTCTAAATTTAAATACATTAAATTTTATATAAAACAAAATTTAAAATTTAAAATTAATTCTAAAATTAAGTTAATTATTTTTAGTAATTTGATTAAGAATAATAATTGGATTAATTTCTAAATTTAAATTTTATAAAATTATTTTCTAGAATTAAACTTAATTTATTTTTAATTAGATTAAAATTCATTAATTAAACTCCTTAAAATTAAGAACAATGTTTTCTTAAGTGCTTAAGAAAGACACATATTAATTAAATTTATTTATTTTAATTTGATTAAAATAAAATAAATTTATATTTATAAAATAATTAAACTATTTATTTAGAAATCATTTCTTCTTTAATTAAAATGAATTTCTTGATTTATTAGAAAAGATATTCTTCTTGATTAAATTTGAAAAGATGTTTTGATTAATTAAAGTAAATTGAGTTTTAAAAGGTTTTAAAATATTTTCTAATTAATTAAAATACCTATAATTAAATAATGAAAGGAATATTTTAATTAAATTTAAAATATTTTATTTAATTTTAGAAATATTGTCTTTAGTATTAGAAAATATTTTTACTTAAAGAAAATGGTTAAAATAGTTTCTAATTAGATTAAAATATTTTTAATTAGATTAGAATGTCTCACTTATAGAATTTTTAAAAGGAGTTTAATAAATTATTTTAAGTAAGAAGCATAGGTTATTGAAAATTATTTTCAATGAAATTTTAACAAAGGAGTCAATATAATTTAAAATAGTTTCCATTTAAGATTAATTTTTCAATTGAAAATAAACTTTTACTTAAAATAAGAATACAATTTATTTAGGAATTGATGAGTTTAACTAATTTAGTTATCTAAGGAGTTGGAAATTCTATTTTACGTTATGAAAGATCAATTACTAGAATTAAACATAGTTTGATATTTTATAAATATAATTTGAGTTGTATGTTTTGTTTATATGTTATTTGTATGTGTGTGTGTGTGTGTGTATATATATATATATGCATATAAATTTCATGCTTTATGTGTATGATATTATTATATACAATTTTGTGTTTGATGAGTTGAATAAAGTTAAATCCTCATTAAAATAATAAGTACATATTAAGAATGTGATTATTGCCTTTACGAGTTGTGTTTATTTTAAAACTTGTTAAGTGACTTAGGATCCCTTTAACCTAAATATGTTTTATCTTAAATTATTAGGTCTTACTTAACTAAATTTGTATGATCTAGATGTGTAATTCATGAATATATGAATTTAGAGGTAGGGTTGTAATGATATATGAGATATGTTTAAATAAAAGTTGTCACCTAATGGATCTAAAAGTTATATAAGATGTGATTGATAAGGATGCTATCTTCCTAGTTTAAGTTTAGTTAGTTTGTTGAGTGAATCAAGATCAACTAAATTTAAATAGGATCGTAGCCTATTAGAGAGATTGGAATAATCTTTTGAATAGTAGTGATGACTATTATTTCAAATAAAATAGTGAGAGTAACTAAATATATTTGTTAAAGTCTTAATCTTAATTGATAGTTATGACATATAACCAATAATTGCTTTCTTCCATTTATTTTTGTCCCAATTATAATTATCTAAGATTAATATAGATGATATTAAGTTATTAGTGAGCTAACTTTCTTAGATATAAGTTATGTTTAAGAAGAGTTCTTAAAGTTAGATATAAAAGTTGTATGTTTATTATGAAATTTTGCTATTAATTCTTTTAAACATTTGGTTATAAAAATTTGAAGATCTGCTAATATCTTATAAATGAAAAATGTAATCACATTTAAGTTAATTGATATCTTATAAAATATATGTTAACACCATAATAGTACATTACAAAAGGTTATATGAAGTAAAGTGAAAGGTATAGTTACTTGATGAATTGTTCCACTCAAATTTAAACTTATTAATAGCATACATATGGGTTACAAATAAAGGCTTTTGTTATAATACTATAATAGTTGTCATTAGAAGAAAAAATTGTATAACTTTTCTTGCCTATAAGTGGTATGATAGAGATCATATATATTTCCAACTTATGAGTATTTTATCTGAATTTAGATTCAACATTATAATAATGTTCAAGACATGATAAGAAATAGATTGTTGAGTAAATATAGTTTATCTAAGTTTATATAAATAATTGCTTGTTGGATTAAGGAGACTTATGCTTAAATTAAGTTATAAGAATACAAAGTTGGATAATCAAGACTATTTTTCATACCATGTTGGTTAAATTAACATGAAGAAAATTATAAATTTACATACACGGTATATGTATCATTTGATTATGAATTTTATGAAACTTATGACACTTATTGGGTTGAAAATAATTAAATCAACCTTTAGTGACAGGTTGATGATGGTATTGAATTGTTAAATTTTATACATGTGATATCTTGGATATAATAACAATTTATAATTGAAAGATACTTGTATTTTATTATATTTATTAGTTAGCTTATATGATATAATCATATGTATTAAATGAAATATTGATATAAATGTTTTAAAAATTTAAATTATTTAAATCTAAGTATAAACTAAGTATTGAGAATGTTGAAATAATTTAAAAATATTGATGTGATGAGATATGAATTTTGGTTGTCTACATAGAATAAGATTCTCAAATGAGTAGGTTCACAAATAAATTCCATCATGGTATGCAATTTTGTAAGGAGAATAACACAATATGAAATATTATATGATGTGATATTTATTTCTTTTATAGCTATTGATAAGTGTAAATTGCATTGTGTTTTAGGGCTTAGTTTGATATGTATTTAACTGTTAATTCAGTCATTTAGTTTGTGTTTAAGTTAGAATTGTGTTAGTTTATTAATTATTTATATTTAAAGTGTTTTTTGGGTTAGTACAAGTCTTTGAGTTTAATTATTATGTTTTTAAGGTACCTTGATGTATTTTCTAGTGTTTCAGGGTCAATATTGAAGAACGAAGAAGTTTCGGAGACATTCAGGCCAAAACAACAACCTAGAAGCACTGGAGTTAGATAGAAACGCAAGGAACGACCCACGATCGTGGCCTGCATGCCATGATCATGACAAAAGACCCAGATGTGCAGATACTAAAAAACGTTAAGTTTTTAAGGAATTTTTTGGACCTTTCAGACCTAAAAAAAATTCTATAGCTGCTCAGAACACAAAAGGATATTTAAAGAACAAGAAAAAGAGGCAAAAGAAGCTTTTGCATCAGCCAACTTAAGAAACCCTAGAGAGAATTCATCGAGAGATTGAAGAAGAGAAGAAGGAAGAGAGAAGAGGAGAAGAAGATAAGTTGACGTACTTTCCAGATCAGGAGTTTCCCGTTGTCGCTGCCTCCCGTCATCCGTTCAGATTGTATTTTTTATTTAATTTCAGTTTTATTATTGTATTGAATTGGAATAAATAGTTGATGATATGATTTAGAATGTTGATGATGTTCTAAACTCATCTTTGAAATTTTACTCTTGAATTAATGAAATCTGATTGTTTATGTATTTATCGGATTTGTTTTGAGTTAATTCTATGATTACATAATTCGATAATAAACTAACAGGGTGAATTGAATGAAAAATGATTAAATTGGGCTAATAAGAGTTAATTGATTTAATAAAAATTAGAATTAAATCAAATCGGTAAATTGTGCGAAGAGAGATCTTGCATAAGATTCTGATAGTTTATTAGAGAACTTCATAACTAATTACGGTTTTGGAAAGGTTGTAAATTGAGAGATTGTGACCTCTATAATCTAATTAGGGTTTGTGATTTAAGGTTAATGGTTATAACTCGAGAGAGAGTAATCAACCTTAGGATTGTCTAGAACCAACAATCCAGTAATTCATAATCAATTAGGTTAGCATTAAAGATAGATAGAATTCCTTTTATCTTAATTGGTAAATTCCTTAGGTTGATTCTTGGTAAGTTGGAATTGCTTAGTAATTAGTATTTCCATGATTGATTCTTAATTTAATTTGATTCATTGAATTAATTTCTCATTTTTAGTTTCACGCATTTTGAATTTTGTATTTGCTTCTAGCCTTAAATTTTAGGATTAGATTATTCCTCCTTGTGGGATTGACATCTTAGGTACTATGCTAACGAATCGTGTGCTTGCGAATTATTGAGGGTTATTTATTAAAACTTACACATAACCTATTGGGACTCCGCCCTCGCGAGTCACAGGCCTAACACCTAAGTGACATTCAAATGCGCGTCCTACAAGGGTGGCGTGCCCACACTAGTCAAACATAAAAAATAAACTCATTTCTTCTATTTTAGAATAGATTTTGGGAAACCTCAAACTGGAGTTACAATTTGACTTCTTTAGGACATTTTTTCCCCTTGTCTTAAGTTTCTAATGACATAAAAATCATTCAATTGGTTCAGAAATCTAAAAGTTATATCCTAAACATTTTCGGGCTATTATTAAACTGAAATAGTACACTATACTCAATTTCCAACAAAAAATTGAAAGTATTAAAGACTAAATTAAAATTAAATTTCTTTAGAATATTTGTATCTCTATGCCTTTAGATTATTTAGAAACAAGAATCATTTCACTTGGAACTCTATAGATTAATATATCATCTAAATACCGAAGTATGTTCAATAAAATATCCAGTTCATGCTCTTCCAACTAATACCCTTACTTTGATTAAGTTGATCTTTTCCAAATCAATATCAAAACTATAAATTTTTATTAGGAGATATAGAAATGTATTATAAAGCCATTGGTTCAAAAATAAGGTCATTTAAAGTTCGAATGACAAAGTTATGGTCAAGAGAGTAGAACATGTTCAGGTTTGAGGAGACCTACGCGCGCGGTCGCAATGTTGTGATTGCAACCGCTTCCTCTGATCTGTTTTTGGTAAAAAGGGCCTAAATTTTACTAAAAATATTGAATTAAGGTCAATCAGAAATGGTTTTGAAGAAGAATTCTAGACCTATGACTTCCATGAAGATTGCAAAAAGATATTTTGCCTCCAAAAGGGTTAAAATTTCAAATCAATGTAGCCGTTCCGAATGTCCATCCTATACAGCATCACAAACTTCTAATGATCATATCTCTTAACTCCGATATCCAAAAATTTCATACTATATAGCGTTGAAAATCTAGAAAGATAAACTACAACTTCTAAGAAGACAACTTTGTCTAATTCAGCCTAGATTAATGCAGTATTTCCTCTGAAGTTAGAACACGTATTTTTACCACTATGGAAAACTTGAAAGTAAAATGAACAATTTGGAAATGTCATTGGAAAAACACAATCATACTTCATTAACATCAAAAGATAAGAGTTTTACAAAGCTTTAATGGGTATTTCAAGTCACAATACATCAATATCTCAAAATCCAAAAATACAAAATATACATGAACAATAATTTGCTCAAAATGCAACTAAAGCCTTGTGTTTTCAAATCTATCTTAAAGTACAAAAAGATGCATAATTGAAGTGATCCCTTGACTCTTAGTTACTCGATCTCATTTTCTTCACCTGAAGATAGGACAGAAATGGAGGGGTGAGCTTAAAGCTCATGGGTAACAGTTTATAATGGAAAAATAAGCAAAACATTTGAAATGTTCATTTGTCAATATACAGTCTAATTAAAGTCACAAAACGTATCATTCTCAAATTCGTAACCAGAATTCACAAATTACAAATCATGTATGCATAAAACTTGTTGACATATTATAGGCACATAAGCACATCAGATTGGTTTGGGTAGATCCATAAACATGATAAACTACACATTTCTATATAATGTTCCTGTGTAGACATAAACTTGACGTACTATGGCAATCCCACATAGTGGTTTCGCGTAGACGTAAACATGAGGGAGTTCATGAAGGAGCTCTGTGCCACTAGCGGATAGGCGTGAGAAGCCTTTAACTTGGTCAACGTGCACGTGACATACTTGAATGGACTACACGAAATCTACATAACATGTAATTCATGATTTGAAAACAATTTTCCCAAATGACTCATTTTGAAAATTTGTTTTCATGAACATGAGATATTTCGAAAATCATTTCCAAAACATGATTTCATAAACATGTTATATTTAAAAAAAAGAATCATTTTCAAAGTCTTTTCATAAATCATCCACTCAATTCATATATCAATCATATAATAATTTCTTAATTAATTCAAGAATCAATAAATGCCAATTTGTGATGCAATTGAAATCTTTAAACTTCCTTGATTTAAAGAAAACTTTAGTGGATTATTTACTCTATTATAAACATGTACCCACCTTGAATTCCTTGCTTAAAAAATTTGCTTAAGGATGTCTTTCCTCTTACTCCTCTTGCTTCTCTTGACCCCCTTCTTGATTTTCTTTATAAACGACAAAATTCCCATTCAACAGAAATTCAAATTTGAGAACCCTAAGAAAATATATTCACTAAATTTATCCTAGAATACTTAAAACCATACATTTCCTAAGATTCATAAACAAAACCCTTCAATAAATCCAAATGATAAAAATCAAACTTACCTTGAATCTTCACCAATTTATGAGATTATTGGCTCTAAAGAAAGCTATTCCCTTCATCTTTCTTTTTCCCTTCTTAAATAACCTCAAACTCTCTTTTTAAAACTAAGAAAAGATGAAACCTAGCTCAAAACTCTATTCTTTTCTCTACTTCACCGAAACCACTTTTGCTCACTTTTTGTTTTCGTATTTCACTTCATCTTTCTCTCCTATTTTCGTTTTTCTCTTCCTTAGGAATAAGCCCATGTTTCCTTCTTCCCATTTTACCCTCAATGAATGAGAAAAGTCCACCTTGACTATAACACCCCACTCCCGCAAGACCCGAACCTGACATCGATGGGTGATGTCCGAGCCCGTGCCCCACGATGGTGGCATACTAGCACATTCAATTATTAAACTTTTCATTTAAAATTTTTGAAACAACAACATACACACATTTTTCTGGAAATCCATAATCTGTTCTGGCCCGCTTTCATTCATAAACATTTTCAATTAACACAATACAATCAATAGGATTTCAATAGCCAATTGGGGCCTATTACAAATACAAAGCACTTTAGACATAATGTCTTTTTGTTACAACATAGTAAAAAACACATTGTGCAAAACTTTTCGGGATACATTAGTCGATACAAAAGTTGTGGAGTATACAACTCAGTACAAAAATAAAGAAATACAATGCAGAAATGAATTGATCCTGACCTTTATCTTTCCCTTGCTTGCAGTCAGTATACTCCTATTTGCCTAACGAGGTATTCTTCTTATTCTGAAAAATATTTGCAAATCATGGGTGAGTTTTGTGAACTCAATGAGTGACCATCATCGATGGCTCACCTAGTCACATAACACATAATTCACATTCACAACATTTCACACTTCACATTCAATACAATTTAATAACTCATATTACGCATATGCAGTGCACATGAGACCCACTTTCTATTTGTTACTTTGTTGTGACCGAGTGCTTAAACTGTCCCATATAAGGCTCATTGATAACTGTCCCTTATCCGCTTGGGAGATACAAGGCTCATTAAACGTTGAGCCTGAGACTCTGATTCACTTTTGAGCTCGAAGCTCTTTTTCACTCGTTGAGCTTTAAGCTCCGATCGGTGGCTACTCTGGGCACAACAACCATTATGTTTCATGCATTCCTGAAATGAATGTATTAGTCACATTTGCATGATCCACATTTACTCACATTCACATATCATCGAACCGTAGTCCGACATTCAACATTAGAGTTGGGTATCACTTTTCATTTACATGCAAATGCATATTCAAAACACATTTGTCACCGGACCGGGTCCAGCATTTAACAATCATATTATGCACACTTATTTCATATCATTCACATACAAGTAGCACTTCAATATTTCATTAATACATTACATTTATCGGACCTTCTGTCCGGAACCCATCACAATCAATCACATTCACATAATGATTCAGTAGTCAATTAATACAAAATTCAAATAACAAATAATAAAGTGAGACCCTCTTGGTCTACTCACAGTACACTCCAAAATAGCATTTGCTTCAAAATTCTAGATATGCCTGTATGCGAACCTTTATCCTACACATCCCATTTATGCAATACACAATTCACAAACGTTACAAAACTCATTTTTGCACAAATAATTATTTGGACTATGTAAAATGCATGCTCAATGACAATTTCGGGTACTTTACCAATTTCATGACTTAATCACTCATCATTTCTTTGACTCACGAACTCAATTCTTTGGTAATTTGATGTCAATAACTCATCCACTAATTTTCCAATATAAATCCGTATGTGTTTAGTGGAGAGGAAACAGAGTCTCTATATATGTATATGAATATATATGTATCACTATCAATTTTTTGTTTAACTCATAATATCTCCTCTTCATTCCTATTTCATTTCAGCTCAACACATCACAACCCAATCAAAACATATCATTTTCCATAATCATCAAAAACAAAAACATTCACTACGTATTTCATCACATTTTCTGCATTATTGAACTTTCATTTTTCAGCATTTTCAACCTTTTCATTCACTTCACTTTCTTCTTCTAGCTATCACTTTAATCTTTCTTTCTCAGCTCCAAACATCATCATACACTTATCTCTAAACTCTACATTCATTTTTTTTATCATCTCTAATAATACTCCAAAACTCATTTATAGATATATATATATACATGAATAGTAAAAACATCAACAAAACAGAGCATTACATAGTCATGTTTCCAAATTTTTCTGCCTTCATCACATACACATTTTCATTGCTCTTTCAACTCCAAAAATCATTTCTACAATCTCTTATAGAATTTTGATCATTAAATCTAAAGAATATCATATATATGGCATACTCAAAATATCCTCACTCATTTTCTAGCAAATTTGAATATCACTATTCTTAACCATTTAACAGTGAGCTAACGTGATGCATGCTTCATTTTATACAGAAATACAGAATCAAAACCACTTGTTTAAAGCTCTAACATCTTCAAATCATATGAACCCTAGTTCCTCATGCAACCACATACATTAACTTGAAAGTTGACAGGGGGGCTCGATTTTTCTTGGAATAGAAAAAAGAAATATCAGAGTGGAAGTGACGACAAATAGAGAAAAGCAAGATTTAACTTCGGTGAATATTTGATGAAAAGCTCTAAGTTGGAGGAACTTTAAAGAAAGAAGTTTCAAGAAGGATAAGGACAAGGACAACAGCTAGTCTTTTAAGAAAATAAAAATCTTATCTTTAGCTAGGACACTTGTCCATTTTTTATCCACTTATCCACTTCCCTTTATTAAAACTCACTTAAGTATAATTTACACTTAAGTTTATGACTTAATAAAACCACTGTAATCACAATTCATAACCCCTTACTCACTTTCAGATTTTTCCTATAACACATCATTTCGGGTCAACCTTACATATTCTTTTTGACCCCGACACTGAAGTCATTTTGCAACACTTTCTTCTAAAAACATATTCCCCTATGTCTTATGTCTCCATTGACACCAAAATCATTCAATTTGATTCTGTCCTCAATCATATTGAACCTTTTTCTTTTGGGGGCCACTAGTATAAATTTTGCCATAGGTATCAAATCAAGATCATTGTTAGATGGTTTGAAAGAGGACTTATAGGTTTATAACTTTCATGAAGACCTTGAAGGCAAGTTCTATCGTCTAGAGAGTCAAATTTGGGCCAGATGATACAAAATGAACAATACAAAAAAGCTGTTTTGCAATTGGCATAACTCTCTATAGAGATATCGGATTGAGATCATATTAGGATGATTTCAAAGAGGACTTTAATATATACATCTTTCATGAAGACATTGGAGACAAATTCTATCGCCTGAAGGTTCAAAAATGGAGCAGACGACAGGTACAGATGAAATCAAATAAAAAAGCAGATGAATCTGGAAAATTACTATAACTTTCTCTATAGATATTAGATTGAGGCATTCTTTAGATGGTTTGAAAGAGAACTTCAAGATATACAACTTTCATGAAGACCTTGAAGATAGATTCTATAGTCTGGAAGGTCAAAAATAGAGTAGATGATAGCGTACAGAAGGTCAAACATAGAAGAAGCAGACAGTCAAACATAGACGATATGACGTCATCATAGATGATACATTTTACAGACGATATGATGTCATCATAAATGATATGACGTCATCACAAACTATACATTTTAATGATGATATGACATCATGACAGACGATATGATGCCATCACAGATGATACATTTTACTCTTGAATATCACCCTCTTATAAAGACCATAACTTTCTGCTCCACTATCCAAAACTCCCATACGATATATTCTCAGTAAACTTCTCCAACGTATTTTCCTTCACTAAATCCAACACTTAAATTTTATTTCTACTCTTTCTACTCCATTTCATTATACACATTCACTATAACCACAATCCTCAATCTATCATATTATTATTCAATATACCCGAATTGTCAACGAGTGCATGTACAATTATTTTCATGTATACAAAGATTCAAATTCACATGCATGTATGTTGACATTCTGTTAAGTATGGAATGCAAATTTTTCTAACTCTCAAATTACTATTCTCTCCATTATTGAAATCGGGGTGGAATGCAAATTTTTCTGACTCTCATATTACTATTCTCTTCATTATTGAAATCGGGGTTCTAACCTTTAATCTGTAGACAGAATGTTACAATTCTCCCATCTTTAATAAATTTCATCTCCGAAATTCTCATCTGACTGATCAATAAGGTCGAGGTATTATTTCCTCATATGCTTCTCCATTTCTCATATACTTCACGACTCAAATACTTTTTCCAAATGACCACAGTTGTAGCGCCCCCTTACCGTAAGGTACGCACCGGGACGCCCGTAGGTCATTCCGATGCATATCCGACGGAAGGGTGTACTACGAACGATCACTACTATACTTCTCATGGCATCAATAATAACAAAGCATGAAAGAACAACTCTAAAATTCTAAAGCCATAAAATACTTTTCCATTTCAATCATCAAACCGAGATATAGACAAGTCTATCAGTCCCCTACAGTTTAAATACATTACTCTAAAAAGGAAACTGATACAAAAGTCTATACTAAGTCATCCCCAAAATCAATCCCAACTGACCGACCTGTGTGCCATAACTTCTCTTTCCAACGTGCTCACATGGCAGGAAAAGTCTATCTCTGGAGCTAGGAGTCTAGTCTATCAATCCTGAAAAATAGATGCAATTTTGGGTGAGTTTGCGAACTCAATGAGAAACCATCATCGATGGTTCACTCAATTCATGCATTACGCGAATGGCGTACAACAAAACACAATAATACAATCAGAATACCAGATAGCAATTAACAATCCCTAATACAATCACAGAACTCAAACATTTCACGAATCAGTTATCACAATTATAGCATACACTCTTGCCTATTTTCCATCCACTGAATTCAATCCATCGAAATGTATATGCAGTGAATATGTGACTCTTCCCATTTTATTACAGTGTTGTGACCGAGCGCATAAACAGTGTACAGTGATCATTAGACGCGTCTAGGGAGTAGGAGAGCCCTTTGGGTATGCACTAACTCCCTTCGAGCTCAAGGCTCTCTTTCAGTGATCGTGTAACATCCCGTCATAGATGGGATGGGTACAGTTCACTGCATACGAATTTTTGCATGTGCATGCATTATGTATAATTGGCAATTATTGTACTAGCATTCGTACGTACATACATGTATGACATATGTCCGGTTTGATTTGGATAACTTGAATTTGGAGATGATTAGGGCATGTGTGATAATTAAGTTAAATTAGGCTCGAGAATTGAATTTGAGTTAGAAATGAAAATTAGGAAATTGAATTATGAAATTGGGGTATACGATCATGAGTTTTCTATTTTTGTGGATTTATAGGAATTTTTCTGGAATTTTCGGAGTATTAGGTCCGGATCGAAAAATTGATCAATGACTGGTTAATTGGATTTTCGGTTCCGAAATTGATTATCCAATGGCACGGATAGATTAGAAATTTGATTTGAGAAATTAGGGTTTAGCCATTGAAATTCGAGAGAAATTAGAATTAGAAACTGACTCGAGGTGGTTCGGATCGGACTTGTGGCAATTAGATTTGCCAAACAAGCCTTAAATCCTTTAGGTTTATAAACTTACTCCTTTGAAAATTGCCAGTCACGATGCTTGCTTCCTGTGAAAGAAAAATTTGAAGTTTCTTCCTTCCTCCATCGTGATTTCTTCTTTGATTTGCTTCTTGATTCCTTCTTGCCATTTGTCCCTTCCTTTTGTTAGTAGTGTGCCCTAGGCCAATGGATATTTGTGATTCATGTATTAACATTATGACTTGTTAATAATATATTATGAGGTATTCCTTTCATATATGCATGTATTTCGTTTATGTAATGTGATTTACATTCTATGAATAGTATTAGACTTATGTCATCAAGTATGTGACTTGATAGTAAAACCATAAGCGTTATAACACTATTCTAAACTGTCCCTGGTCGATCATTATTGGTGGAACAATAATGAATTAAGACTAGTATGTGTTCTGATTGATGATCACGTTTTACTGATCATGGATATGAGATATCAAATCAGAAACATAGATATATGTTAGAGAACATATATTGGACCGACCCATATAAAGAATGCTACATGGTTTCATGTCATTAGTGATTCTTTATATGGTTTGACTTTTTTCCTTTGACCTGAAGTCATCATGGTTCCCTACATGAGGAATTTAGTGTTTTGATATTAGACTAAGTTATTTTTAACCGAATAACAAATAATCTTATGTTGGACACTAAATGAATCATGCGGAGGGATGTGAATGATGTAGATGGGATTTGTACCTCTCTTAAATGAGAGAGAGATCATTTGGGCCTCTTGATAAGTGTGACTGAAGAAATGCATGGCCATGCTCAAATGAATTGATGAAGAGTCATCAAATGTCATTTGTTATAATCAGTCAACTTGGGGATCAAGAAATTATGATTAATCAAAGGTTGACATGTACCATGCCTTGTGATTAATCTTGATATCGTGTTACAAAGGATGAGCCTATAACCATAATTCTGAGTTAAATCGGATTATCGATCCTCATTTGATTTGGGTAGTCATAATGTCTTGCTAGAGGCGCTTATGACTTATGGGCCTTGAAGTGTGATCAAGCCCATTGCCAACATCAAATGAGCCTCTGAAATCGCACACAAAGAGTAATGTGATCTGGCTTATTCTCTTGGGCCTAATTTATTAGGTATTGAATAAATATATTTAGATATATTTATTGGGCTAGATTTAATTAAGTTGTCGGGCTTTTATTATATATGATATAATGGGTCGAAACTTAATGGGGGCTAAATGAGATTAGGGTTTCTCTATAAATAGAGAAGTTTAGGTCTCATTAGGTTAAGGAGACACCATTTTCACGAAACCCTAGCCGCCAACCAAGAGAAAGATCGTGCGACGTTCAGAAAGTGTTTCAGGACATGCTAGCACACTACAGCCGCAGCCCGGATCGTGCATGCTCATGTGGATACCGGTAGAGGGCATTAACAATTTGCAGTGTCTTGGAATCCGAAAAGAAGCAACCTATTCACGAAAATAAGGTATTTTCGTACATCCTTGGTATTTTTGATTATACTCATGTTGTTGTATGGTCTTTTTTCCGCAGTGTATTGTGAATACTCGGACCGTACGCGATCCAACAGTGGTATCAGAGCCAGGTTCTTATGTAAAATCGTTAATATACGTGTTTTTGATTACATGTGTTCACGATTTTGGCTTCTGTATAATCGAATATATATACATGTTTGGATTACATGTGTTTACGGATTTGGATTCTGTAGAGATGAAAAATATGCATGTTTGGATTACATATGCTCACGGTTTTTGGTCGCGTGATATGAAAGTGTTTTTATTTCATGCATGTTCTTTTCGGATCTGTTGATTATCTTGGTATTGATGAGAATATATGACAAGCATGAAGGGTTTGACCCAGGGGCGGATCCAGCAAATTTTTTAAGTGGGGGCAAAAAAAATTTTTTTTGTCCCCAAAATTTAAAATAAAAATATTTTGTGGGGGCAAAACTTAAAATAATTTTTTTTTGTGAGGGCAAAATTTAAAAAAAAAAATTTATGGGGGCAATTTTTAAGGGAGCTATGGAGCCGGTGGGGCAGTGCCCCACTTGCTTATTAGCTCATACTGGTTTGACCGACAGTGGTGGTCGCTAGGGTTTCCACCATGTAAGACATGGATGTGGAATAGGAAACCGCAAGTATCCATCTTTGGAAAAGGATACTCGGTCGGTGATTGGAGAGTGAAGATGGCGTTTAGTAAAACGTTCGTTCGGTCGTGAGATTGGTTCGGTCGATCGGCACAAGTCGACCGATCGATCGGTAACACAAGTCGACCAGTCGACTACAAGCTCTTCCAATCGACTAGAAGTGTTCGATCAAGCGAGATTGGTTCGGTCGGTAGCGCAAAGTCGACCAGTTGACTACAAGCTCTTCGAGTCGACTAGAAGTGTTCCAGTCGACTGATCGGAGAGTGGAGATGAGTGTTTCAGCAAAAATGCTTGTTCCAGTTGACTGGCATTGGTTCCAGTCGACTAGCACAAGTCGACTAGTCGACTATCATCTCTTTCAGTCGACTAACAAGCCCGAAGAAGGGCTGCTTCCCTAAACGATTGTTAGTTATGTGTTATATATTACGGGTGATGTTACATGTGTTTATTTATATTTTTGAATATTTATATTCATGTGTAAGTTACTATTCTATACTTCTAATATATATATACTCAAGTATGTTGTAGTATAGGATTAGAAATAGCATAGTACAAACACCCTTACTAATAGGATTAATAGCCTTCATAATGTACTAAGAACGACCCTTTTCATAATTTCAAGTTTATATGCCTTCCATAAATCTTTACCAATGTTTATCTCTAGATTATCCTTATGTGCGTTTTTGCCAAAGCAAGGCATGTAGGGATCATCTAGGAAAGACATTTGAATAATGGTGCTATTCATAGGTAAAGTAGGGTTAAACTTGACTAAGTTATCAAAACGGTTTTGGGCTTAGGGCATAAGATTGGTTTATACATACATGCAGTACATAAGATGTATTTTAACATAAGCCCATCAAGAGTTACATGTGATGTAATTGAAAGAGTTTTCTACCTAAATAACTAAGTCTTGAGTGTTAAGCTAAAGCTTTCTTAGGACTTAGTGAAATATGGATCTTGCTTCTCCCATTCGTCGATTGAGGGTTATTTATTTGAGTGGGAGCTAATACCTCATAATATATGAATGTTGACCCTTATTGCATAATTCTTGTAGATTATGGCTACTCATCCACAAACCTTTCTATGCGATCTATCTTAGAAAAGAAAACTTAATGGAACAAATTTCCTAGATTGGTATAGGAACTTGAGAATTGTTCTCAAGCAAGAAAGAAAGCTTTATGTCTTAGAAGAGCCCATCCCTGAGGAACCACCAGCAATTGCACCTAAGGCTCAAAAGGATGCTTACACGAAGCATATCAATGAATCTACGGATGTGTCATGCCTCATGTTAGGTGCCATGATCTCTGACCTTCAGAAGGATTTAGAGGAAATGGAGGCCTATGACATGCTTGCTCAATTGAAAACTATGCTTCAAGAGCAAGCACGCCAAGAGAGGTTTAAAACCACTAAGGCATTGAATTAATGAATTGAAAACTATATTTCAAGAGCAAGCACGCCAAGAGAGGTTTAGAACCACTAAGGCATTGAATTCATAAATTGAAAACTATGTTTCAAGAGCAAGCACGCCAAGAGAGGTTTAGAACCACTAAGGCATTGAATTCATGCAAAATGACTCCTGGCACACCCGTGAGTGCTCATGTTCTTAAGATGAAGAGTTACATTCATCATCTTGAGAAATTATGTGCACCTGTTAGTCAAGAATTGGCAACTGATTTTATTCTAGCATCTTTGACTGATGAATATGATCAGTTCACTCTTAACTACAACATGCATAATATGGAGAAGTCCATTGACGAATTGCATGGGATGCTGAAAACTACTTTGAAGAACTTAAAGGAAAGGTTAAGACCACCAATGAAGTTCTTGTGGTTCAAAAAGGGAAAAGCTTTCAAGAAGAAGGGCACAACAAAGGACAAAGGTAAAGTACCCAAGTCCAAGTCCAAGCCCAAGCCCAAAGCTAAGATTAAGGCACCCAAGGAGGGAGTTTGCTTTCACTGCAATGAACCTGGTCATTGGAAAAGGAATTGCAAACTCCATTTGGAAGAGTCGAAAGAGAGGTTATTTGTATTTCATTACTTTTTCAGATGACTTGATAGATATGGGTATGTCTATTTAATGAAGTACAAATCTGAATCTTTGAAAAGTTCAAAGAGTATAAGAATGAAGTACAAAATCAGCTTGCAAGAATATTAAAATCCTTCGATCGATCGAGGAGGTGAATATTTAAGCCAAGAGTTTGATGATTATCTTAAGGATTGTGGAATCGTTTCACAATTGACTCCTCCAAGAACTCCTCAACGAAATGGTGTTTCTGAAAGGAGAAATCGAACTCTATTAGATATGGTTCGATCAATGATGAGTCAAATTGATCTTCCAAAATATTTTTGGGGTTATGCTTTAGAAACAATGACATTCATATTGAACCGTATTCCTTGAAAGGTCAGAAAAGACACCTTATGAGATATGGACTGGGAAGCGTCCCAATTTATCTTTTCTAAAGATTTGGGGATGTGAGACTTATGTGAAGCGTCCAATTGTCGACAAGTTGGCACCCAAATCTAAAAAATGTTATTTTGTGGGATATCCTAAGGAAACTAAAGCATATTACTTTTACATCCCAGCAGAGAACAAAGTGTTTATTGCTCGAAGTGGTTTTTTCTTAGAGAAGGAATTTGTTTCCAAAGGAAACAGTGGGAGTAAAGTACAACTTGAAGAAATTCAAGTTTCACAAAATGACATTGAGCCTGAAAAGGAGATTGAAGCGAGCTCACAAGCTGTTGATGAGCAACCTTCAACAACACAAGGCCTACGTAGATCTGATACGATTCGTCATAAGCCCGAGAGATATGGATTTCTCATTACTGATGATGATAATGTGATACTCATCGATCATAATAAGCCCACAACCTATCAAGAAGCTATGGAAAGTCTAGAATCTGCTAAATTGTTAGAAGCCATGAAAGCAGAGATGCAATCCATGTATGACAATCAAGTTTGGACTTTGATTGATCCGTCTGATGACTTGAAGACCATTGGATGTAAGTGGGTTTTCAAAAAGAAACTCGACATGGATGGAAATGTGCACACTTATAAAGCAAGACTTGTTGCTAAAGGTTATCGACAAGTTCATGGAATTGATTATGATGAGACATTTTCTCCAGTGGTCATGATCAAATCCATTGGAATTCTTATTGCCATAGCTGCATACTATGATTATGAGATATGGCAAATGGATGTCAAAAAGACTTTCCTTAATGGAAAATTTCTTAAGGATGTATATATGATACAACCTGAGGGTTTTGTCCATCCTAAGAATTCGGGAAAGGTGTGCAAGCTTCAAAGATCCATTTATGGATTGAAGCAAGCATCAAGAAGCTGGAATCTTCGTTTTGATGAAGTTGTCAAAGAGTTTGGATTCATCAAGAATGAAGATGAACCTTGCGTTTACACAAAGGTTAGTGGGAGTGTTGTTGTCTTTTTAGCTTTATATGTTGATGACATACTTCTCATTGGAAACGATATTCCAACCTTACAGAGTGTCAAGATTTGGTTAAGGAAACGTTTCTCAATGAAAGACTTAGGTGAGGCTGCCTATGTTTTAGGCATTAAGATCTATAGAGATAGATCTGTTGGAGTTATGTAAATATAGTGCCCTGGAAAGCAAGTATATTTACATGTAACTATCTTCTTGATTCTGATTTTGTAATGAAAATATTTATTATTAATAAAACAAAAGAGTTTGGTTTTATCTGTATGAGCATTATATATCTGGTCATAAGGTACCAAGATTCATTTGTAAGTAATATACATATACATAGAGATGTATGGGAAACATGTATATTATTAGAATCAATTAAATGATTCACAGTTGAATAATCAAGTTGGTCATTTGATTATGGTTTAGGCGTAGTGTTGCGATTTATCTCCATATAAGTAAAGGAGTTTACTTAAAGGGAATGATGAGTTTCATATCATGATAGTAGTAGACTATCGATAATGGCACTATTAAATGAATCTGAATCAAGTATGTTTTCAAGAATAAAGTGGGCGTTACTTTAATCTTAAAACATACAACTTAAGCATTAAGCTTATTATGAACCACAATCTTGATGAGTGGTGAACTCATATGTGTTTCATTATAATTCTTGATATGATCGAAATGGATTTTTACAGGTATTAATCCGATTATCTGCATGTTGGAATTATTAATTGAAACATGTATCGAGAACATTCACTCAAATAAAGAGTTTATAGTGTTATCATCTCTTCTAGATGTTTTAAGGAGATTTGGTGATTAAGCTGGCGATGGTTTGATCAACTAGCTACCCATGAAGTCTTAACACTAAGATGAGATCTTATGTGTTAATCACCATATAAAGTAAAATGAGAGATCTAGAAGGAAAAACCAACATAAGGGCAAAGCGGTAATTTTACCCTTTGTTGTGCGGATGGCTATAATAAGGTTCTAAATAGGGTTTGCAATTGGACATATTCTCATAATATTTAATAATTCAAGAGTTCAACTAATTGTCTTTAGTGGAATGACATTTAGTTAATAAGCTAGAATTAATTCCAATGAGATTGAATTATTTACGGGCTTATTGGAGCTTGAATTATCAAAGTCAATAAGATTCCCCACTTGGCTTTAAGGAAGGTTATCAAGCTAAGTAAGAAGTAGTTTGGAGGCTTTAGATGTCCATAATTGAATGATGAGCTTATACTAATTAATGGTTAATTGGAAGCCCATATGTTCATTTAGAAATGGGCTTGTTTTGGTTTAATGTAATTGATTAGATTAATTATATTAAAACAATTTTTTAAATGGAGAAGAAGCAATTTGAAATTGTGTTAGGTTAGATGTGTAACCACACATTTGACATTAAAATACTAAATAAAGATGGTCTTTATTATGGTTCATCATTATTAAATGGAGTTATGAACTTACCATTAAATGGTTTAATGGTTGGCTTTTAATGTTAGCATGTAACCTATTTGCATTCATTAGATTAAAGATGAAAGATGTGCATTAGATGGACCATCTTCCTTCTTTCTTCTTGCCAAAACCGAAATGGGTATTCAATTATAGGTTATGGTCTTTTCAAATAGCCATTTTAAAGATAAATGAAGTAAGTCTCATTTATTGGCTATTTGATGAGTGATTAATGTAAGTGATGCATTGGATGCCTCTCACTCTTTTCCATTCATGCATATTTCGAAATTGAGATGTAAGAAAGGGTTCTTGCATGGTTTTTAGACATTCTCTCTTTTCATGCAAGGTAGAACCGAAATTCCTAAGTGAAAGAATTGAAAGAGTTTCAATTTTGGTTCTTCTTCTTCTAAGAAAATCTCCTCTAAATATTTCTTCTCCTTTCCCACCAAAGGATTTTGTTAACCTAGTTTTCCTTGAAGAACAAGTGGTAAATCTAATTGGTTGAGGATACTACAACAAGGAAGAAGATAGATTGCTAAAGGAAAAGACTCAAAGGCAAATGATTTGGATATAAGAAGGAGAGGATAAGCGGAGGATTTAAAGTCATGGCGAAGAGTCGGTAATTCCTTTTATCTTGTTCTTGGTTTTATTATCCTTATACCATATCATGTATGGATTAGCATGTTGATTTGGATATATTGCTTCTGCTGCAAGATGATTTCTTAAAAAGTTTTGAAATCTATCGTTTCTCCAAACTAAGCATGTTTTCTTTTTCTGATCCAACAAGATCAAGAAAGCTTATAGGCCTAAGTCAGAGTACATACATAGATAAGATACTGAAAAGGTTCAGTATGCAAGATTCCAAGAGATGATTCTTGCCTATGTCACATGGAATCAAGCTTTCTAAGAAGGATTATCCTACTTTAGGTAAAGAGCTTGAGCGCATGAGTAAGATTCCATATGCATCAACAATTGGATCTATCATGTATGCCATGTTATGTACTCGACCTGATGTCTCATATGCTTTGAGCATAATAAGTAGATACCAATCTAATTATGGTGAGAGTCACTGGATAGCAGTTAAGTGTAAGTGCAAGTCGACTTGTACACTCTGGTAAGTCGACTTACACGTGAAAAGTACCGGTAAGTCGACTTGTACAAGGACGGTACTGTTCAATTGTGCCCTAAAGGCAATCCCCTTTAGCGCGTTTTATTCAAAGTCGAGTGCAGACTTTATGAATAAATAAAGAAAGGCATATTTAATATTTTTGGCTACCTACGTGTATGGCTATTAGTTCTTCTTGCTTTATCAAGTCTTTAAGCTTGTTAAAAGACATACATAGATAAGCAGAAGGTAGTGATGGTCGAGTAGAGTGAGGATTGTGAGTTGAGAGAAAACTTAAATGTTAAGTATTTGAAAAGTTTCAAAATTCTCTCAATATACACGACCTCCACTCCTCTCCTCCAAGCTTCTTAAGGCTTCATCAACGTTCAATCCTAGCTCTCCAAGGACGAGGTAGGTCTAGCAGCCTTTATTCATTACTAGCTATTCCGGGTCAAAAGGGTTTGTCCGGTTAGGTTTCGATCTCTGCATGGATACCTTTAGAGATAGTCTCTATTGGCTATTTAGGTTTGAGTTTACATACGAGACACATGGATCCTGGCTTCGAAGGTCCCAGTAACAAAATTTTTGTTTTCCGCTTTGGTACATGTGATGTACCTCCAGGATTTTCTACAAAGGGTATCGAGCGGATGTGTCATGTATGAAGCTAAAACCCTAGCTAGATCGGAAACCCTATTTGAGTGCTAAAGTCCGATCCAACTGGGTTTGGTCCTACCGACCTCACAGGGCCCCGATGTTGAAACAGATTCGAAACTTTTCTTAGCAATATTGATGTCGCGATCTCATCGGGACATATCCCAATCCATTGGGATCCATTGAATCTAATGCTCTCCATAATTGGAACTCATCCAATACTATTTTACTGATTCTCAAAACGCTCTTATCGTGTGACCCTTTAGGCTTCGGTTATGTTGGCCACTTAGATTAACCATTAACTGAGCAAGTCATGAGCGGTATCTAGCAACACATCATGACCCCAATTGACCGGAAAGTAATCGGTTTGATGAGTTCATCACGAACCGGATCACGAACCCTTCCATGTACAATTACGTGCAATTAGTCCTTTCACCATCCTATACCCCACTTGGTTATGAGTATGGGCAATGTGTCAACTCTCACTAGACTGAGTCTAGCCCAAGTGATATTAGTTCTCGTCCTAGGACTCATTACTCACTATGTCCATGAAGACACTCTTCATGACATATTCACTCCGGCCGGAGATTTCCAGTAATGATCCTGACAAGAGGCCAGGGTATCTCTTCTGCTATTTCAGAAGTGGTGAATCCTTTATTGGCTACTCAATTACCTTCGAATACCTCAAACTGTACCCAATCACCACCCTATGAGCGACCTCTGGAAGGCAACAAGGAATGGAGTCAAAGTACAGTAATCAAGTATCAAGATATCCTTGAGTACCTCAAGTCTAAGGATACTTGCATCATTGCTATGATGAGATTATCACTGACAATTAAATAGGATATCCATGTGATGATCTCATGGCAGGTCATCCAATGTACTTACTACCCTTAGTAAGCATCCACATGTCAAATCTAAACATCTCCATGTTTACAGTTTCTGAGATCCACTGCTTGATCCAATCAAGGAAGATGACATGTGCTAGTCTGTCCGGAGTAATGATGTCCAGTCTCATTAATCCTATGACTAGGGATCATTTAGATACTGAAATAATTGCACATGATAGGAATCTCAGTAGTATGATCACATCACATCATAATTTCCTTCATGCTATGTCATATATCATGGACTTCATTAATTCGATTAAAGATCAATATCAATGTTAAGTGTTTGAAAAGTTTCAAAATTCTCTCAATATACACGACCTCCACTCCTCTCCTCCAAGCTTCTTAAGGCTTCATCAATGTTCAATCCTAGCTCTCCAAGGACGCGGGTAGGGTCTAGCAGCCTTTATTACATTTCTAGCTATTCCCGGTCAAAAGGGTTTGTCCGGTTAGGTTTTCGATCTCTGCGTGGATACCTTTAGAGATAGTCTCTATTGGCTATTTAGGTTTGAGTTTACATACGAGACACATGGATCTGGCTTGGGAAGGTCCCGTAATAAAATTTTGTTTTCCGCTTTGGTACATGTGATGTACCTCCCGGGATTTTCCTACATTAAGAATATCCTTAAGTGCTTGAGAAGAACTAAGGATATGTTCTAGTCTATGGAGGACTTGAAGGAGAGCTCGTTGTAAATGGTTACACCGATCTTTGGTTTCGATCGACATAGATGATTTTAGATCGCAATCGTGTTTTGTGTTACATTTGAATGGAGGTGCGTGAGCTAGAAAAGTTCAAAGCAAGACACTGTTGCTAATTCTACAACTGAAGCTGAGTACATTGCTGTCTCGGATGCAGCTAAGGAAGCTGTATGAATCAGGAAGTTCATTACTAAGCTTGGAGTTATTCCTAGCATTGCAAGTCCTATAGACCTTTATTGTGATAATAATGGGGCTATAGCACAGGCTAAGGAACCAAACTCACATCATAGATCCAAACACATACTCGATCGTTTCCATCGATTAGAGATCATTGGGAGAGGAGACGTGAAGATATGCAAAGTGGGCACAGATGAAAACATTGCCGATCCACTTACTAAGCCTCTTCCACAGCCTAAACATGAGAGTCATACGAGGTCTATGGGTATTAGATATCTCACCGATTAGGCCTAGTGCAAGTGGGAGATTGTTAGTAGTGTGCCCTAGGCCAATGGATATTTGTGATTCATGTATTAACATTATGACTTGTTAATAATATATTATGAGGTATTCCTTTCATATATGCATGTATTTCGTTTATGTAATGTGATTTACATTCCATGAATAGTATTAGACTTATGTCGTCAAGTATGTGACTTGATAGTAAAACCATAAGCATTATAACACTATTCTAAACTGTCCCTGGTCGATCATTATTGGTGGAACAATAATGAATTAAGACTAGTATGTGTTACGATTTATGATCACGTTTCTTGATCATGGATATGAGATATCAAATCGAAACATAGATATATGTTAGAGAACATATATTGGACCGACCCACATAAAGAATACTACATGGTTTCATGTCATTAGTGATTCTTTATATGGTTTGACTTTAGTCCTTTGACCTGAAGTCATCATGGTTCCCTATATGAGGAATTTAGTGTTTTGATATTAGACTAAGTTATTTTTAACCGAATAACAAATAGTCTTATGTTGGACACTAAATGAATCATCTGAGAGGATGTGAATGACGTAGATGGGATTTGTACCTCTCTTAAATGAGAGAGATATCATTTGGGCCTCTTGACAAGTGTGACTGAAGAAATGCATGGCCATGCTCAAATGAATTGATGAAGAGTCATCAAATGTCATTTGTTATAATCAGTCAACTTGGGGATCAAGAAATTATGATTAATCAAAGGTTGACATGTACCATGCCTTGTGATTAATCTTGATATCGTGTTACAAAAGGATGAGCCTATAACCATAGTTCTGAGTTAAATCGGATTATCGATCCTCATTTGATTTGGGTAGTCATAATGTCTTGCTAGAGGC
This sequence comes from Erythroxylum novogranatense, assembly GCA_029891385.1. NCBI lineage: Eukaryota > Viridiplantae > Streptophyta > Magnoliopsida > Malpighiales > Erythroxylaceae > Erythroxylum > Erythroxylum novogranatense. The sequence continues at coordinate 52,751,097 of CM057232.1, forward strand.
CGCTTATGACTTATGGGCCTTGAAGTGTGATCAAGCCCATTGTCAACATCAAATGAGCTTACAAGGTCGCACATAAAGAATAATGTGATCTGGGCTTATTCTCTTGGGCCTAATTTATTAGGTATTGAATAAATATATTTAGATATATTTATTGGGCTAGATTTAATTAAGTTGTCAGGCTTTTATTATATATGATATAATGGGCCGAAACTTAATTGGGCCTAAATGGGATTAGGGTTTCTCTACAAAGAGACAAGCTTAGGTCTCATTAGGTTAAGGAGACACCATTTTCACGAAACCTTAGCCGCCAACCAAGAGAAAGATCGTGCGGCATTCAGAAAGTGTTTCAGGACGTACTAGCACAGTACAGCCGCAGCCCAGATCGTGCATGCTCGTGTGGATACCGGTAGAGGGCATTAGCAATTTGCATTGTCTTGGAATCCGAAAAGAAGCAACTTATTCATGAAAATAAGGTATTTTCGTACATCCTTGGTATTTTCGATTATACTTATGTTGTTGTATGGTCTTTTTCCGCAGTGTATTGTGAATACTCGGACCGTACACGATCCAACACCTTTGCCTTGAATTGATTTGTTGCTTTGGAGTGGGTAAAGAAGAATTGAAAATGGGTTTTGCTTGGGTGATTGTCGTGATTGCACGCTGCGGCGCACGAAGAACACGCCGCGGCGAGCAAGGCAGCACTGCACGCCGCGACGAGCAGGAGAGGCCCACATCGCGACGTGCTTTCAATCGTCGCCAAGGGCGAAGAAGGAATCTTCGCACGCGGCGTCTGATGCCGCAGAACGAAGCGAAGAGGAAGGAGCTCGCCGCGACGAGGGAGTAGGCGCCGCGGCGAGGAGGGCCAATTTTCGAAAATGTTATTTTTGAGGTTTTAAATTTTGGGATTTAGGAATTTGATAATTCAATTGGATATGGATTGATTTCAATTGGGAGATTATAGATTCGGGAATTAGAATTGAGATTGGGGGAAATTCGGGAATGATGTCGAAATGTCATAACACGTATAGTACGTACATTATTCGATACAGATGCATCACTGAGTATTGGAATTGATACAATTAGTAATGTTATTTATGTTTTGATTGTTATAGAGGTGCCAGTGGATCACCGATTGTTCGACGTAGGCGAGACTTCCCGGCAGTAGCTCGGAAGTTCTCAGGTGAGTAACCTAGTTGGTTTCTCAACCTATATGTGTTATATTATATGCAATTATGCCATGTTGAGTTAAGGATGGATTCTATGTGTTTGTTTTGATTGATTTCGGACCACAGGTGTCCGAAAAATTTGGACTGTGCTATAGAAGTGTTAATTGGGTGTAAATTGTTCATAATTGGTTTCAAATGGTGAGATTTAGGCATATGAAGTTCTATAGTGATGCATGTATTGTAAATTGGATATGTGCATACATGCATAGAAGTATGATCAGATAAAAGCGGTTGTGACCAGAATGCGACCACCGTATTGAGCTTCAAGCTCAACGCAGGCTTCATGCCCAACGATTTTCGAGCTTTATGCTCAACGATTAGGCTTCGAGCCCAATGTTTTCAGAGCCAATGGCTCAACGTATATGAGCTTAGGCGCACGGTCACAACAACGAAAGAAATTGAAAGAGTCACATGCACATTGCATATATGAATGTTCAAATGTGAATTGTATGAAAGGCGTATAGCCTTATAAATGTGAAATTGACTACATGTGATTTCTGTTTGTGATATATGTACGATATTGTGTGAATGTTTGAATGTGCATGAGTTGGGTGGACCATCGATGATGGTTTCTCACTGAGTTCGCAAACTCACCCAACATTGCATTTATTTTTCAAGACATCGATAGTTTGATTCCTAGCTCCAATTAGTGAGACTTTTCCTGCTGTGTGTGTGCCGACGAGAGGAGCATGGCCCACAGGTCGGTCAACTGGGATATTTTAGGGGATGATCTAGTTAGGAGTTATGTTAATCCTTTTGGTTATGTACAATTGTAATCGGATAGAATTGTGAACCTATGGTTTTATGAAATGAATGAGAAGTATCTTTGAGGTTTTAAAATTTAGTGAATTTGATATTACTGCTTTATTATATTGATGCCATGAGGTTTATAGAATGATCGAATCGTAGTGCACCCTCATCGTAGATTATGCATCGGTACGACCTACGGGCGTCCTGGTGTATACTCTACGGTAAGGGGGCGCTACATTAGGTGGTATCAGAGCATGGTTTGGCATCTTTTGGGCATAGTATATTTTAGGCTTGAATTTTGTAAGAAAAGTAGAAATTGATCGAAATTGTTGTTTTGTTGTAGGTCATCCGTTCTTGGTGATCAGGTAGATCAACCAGCTGACCAAGGATCAGTCGGAGTGAGTAGGGAGTCCTCAGTGCCTCTGTATGAGGAGCAGCCTACTAGAGTTCCCATGAGACGGGAGCAGAGGTATGATCGTCTGCGTAAGCAGGGAGCTGTGGATTTCTATGGTAGCACAGACCCTGCTGAGGCTGAGGGATGGTTGGAGAGGACCGAGCGGGTCCTAGATCAGATGGATTGCGACCTTGAGGAGAGATTTGATTATGCCGTCTCTTTGCTACAAGGTCTGGCTTATCAGTGGTGGAAGACTGTCCCGGATAGTTCCACCAGGCCTTGTGTATTGACTTGGGATGATTTCCTGAGAGCCTTTCGGGATAATTTCATGCCCAAGGTCTTTGGAAATGAAGATGCAGGAGTTCTTTGAGCTGAGACAAGGGTCGATGACAGTGGCCGATTATGCGTCTGTTCTGGTTGCCTCTGAGGCTGATAGGTGCCGGAGATTCGAGGGAGGGCTTAATCTGGAGATTTGTACCAGGTTAGCTCGGTCTGATATGGGCATCTTTGTGGAGTTGAGAGCAACTGCCGTAAGGATTGAGCAGCTTTTGAGACAGAGTCGGGCTGAGACTGGTCAGGGATCTGGAGGCAAGCGATCTAGTGACAGTCATGGTAGCTCTAGTAGGAGCTTGAGCCGACGCCAGAGCAAGTTCAGATCGACAGGGGGATTTAGACAGTAAGGTTCTGTTCAGAGAGGGAGATTTAGGCAGATTGGTAGTGGCAGTAGTAGTGGTAGAGGGGCAGGACAGGCCTTGCCAATATGTGTGCATTGTGATAAGAGGCACAGTGGAGAGTGCTGGAGAGTGACAGGAGCCTGCCTAGCTTGTGGTTCGATGGACCACATGATTAGGAGTTGTCCTCTGACTTTGGGAGTTCAATCAGCTGCTAGTGGGAGAGCTGGTAGTAGTTCGACGGTGCAACAGAGCCGTAGCGGTGGACCTGGATTTAGGGGCCAAGGCAGAGCTCGAGGTAGAGGCGGAGATTCCTTTGTGGGGACCGAGGGACGAGGCAGCAGGCCGCAGTCCCAGGCCAGGGTCTATGCCATGACCAGGCAGGAGGCCCAGGAGTCTCCCGATATGGTTGCAGGTTTGCTTCTGATCTCTGGCATTGAGGTTTATACATTGATAGATCCAGGGTCCACGCATTCTTTTATTGCACCGCATGTAGCATGTAGATTGCATGTGGATAGGGAGATGTTGCAGTGTGGGCTAGAGGTGAGTACACCTCTAGGTAGTACTACAGTTCTGGGAGAGGTCTGCAAGGGGTGTCCGATCATGATTGATCAGTCGGAGTTGAGTGCAGACCTGATAGTGTTGCCCCTAAGAGAGATTGATCAGATTTTGGGGATGGACTGGCTCACTGCCCATAGAGCTATTATGGATTGTTATACCAAGGAGGTCGTGTTGGAGTCTCTTGGTCGGCCTAGGGTTATATTTCGAGGTGTTAGTCAGGCAGTGCCAGCTAGGATGATTTCGTTTATGAGTGCTCTGAGGTTGATGCAGGGAGGTTGTGAGGCCTATTTGGCGCATGTGGTGGATTTCAGAGTGCAGCAGAGTTTGCAAGATGTTCCCGTGATCAGGGAATTTCTAGATGTGTTTCCCGAGGAGTTACCGAGTTTGCCGCCAGACCGGGAGACAGAGTTTGAGATTGACCTCGTTCCAGGTACCGCTCCTATATCGATACCTCCGTATAGGATGGCACCGGTGGAACTGAGGGAGCTTAAGACTCAGCTGCAAGAGCTATTGGATAAGGGGTTCATCAGACCGAGTGTTTCGCCGTGGGGAGCTCCGGTATTGTTTGTGAAGAAGAAGGACGGGACTTTGAGGCTGTGCATCGATTATAGGCAGCTCAATCGGGTTACAGTTAAGAATAAGTACCCACTGCCTAAAATCGATGATTTATTTGATCAGTTGCAGGGAGCTCAGGTGTTTACTAAGTTGGATTTGAGATCTAGATACTATCAGTTGAGGATCGCAGAGGCCGATGTGCCTAAGAGTGCCTTCAGGGGCAGGTATGGGCATTTCGAGTTCTTAGTGATGTCGTTCGGGTTGACTAATACCCCGGCAGCCTTCATGGCTTTGATGAATAGGGTCTTTCAGCCCTACCTGGATCAGTTCGTGATTGTGTTTGTTGATGATATTTTGCTGTATTCGAGGACTAGACAGGAGCATGCAGAGCATCTGAGGATAGTGCTGCAGATTATGAGAGATAGGCAGTTGTATGCCAAATTCACTAAGTGTGAATTTTGGCTGGATGAGGTGGTGTTCCTAGGCCACATCGTGTCTGATGAGGGTATCCGGGTGGATCCTCACAAGATAGAGGCAGTGAGGAGTTGGGAGATTCCGAGGAACGTGTCAGAGTTGAGGAGTTTCTTCGGGTTGGTAGGATATTACCGGAGGTTTGTCGAGGGGTTTTCAGTGATCTCATCCCCTTTGACAAAACTTTTGAGGAAGAATGTGACTTTTAGATGGACTGAGGAGTGTTAGAGGAGCTTTGAGGAGCTTAGGCATCGATTGACTACGACACCAGTGTTAGCTTTGCCGTCAGGGTTCGGAGGTTTCGAGGTATTTAGTGATGCTTTGCAGCAGGGTTTAGGCTGTTTGCTGATGCAGCATGGGGGAGTTATAGCGTATGCCTCGAGACAGTTGCGATCCCATAAGATTAATTATCCAGTGCATGACTTGGAGTTAGCTACAGTGGTGTTTGCTCTGAAGATCTGGAGACATTATTTGTATGGGGAGACGTTCCAGATCTTCACCGATCATAAGAGTTTGCGATATTTGTTGAGTCAGCGAGAGCTGAATCTGAGGCAGAGGAGATGGTTAGAGTTACTTAAGGATTACGACTGCACCATCGAGTACCACCTTGGGAAGGCCAATGTGGTGGCAGATGCATTGAGTAGGAGATCGCACGGTAGTGCAGCTCAGATTCAGGTTTCGAGGTTATCGTGCTTAGTTCAGTTGAGAGCTCTAAACGTGCAGATGGATTTGACTCAGGATGGAGCTCTGATTGCTACTTTGAGACTCAGGTCGGTATTGCATGATCGGATTAGGAGAGTACAGGATCGGGATCCAGTGTTGGTGAGATTGATTGAGAGGGTCAGATCTGGATGGCTTTCTGAGTTTGAGCTGAGAGATGGTACTTTGTGGTTAGGTCAGAGGCTGTGTGTTCCAGATGTAGATGACCTGAGGCGAGAGATTTTGGAGGAGGCTCATTTGGCTGCTTATGCCATGCATCCTGGTGTCACCAAGATATATCGCACTCTTAAATTGCATTTCTGGTGGCCAGGTATGAAGAGGCATGTGGCGGAGTTTGTTTCTCGGTATCTGACGTGCCAGCTGGTTAAGGCTGAGCACCAGGCCCCAGTTGGGAGATTGCATTCGTTACCCGTTCCGGAGTGGAAATGGGAACGCATTACGATGGATTTCATTATGGAGTTGCCCAGGATGCCAAGGCAGCATGATGCTATCTGGGTCATAGTGGACCGGTTGACTAAATCGGCTTACTTCTTGCCAGTGAGGGAGATCAATACCCTTGATCAGTTGGCTCAGAAGTATGAGGCAGAGATAGTTCGACTGCATGGGGTCCCAGTATCGATAGTGTCAGATAGGGATCCCAGGTTTACTTCGAGGTTCTGGAGGAGTTTGCGATGGCCATGGGTGCGAGGTTGAACTTCAAAGATGCGCTTCATCCTCGATGGATGGGCGAGTGAGAGGACTATTCAGATCGCTGAGGATATGTTGAGAGCTGTGTATTGGAGTTCCGAGGTGCATGGGATCGATTTACCTCGTAGAGTTTGCTTATAATAACCATGCAGGCGAGCAAAGATTGATATGGCACCGTATGAGGCGTTATATGGGAGACATTGCAGATCCCCTCTTTACTGGGATGAAGAGGGTATGAGGATGTTAGAGGGTCCCGAGCTGATCCAGGACACTGTGGATAAGGTACAGCTGATTCGGGGTTGCATCAAGGCGGCTCAGGATAGGCAGAAGAGTTATGTGGATCAGCATCGGAGAGAGATGGAGTATGCTATGGGTGATAGAGTGTTCCTCAGAGTGTTTCCGTGGAGAGGAGTTCTCAGATTTGGCCATAAGGGCAAGTTGAGTCCTCGGTATATCGGTCCTTATGAGATTACCGAGAGGATTAGACCGTTGGCGTATAGATTGGCCTTACCGAGTGAGATGTCGCAGCTTCATGATGTATTCCACGTGAGTATGCTCAGACGTTATAGATCAGACCCGACTCATGTGATTCCAGATCAGGAGATAGAGATAGCCAGTGATTTCAGTTATGTTGAGGAGTCGGTGCAGATTATTGGATCACGGGTCAAGCAGTTGAGGTCCCGGGTGATTCCATTGGTGAAAGTCCTTTGGAAGAATCACTCATCTGAGGAGGCGACTTGGGAGAATGAGGAGCACATAAGGAGGCAGTACCCTCATCTGTTCGACCAGTCAGGTGAGAAAATTTCGGGACGAAACTTTTATTAGGAGGGGAGAATTGTAACATCCCGTCACCGATGGGATGGGTACAGTTCACTGCATACGAATTTTTACATGTGCATGCATTATTGCATTATGTATAATTGGCAATTATTGTACTAGCATTCGTACGTACATACATGTATGACATATGTCCGGTTTGATTTGGATAACTTGGATTTGGAGATGATTAGGGCATGTGTGATAATTAAGTTAAATTAGGCTCAAGAATTGAATTTGAGTTAGAAATGAAATTTAGGAAATTGAATTATGAAGTTGGGGTATACGATCATGAGTTTTCTATTTTTGTGGATTTATAAGAATTTTTCTGGAATTTTCGGAGTATTTGGTCCGGACCGGAAAATTGATCAATGACTGGTTAATTGGATTTTCGGTTTCGAAATTGATTATCCAATGGCATGGATAGATTAGAAATTTGATTTGAGAAATTAGGGTTTAGTCATTGGAATTCGGGAGAAATTAGAATTAGAAACTGACTCGAGGTGGTTCAGATCGGACTTGTGGCAATTAGATTTGCCAAACAAGCCTTAAATCCTTTAGGTTTATAAACTTACTCCTTTGAAAATTGCCAGTCACGATGCTTGCTTCCTGTGAAAGAAAAAATTGAAGTTTCTTCCTTCCTCCATCGTGATTTCTTCTTTGATTTGCTTCTTGATTCCTTCTTGCCATTTGTCCCTTCCTTCGCCTTGAATTGATTTGTTGCTTTGGAGTGGGTAAAGAAGAATTGAAAATGGGTTTTGCTTGGGTGATTGTCGTAGGTGTGTGAGTTGGAGTTTGAGTGATCTTTGAAAAATTGAGATTATTAATCAAGTAAGTTACTTCTTTCTTGCCTTATGTAGTTTGATTGGTTGATTTATAGAGTTATTTGGATGATTTAACTTGAGTATTTAAGGATTTGGCATTTAGGGTTTCCGATGGTTATTTTCGTTGATTTTAGGGTTGAAATTTTGGGAATAATGATTGTTTGATGAAATAGAGCTAAGGATTAGTAGTATGATGTGTATGGAATTATTTGAGAGTGGTATGAAAGGAGAAAATTCGGATTTGGAGTTGTTATCACCAAAAATCTGAAATTTCTGGTTTTCTCGAAAGGTGTCTGCGATTGCACGTCATACAAGACGAAGAACACGCCGCACCGAAAGCGTAATAAGCTGCCATGACGATATGAAGCGCCAAGGCGGCCAAGAGAGAGAGGCCCACGCCGAGACGCAAGCAATGTGTACGCCATGAAGAAGAAGGAATCGTCATTGTGGCGGCGTCTGGACGCAGCGATGAAGGCGAAGAGGAAGGAGCTCGCCGCGGCGAGGGAGCAGGCACCGCGGCGAGGAGGGCCAATTTTCGAAAATGTTATTTTTGAGGTTTTGAATTTTGGGATTTAGGAATTTGATAATTCAATTAGATATGGATTGATTTCAATTGGGAGATTATAGATTCGGGAATTAGAATTGAGATTGGGGGAAATTCGGGAATGATGTCGAAAATGTCATAACACGTATAGTACGTACATTATTCGATACATATGCATCACTGAGTATTGGAATTCATACAATTAGTAATGTTATTTATGTTTTGATTGTTATAGAGGTGCCAGTGGATCGCCGATTGTCCGACGTAAGCGAGACTTCCCGGCAGTAGCTCGGAAGTTCTCAGGTGAGTAACCTAGTTGGTTTCTCAACCTATATGTGTTATATTGTATGCAATTATGCTATGTGGAGTTAAGGATGGATTCTATGTGTTTGCTTTGATTGATTTCAGACCACAGGTGTCCGAAAAATTTGGACTGTGCTATAGAAGTGTTAATTGGGTGTAAATTGTTCATAATTGGTTTCAAATGGTGAGATTTAGGCATATGAAGTTCTATAGTGATGCATGTATTGTAAATTGGATATGTGCATACATGCATAGAAGTATGATCAGATAAAGGCAGTTGTGACCGGTTCAGCCACCGTATTCAGAGCTTCAAGCTCAACGCACAGGGCTTCATGCCCAACGATTTTCAGAGCTTTATGCTCAACGTATTAGGGCTTCTGAGCCCAATGTTTTCATAGCCAATGGCTCAACGTACATGAGCTCAGGCGCACGGTCACAACAACGATAGAAATTGAAAGAGTCACATGCACATTGCATATATGAATGTTCAAATGTGAATTGTATGAAAGGCGTATAGCCTTATAAATGTGAAATTAACTGCATGTGATTTTTGTTTGTGATATATGTACGATATTGTGTGAACGTTTGAATATGCATGAGTTGGGTGGACCATCGATGATGGTTTCTCACTGAGTTCGCAAACTCACCCAACATTGCATTTATTTTTCAGGACAGCGATAGTTTGATTCCTAGCTCGATCGGTGAGACTTTTCTCGCTGTGTGTGTCTGCGTGAGAGGAGCATGGCCCACAGGTCGGTCAGCTGGGATATTTTGGTGGATGATCTAGTTAGGAGTTATGTTAATCCTTTTGGTTATGTACAGTTGTAATTAGATAGAATTGTGAACCTATGGTTTTATGAAATGAATGAGAAGTATCTTTGAGGTTTTAAAATTTAGTGAATTTGATATTACTGCTTTATTATATTGATGCCATGAGGTTTATAGAATGATCGAATCGTAGTGCACCCTCATCGTAGATTATGCATCGATACGACCTACGGGCATCTTGGTGTATACTCTACGGTAAGGGGGGCTACAGATCGAGCTCAAGGCTCTTTTTCAGTATCAGTGGCGACTCAGGTCACAACTATCATTATCTGTTCATGCATTTGTGTATGAAATGCAACATGCCCACTAATTCATAGTAACGTTGCCATTTAAACCTATTTATCACTATTATTCAGAATCACGTAGCAGTCAGATCCGATTTATCAAAAGTAGACGTATCAATCCTAATCATCTATATAATCATACAATTCACATTCGTAGATAGTTTACAGAGCAGTTAACAATGAACAATTGAGGAACCAACTAGGTTACTCACCTGTAATTCTGAGCTACTGCCTGGAAGTCCCAGCAATGTCTGTGGAATGACGATCCAACGGTACCTCTATAACAGATAAATAATTACCCATTATTTACTACAAAATCAGAACAATTTAATGATGCACATGTCTTTATTAAAAGATGTACGATGCATGTTCATGACTTTCCGGTGCTATAATCAAATTTCGCTGTCTTTTGCCTCATAACCAATTTCTCATACTATAGGCTATATCATATTTATACATTACCCTTAATTTTAAAGAAAGACCTCAAAACCCTGTCAATTACATCTTGAACTAGATCAAATTCACCTATTGAAGACTCCAAGTTATACTCCAATTATCATGAAACTATCCTTAGACTGAAATCGGAAACCTTACTCAACTTTCTTTCAATAATTACGATCTTACTAAAATAAATTCAAACTTTCATTCTTTACCCCAATTGTAGACCTCTCTCTCTTGATCATAACGAATCACGAATCACCTCAATTGGAGGTCTACACCATTAGTTATGCCCCAAAAACTAAAATAAACCAATTCAGAAAATCATCCTCGTCGCAGCCAAAGGACGCTTGCTGCGACGACACTAGGTCGCTTATTGCGACGTTTAGCCGCTCGTCGCGACGAGGAATTATGGGCTCGTCGTGACGAGGCCTACACACTCAACGCTATGAACAATTAATCGCTCGTCGCGACGAGGAACTCCTACTCGTCTTCTCCGACCAATTTTCCCCCATTTTCTCTTTCTAAAACCAGTCATAACTCACACAACTATCCCAATCTTACACAATAAACACCATAGATGCATCAACTCAATAAATAACAACATTAAAACCATTTACTTACCAATCAAGCCTCAAATCCTCAAATCTCCGAAATTTCTCCAACTCTTTCCCCTTTCTCTAACGCACCTTTAAACTCTTACCAATCTTCATTCTCTCAAGGATCAAGCTAGGCTTTGCACAAGGGGAAGAAAACAATAAGCAACGATCGTGAAGGAAAAGAGGATTCGTGCCCTAGGAGGGAGAAAGTGAGCTTTTTTCTATCAAATTTCAAAACCTAAGGTATTTAAAGGGTTGCTCTAATCTCTTTCGCTATACAAAATTCTTTCCAGTCTAAGCTGTCTCTAAATTCCAATGGCTCATCATTTTTATTCCTAACATCTAAATCTAATTTTTCCATTGCCACTAGACAAATATGCCAGCAATATAAAGTCAATTGGTCCGTTACTCAAAAAATTTCAGTCCGGACATTTACTTCCAAATTTTTTTCCAGAAAATTTCCTATGGATCTCTATTAACTGCCAATTACACTTAAACCATTCTAAATTGACTATTCAGACCCAATTATTCCAAAATTCACTAATCATATCATATCACAATCAGATGCCGAAAAATGCCATGAATGCATGTACCTATAAATGCATGTGCAATTACTCATTCCTCTATAATTAGAGGCCAAATGAATGCTCAATTCAGTATATGCAATAAAAATCCTAAACTAACCTAATTTACCAATATAACCCTCCCATCGGTGATGGGATGTTACAACAGTTGATAAACTCAATGGGTCTTTCAATCATTTATCTAGCTATAACACTATCTTGACTATTTCATCGATATATTTTAGATTGCTCACCAAAACTTTTACTTCATACGCTGTCATTCTATCTCTTTCGATCATATCATTATTTCTTGATCTATTTACACATAACATATTATTGGTTTAAGACATCTTTCATTAGTAACACTAACTCATAATAATCTTCATACAGATCAATTCATAATAGCTTAACTTATCCTTTCTCTAAATCTGAGCACACCTTGCCGAGGTGATACTCGCAAAAGCATTTCATCTCTCCTTTGATAATTCACTTCTCTTTAGTGTTCACACATCCAACTCTTATGTTCATTTCACTATATTCCTTATGTCTGGCGTTGATCCACCTAACTTATTTATCTTTCTTGAATCACTTAACTCCTATTATAGATTTACTTCACTTATCACCAGTGTCTCAAATCAATTCTGGTCCTTGCCCATTTTGAGGCACTCTTCCTTTTAATGTAAGGGTGAACAACCCCTTACCATAATACAACGCCTCATAGAGTATTTTAATGATGTCACTATGGCTGTAGTCAATTTGAATTTTACAACAATCTCATATTCCTATGAACTCCAAAATATAAGCCTTATGCATGTCTCTAACAGTCAAGACTATTGGTAATTCAAACATTCTACCATTTGTTTGTACATCCTTAGCTGCTAGATACCATTTCAACATATTCCTACTAGGATGTCTGGCTTAGGTTGTTATTGCACTTCTCTACCAATCTCTTTACTCAATCTTCCTTATTAGGTACACATACTTCTTATTTCAATCACCAAATATCATTATTCCGATTTCAGTCAAAAGTTCATATTCGTTTTCAATTCTTCTATGGGATTCACAATTCTGAATCCTTAGCTTTTAGGCCTTATCACTTCTTTCAAGTGAAACTGATCTTAAATTTCAATGCAACTAATAACACTTCATTTTGCCCTATATTCAACTCAACATTCTGCACTCTTCATTGCACTAGATTTAGTAACCTCAATATCTGAATTTGTACTATTCCATTATAGAATTGTCTTTTCAAAGAATCAGATTACACACTACCTTTACCATTATTGTACTCATTTATACATTCCTTTCAAACTCAATACTTACCTTAATCTTTACTGACCTATATATTCATATATCCAAAATGTTTTTGTACCTATAATGTCTCCAAGCTTGCAAAGCAATTACTATTGTAGCAAGTTCTCACTCATATATCAATAATCAACTCATGAGGCTTAATTGCCTCTATGTATACAAACTCACTTTATCATCACCTCTATTCCCTTTAGGTCTCCCAATATGCTACGTACAAGTACTATCACATCCATAATTCATTTGATCAAGCTAAGATTCACTCTCATTAAACTTGGCATATACTTGTTTCAACCTTCATGGTATGTAAGATTCCCTCAACTGAAAAAAGAATATTCTCTCCACCTTTCGAATATGCTCCAAATATCCTCTATGATCCTAGTTCCCAATTGATACAAAATTTTCTTGGATCACTTTAGTCTTCATTATTATAATACTTTCAGGGCTTAATTAAATCCAACAAATACACTCAAAATTTTCATTATGTCCATAATTAATTCTTGCAATTCCTTAAGTGACTAATTCCTCAATTAGGATAATATTATCTCATGTCACTTCTCATGTCACTTTCAGTTTCCTAACTGACTTCTCTCTCTCGAATAATTTTCTCCATTCATTTAATTTCCTTTTAATTCACATCGACTTATTCAAATTCCTATTCATTGGTACTAGTTCCTCCACACATTTCAATTTATTTGAATATTTCACTTTGTATGTTGGTATCACATTCCTCAGATTCAGTTTGTATCTCCCAAACATATTTACACTGAATATAATGTAGACCTATATTCTCCTCACATTAGCAATAGTGTCACCTCAAATTTAAAATCCACTCACATAGTTAGATACTTTACATCAAACAGAATGCATACACTTTCAGTAGTATATTCTACCTCCAATATTCACTTTCGATTTATTACATACTCATTTCTGATTTGTTCCTTCATTAATCATTCTTAAATTGAATCATCTGACCAACTCAACCTAATTCAGGGAGATTTCTTCTTTGCGTGAAGATTTCTTGCTACAATCATTGATACTATTCATGAAATCCTTATCAATCAATTATTTTCCATGATTACTTATGAGTCATTCTTAGTACCTCTAGAAGATCAATTTCAACTATTCATCATGCCTCAAGAAGATCAATTTATGCTATAACTTACATGATTATAACATCCCTTATAATAAGGCTTAATAAGGCACTAAACAATTTCATTTACTCTAATACCTTGGCATATATCACCAAAATCATTACATCTTACCTACAGATGTATTTATGTCAATTTTCCAATTAGTAACTTATGCTAAGGATACTTTAATCCCATTTAATTCTAGATAACTCTTCTCCTTTTGTTCCAGTCCTCAATCGTGGGGGTTATGCCATAATTGTATCCTTTTTTTCCCTCAAATTCATCATATATGGTAACATCATTAACAATCTCAATTCCTTCCCAATTGATCACTACAAACACTTTCTCGTCTTACTCTAACTCATCTTAGACTTTGAACTATAGGAACTATGATTAGCACTTATTCAATAAGTCACCGATTGGTTCCTATATCATCTTTACACATATAATACACGTATGCTTAATATTTTCACTTGTCATGGTGATCCCATTATCAGATGTGCGCTGACAATGACAAATCAACTTAACCTTGACAACTTTTCGATATATCACTATCATCATCTCACCTTCTAATTACCATATATCATTATACATACATATGTTCACAATCAATTCGGAATCATAGATACATATTCATCTTAAAATTCTGATCTTAATTTCACAAACATATTCTTGTACTAAATCATAACTCTTATCACCTTTATCTGACATTCATTTCAAGTCCAAGTTTGACCTCTCCAGGCCATAAAATTTTTTATTTTCTTTCAACTTGGCTTGTACACTTTAAGTCTCATCGTTCATATTGATATCACTTATTTCCTTAATCAGTCCATGACAATGTATTCACATTTATATCACATTCGAGGATATGTTACCACAATACAATATTGATGTTGTATTCCATAATACATCCACCAATATGAATGTGTTAAATCTATATCTGTCATAACTAATCATATATTATTCCTTATTTCTAAATACCCACAAACCTTCATCCTCTCACATTCAGACATATCATCCTTTTTTTTCACCATTCCTATCAGTCTAAACACTTAACAAATGCTCATGCGTATGTCATATGTAAATGTGACTCATACTAGGGATCAGTTGCTACTGTCTGCTATGATATGACAAAAATGCATATACCTTGACACGTGTTTCAAAAATGTCCATAAGATAGTAATTTTGGGCTCTGATACCCTATAAATGTAACACCCCACTCCCGCAAGACCCGAACCTGACATTGATGGGTGATGTCTGAGCCTGTGCCCTGAGAAGGTGGCATGCTAACACACTCAATCATTAAACTTCTCATTTAACATTTTTGAAACAACAACATAAACACATTTTTCTAGAAATCCATAATCTGTTCGGGCCCGCTTTCATTCATAAACATTTTCAATCATCACAATACAATCAATAGAATTTCAATAGCTAATTGGGGCCTATTACAAATACAAAACACTTTAGACATAATGTCTTTCCGTTACAACATAGTTCAAAAACACATTGTGCAAACTTTTCGGAATACATTATTCAATACAAAAGTTGCGGAATATACAACTCAGTACAAAAATAAAAAAATACAATGCAAATATAAACTGATCCTAACCTCTATTTTTTCCTTGCTTGCAGTTAGTATACTCCTGTTTGCCTAATGGGGTAGTCTTCTTATCCTGAAAAATATTTGCAAATTTTGGGTGAGTGTTACAAACTCAATGAGTGACCATCATCGATGGCTTACCCAGTCACATTACACATAATTCACATTCACAACATTTCACACTTCACATTCAATACAATTTAATCACTCATATTATGTGTATGCAGTACACATGAGATCCACTTTCCATTTATTACTTTGTTGTGACCGAGTGCCTAAACTGTCCCATATAGGGCTCATTGATAACTGTCCCAATCCGCTTGAGGGATACAGGGCTCATTAAATGTTAAGCTTGAGGCACTTATTCACTTTTGAGCTCGAAGCTCATTTTTACTCGTTGAGCTTTAAGCTCTGATCGGTGGCTACTCTGGTTACAAAAATCATTATGTATCATGCATTCCTGAAATGAAATGCATCAGTCATAATTGCATGATCCACATTCACTCATATTCACATATCATCGAACCATAGTCCGACATTCAACATTAGAGTTAAGTATCACTTTTATTTACATGCAAATGCACATTCAAAACACATTTGTCACCGGACCGGGTCCAACATTTAACAATCATATTATGCACACTGATTTCATCTCATTCACATACAAGTAGCACTTCAATATTTCATTAATACATCACATTCATCGGACCTTTTGTCCGGAACCCATCACAATCAATCACATTCATATAATGATTCAGTAGTCAATTAATATAAAATTCAAATAACAAATAATAAAGTGAGACCATCTCGGTCTACTCACAGTACGCTCCAAAATAGCATTTGCTTCTAAATTTTGGATACGCCCGTATGTGAACGTTTATCTTGCACATCCCATTTATGCATTACACAATTCACACACGTTACAAAACTCATTTTTGCACAAATAGTTATTTGGACTATGTAAAATGCATGCTCAATGACAATTCCTAGTACTTTACCAATTTCATGACTTAATCTCTCATCATTTCTTTGACTCACAAACTCAATTCTTTGGTAATTTGATGTCAATAACTCATCCACTAATTTTCCAATATAAATCTGTATGTGTTTAGTGGAGAGGAAACAGAGTCTCTATATATGTATATGAATATATATGTATCACTATAAATTTTATGTTTAACTCATAATATCTCCTCTTCATTCCTATTTCATTTCAACTCAACACATCACAACCTAATCAAAATCTATCATTTTCCATAATCATCAAAAACAGAAATATTCATTACGTATTTCATCACATTTTCTGCATTGCTGCACTTTCATTTTTCAACATTTTCAACCTTTTCATTCACTTCACTTTCTTCTTCTAACTATCACTTTAATCTTTCTTTCTCAGCTCAAAACATCATCATACACTTATCTCTAAATTCTACATTCATTTTTTTTTATCATCTCTAATAATACTCCAAAACTCTCTCTCTCACACACACAGATATATAGATATATATACATGAATAGTAAAAACATCAATAAAATAGAACATTACATAATAATGTTTCCAAAATTTTCTGCCCTCATCACATACACATTTTCATTACTCTTTCAACTCCAAAAATCATTTCTACAATCTCTTATAACATTTTGATCATTAAATCTAAAGAAAATCATATATATGGCATACTCAAAATATCCTCACTCATTTTCCAAAAAATTTGAATATCACTATTTTTAACCATTTAATAGTGAGCTAACGTGATGCATGCTTCATTTTATACAGAAATACAGAATCAAAACCACTTACTTGTTTAAAGCTCTAACATCTTCAAATCACATGAACCTTAGTTCCTCATGCAACCACATACATCAACTTGAAAGTTGATAGGGGGCTCGATTTTTCTTGGAATAGAAATAAGAAATATTAGAGTGGAAGTGATGACAAATAGAGAAAAGCAAGATTTAACTTCGGTGAATATTTGATGAAATGCTCTGGGTTGGAGGAACTTTAAAGAAAGAAGTTTCAAGAAGGATAAGGAGAAGGACAACAGCTAGTCTTTTAAGACAATAAAAATCTTATCTTTAACTAGGACACTTGTCCATTTCTTATCCACTTATCCACTTCCCTTTATTAAAAACTCACTTAAGAATAATTTACACTTAAGTTTATGACTTAATAAAACCACTATAATCACAATTCATAACCCCTTACTCACTTTCAAATTTTTCCCATAACACATCATTTCGGGTCAACCTTACATATTCTTTTTGAACCCGACACTGAAGTCATTTTGCAACACTTTCTTCTAAAAACATATTCCCCTATGTCTTACGTCTCCATTAACACCAAAATCATTCAATTTGGTTCCGTCCTCAATCATATTGAACCTTTTTCTTTTGGGGGCCACTAGCATAACTTTTGCTATAGGTATCAGATCAAGATCATTGTTAGATGGTTTGAAAGAGGACTTATAGGTCTATAACTTTCATGAAGACCTTGAAGGCAAGTTCTATCGTCTAGAGAGTCAAATTTGGGCCAGATGATACAAAATGAACAATACAAAAAAGTTGTTTTGCAATTGGCATAACTCTCTATAGAGATATCAGATTGAGATCATATTAGGATGATTTCAAATAGGAATTTAATATCTACATCTTTCATGAAGAAATTGGAGACAAATTCTATCACTTGAAAGGTCAAAAATGAAGCAGACGATAGGTACAGAAGAAACCAAATAAAAAAGTAGACAAATCGTGAAAATTGCTATAACTTTTCCTAAAGATATTAGATTGAGGCGCTATTTATATGGTTTGAAAGAGGACTTCAAAATCTACAATTTTTATGAAGACCTCCAAGGCAGATTCTATCTTCTAAAGGATAAAAAATGGAACAAACGATAGTGTACAAAAGGTCAAACATAGAAGAAGCAGAAAGTCAAACATAGACGATATGTCGTCATCACAGACGATATGACGTCATCATAGACGATATATTTTTACGGATGATATGACATCATCATAGAAGATATGATGTTATCACAGATGATACATTTTACAAATGATATGACACCATCACAAACGATACATTTTACTCCTGAACATCGCCCCTTATAAAGATCATAACTTTCTACTCCACTCTCCAAAACTCCCATACTATATATTCACATTAAACTTCTCCAACTTATTTTCCATCACTAAATACAACACTTAAATTTTATTTCTAGTCTTTCTACTCCATTTCATTCTACTCATTCACTATAACCACAATTCTCAATCTATCCCATTACTATTCAATATACCTGAAATGTCAATGAATGCATGTACAATTATTTTCATGTGTGCAAAGATTCAAATTCACATGCATGTATGCTGACATTCTGTTGAGCATTGAATTCAAAATTTTCTAACTCTCACATTGCTATTCTCTCCATTATTGAAATCGGGGTTCTAACCCTTAATCTGAGGATGGGATGTTACATTGTCCTTCCTTTAATGCCTTGCTATTTTTAACCTTAAGTAAACTACCTAAAATACCCCTTTATGCATTCTTACCACCGTTAATTCAACTAAACGATGAATTAAATTATACTAAAATAGGCAAAAAAAAATTAACTCCCCAAAATTCACCTATCCAAATCTCATAATTATTTAAATCATTCTTAACTAAAAACAATGTTTGGGGGCCAACATTTTTCCCACTCTTAAAAGAATTTTTTCTCGAAATTCTTTCCTGAGTCATTGAAGAGGTACGGATACTTCTCCTTCATGGCTTCCAAGGGCTCCCACGTGGCCTCTTCTATAGAATGGTTTCTCCACAGGACTTTTACTAGTTGAACTGTCTTATTTCTGAGGACCTTTTTTTTATTGTCTAGGATCTCCATTAGAGTCTCTTCATAAGTCGAATCATCTCTCAACTGAACCTCAATGGTCTTAATGATGTAAGAGGGATCTGATTTATATCTCCTCAATATGGAAACATGAAAGACATAATGAATCTGTGATAATTCTAGTGGCAGCGCTAACCTATAGGCTAATGGTTCAATCCTCTCAAGAATTTCATAAGGACTCACATATCTTGGGCTTAACTTGCTCTTCTTGCCAAATCTCATGACTCCTTTCCAAGAAGATGTCTTGTTAGCCCCAAATTTCTTTTAATATTAAGCATGATTAGATTAATTAAGTATTTGAGTTAACATTAATTTAGTTGTAAGTAAGTAAGATGTCATAAATAAATTAGTTGGCATGAATTAAATGAGTTAGGTAATAAATGAATGTGATTAAATGAGTTAGATGTAGTGAATGAGTTAATTGGGCCTTGGGCCCAAATGAATAAAGAAAGAAGAGAGGATATATATGAAATGGGTTTAAATGAAGAAGTGGGCTTGAGTAGGTTAAAGAAGGAAGGAAGAAGGAAAGAAGAGTAAGTGATTTAGGCTTTAAGTTAATGGGCTTAAGTAAATTGAGAGGAGTATAAAAGAAGAGGAATTAAATGAAATGGGTGTAGGGAAAAGAAGAAGAAATTTCGAAAATAGAGGGAGAGAAGAGAGGAGAGTGTCATGAAGGGGAGAAGAAGAAGAAAAGAAAGAGACTTGGCTAGGGCTTGGATTTCCAAGAGATCAAGAGGGTTTTCAAGAAAGTTCAAGAGGAAAAGTGAAGAGGAGAGTCTAAGTTTCACTTTGAACCAAGAAATCACTTGGTTAAGTAGAGATTCAAAGTAAGCCATGAGTTTAAAGTTTAGTTTTTACTTAGGTTTTGAGTTAGGAAGATGAAGAATAAGATGGGTCTAGTGATTCTCTAATAAATTTCATGATTTAGGTTTTTAGGTTTTTCAATTTCTAACCCTATGTTGATATGGGGTTATTTTCTTATTATGATTGAAGGAAGACAAGAAAGAGGAGAAGAACAAGAAGAGGAACTTCCTTAGGCAAGTTTAAGCAAGGATACAAGGTGGGTTTCACTTTTATCTTTATGTTTATAAGCTATAAATGCTATTTAACTAATGTAATTAATTGTTTTTCCAACTACTTTTGAGTGAGTCTTAATGATGCTATAAATTCTTGTGAATTGTTTTATGATTATACTCATGTAAGAAGTTTAGCCATAAATGCTATTTGTTATGGAATTGTTATAATGGTTAAGTTGACTTGAGATGAATGAGCATGGTTTTGATGATTGATTTGGAAATGAGATTGATGAATTGAGAATTATGACATGTGCATGAAAATGAGATTTCAAGACTATGCCAATTGGGCAACATGATTTTTTGAATGCATGAAGTATATGTTATGTGGGTAAGGTATAGTCTCCAAGAAATGTCACGTGCATCGTCGACCATGATAAGGCTTCACTACCGCCTGATTGTGGCAAGGATGTTCCTTTCAGACTCCTCAAGATTTTGCCTACATAAGATCATTAATGAGATTATGTAGTGCCATGAATATGGACTTACCGAGCCAATTATGTGGTGTTTTGTGCTTACTTGTATGAACGATGATAAACATTATATGATTGTTGCAAATATTGAAAAATGCGTGATTGATGATTGATGCATGTCTTATAAGATTGTTTGAGAATTCGCTTGAATCATAAGTAATTCAATGAACTTTGCTTATTTCCATAAATATAAACGTGTTACCCACGAGCGAAAGCTCACCCCCACCTTCCCGTCCCATCACCAGGTGAAGATCAGGATCACGAAGAATGAGCTCAAGGCATACTCCAAGATTGTGTTTTTGATGTATTATCAAGTTAACTTTTGTAAATCAATGCTTTAGATGCATTTTGAGCAAATGATGTTTTTGGCAAGTTTGTATTTTTGGGATATGATGGAGTGGCTTGAAATGCCCTCTAAAGCTTTGTAATAACTTATGATTTCATAAGAATGCAAGAATGTTCAGTTATAATGTATTTTGAGAAATCCATGTATAGTTTGGATATGTTTAGATGATTAAGAGTTTGGTTGTTGCTTTAAATGGTATTGGGAGATACCTTAGAATTGAAACATGATGAATGAGGTTGAGTATTGAGTTTCATGCAGGTTGTAGCCTTAGATTGAAGATTTGGGTTAGGAATAAAATAGGGGAGGTGCTGTCCAATTTTCTCAAAAATTGTGCAGCAACTTCCATTTGATTTTAGACTGGTTTAATGTTTGAATTGAATTGAGAGATCTTCTTGACAATTGTATTAGAAGTTTATAGCTTTCCAATGGTATATCGTTTGTCTCATTTGGAGTTAGGGTTAAAAAGTTATGAGGATTAGAACACATTCAGTCACTATTCATACTGCAAGTTTTACTGTTTCATTGGTCTTGATTGAGCAGTGATCTTTGAGTGAGTTTTTACCTTGATTAATGATGGAGTTAGCTTTAGCATCCTTCATGAGATTTGTATTTTATCTCGTTATCTTTTCATGAAGGTATAGTATGCACATATTGGAGCTAGGGGTAAGAAGTTATGAGTGTTGAAAGATGATAGTTACAAGTGAATTCCAGGATGAGAGGTTGGAAGTTTTGAGAAATGGCGTGTCCGATAAACGGACACGAATGTCCGTTAAATGGACAGCTACGGGTGCTAAAACACCCCTTTGCCTACTTATGTCCGTTAAACGGACACCCCCGTCCATTTAACGGACAAACACGAAACTTTTGGTACCCATCCACCCGTATGTGTCCGTTAAACGGACTCACCTGTCCGTTTAACAGACAGGTACGGGAAAAACAGTGTTTTGAAAATTGGCGTGTCCGTTAAACGGACACTAATGTCCGTTAAACCGACAGCGTCGGGTGCCAGAACACCCCTTCCCCTGCCCATGTCCGTTTAACGGACATTTGCGAACCGATTAGAACACCTTCACCCGAATGTGTCCGTTAAACGGACATGGCTGTCCATTTAACGGACAGCTACGGGAAAAGTGGCATTTTGGACTTTGTTAGAAGCCGAAGTTGGTTTTGTGGTCTTCATAAGAGTTGTATATCTAGATGTCTAATTTCAAATGGTGAAAGAAAGAACACTTTTAGAACTCTAGATTAAAAGTTATGGCAATCGCGCCAAAAGCGTTTCAAGGTGATTTTGGAAGTGAGCATGGTCTACTTTTTTGAGCATAATTTCCTCATACGACCTCCAAATGAGGTGAGGCTTGAACCATTGGATTTATAAGACATATATCCTTCACTACATAAAATTTGGAATCAATTGGAGTCAAATTGAGAAAGTTTGCATTAAAAGAAGTGAGAGGCCAGTTAAGAGAGCATGTTTCGGGCATGAACTCTTTTAGGTTTTTGAAGCATATCTTGAGTTATATAACTCCGATTGAGGTGATTCTTGCTTCTATGCGAACTTGAGACTTTAAGCTATATTTGTTATGATTAAGGCAATAAGTGATTATGATGAATAGGTAGTGTGCGCTCATCACTTTTATGGAACAACAACTTATAACACTGAAATGTCGTAAGTGCAAGGTTTCAGGAGTACGATAGTTAAGCAGTTGGGTCACGAGATTCGACATCTATGGTATCAAAGCAAGTGTGATAAGCATAAGTTCCATGTATTTGGGTCTCGGATCCAACAGTTGGGGTCCGGTCTACGGATCGGGTTCCAACATCTGTGGTATCAGAGCGAAACCGGGTTTAGGGTTTCCTAGGAACCTTAGTGGGATGTCTAAGGGTCAAGTCATCATGCATTTTCCTACGTGAATTATATGAATCATGTGCATTATTTTAAATGCATAACATGCAACATTGCTTTCAAATGAGTGAATTGACTTATTTTAAATCGATTTACATGAATTGAACTTGTTTTATGTGAACTAAAGATTTTCACCGATTTTTAAATCAAGGAGTAATGTCACCGAAAGAGAACTCGAGGAGCTCAATCTCGCCCAGCCTCAAAGACGGAAGTACGGATGAGTCGATGTTCCGCAGATGGGGACCTTCCACATGCTTCCGATTACGAGGCACCCAAAGTGCAACATGAGGCACCTCCGCCGCCCTCCTCAAGTGAATCCTATGGACCTCGGTTCTTTCAGCCTTCGCCTGAGCTTTACCTATGCCATGGGACAAGGAAGACAAGCTCAAGTGCCAGCTCCAGCAGAGAGGGGCGGGCAGTATGATAAGCTCCGGAAGTATGGAGCAGTTGACTTCAGCGGGACTACGAATCCCGAGGAAGCCGAAGCATGGTTGAAGAGGACCGAGAGGGTCCTGAATCAGATGAAGTGTACTGATGACGAGAAGCTCGACTATGCAGCTAGTTTACTGCAAGGGGATGCACTGCATTGGTGGGAGTCAGTGCCCCTCAGTCAGGAAGTACCTCCGGTGTTGACATGGAGGGAATTCCTAGAGGCCTTTCGGAGGAAGTACTTCTCAATGGTCTACATGCAGGAGAAGGTCAGGGAATTCTTGAATCTCACTCAGAGGGAGCTGAGTGTGGCAGAGTACGAGTTGAAGTTTACCTAGCTGTCACGGTATGCAGCTAACATTGTGGCAACTGAAGAGGATAACTGTCGAAAGTTTGAGGGCGGATTACACCTAGGGATCAGGGAGAAGGTGCTGATCCACAATTTTCATGATTACCAGCAGCTTGTGGATGCAGCTCTACAGGCTGAGAAGTTAGAGAATATAAGGGCGGAAGTGACTAAGAAGAGGAAGAACAGAGAGCAGTTCTCCAGAAAAGGCATGAGTGCTCCAGCACCTGGAAGGAGCACTAGAACCTATCATACTCAGAGTGAGGTGGGTAGCAGTGGTCCTGCTAAGAGCAAGCAGCCAAGAGCTACTTCAGTACAGGCCTCAAGAGTGGCCAGCCCAGGGTGGACAAGTAGGGGTAACTTCGCAAATCCCCAATGTGACCATTGTGGGAAGTTTCATAAAGGGGAGTGTTTGATGAAAATTGGAGCCTGTTTTCAATGTGGTGAAAGAGGGCACAGGATCAAGGATTGTCCGCATGCTGTCAGGCAAGAAGGGTCGCAGTCGCAGGCCCCAAGGAGAGCGTATGCGGGGAGGCACTGCCATTCTGAAGTAGGCGCCTGAGGCTGTGAAGAAGACTAATCTTCCAGGGAGGCCGAGGGGCCAAGGTCAGGCACCAGCCAGGGTATTTGCCATGACTAGAGAAGAAGCTGCAGCCGCTCCGGAAGTAGTGACGGGTATGGCTATGCTATTTGACTCTCCTGTTTATGTGTTAATTGATACTGGCTCTACACATTCGTTTGTATCTGCAAGTATGAATTTGCATGCTGTATGTCCTGAGACTATGGATAACTTTCTGGTTGTTAGTACTCCTTTAGGGAGTAAGGTGGTGATTAGTTTGATCTATAAGAATTGTGAGCTCAGTATCGACGGTGCTAGACTGGTAGTAGATCTACTACCTCTAGACCTTCAAGGATTGGATGTTATATTGGAGATGGATGTCATGGAGAGGTACAAAGCGAAGCTAGACTGTAGTTTGAAAGAAGTAGAATTTGATCTAGAAAATGATCAGAAGATAGTCTTCAAGGGGGACAGGAAACTGCCAGTGCCGAGGATCATTTCGGCTATGTTAGTTGACAATATGATGAGCCAAGGGTGTGAGGCCTTCTTGGCGCATGTAGTGGATCGAAGTGAATGTGGGCGATTAGAAGATTTTCAGTTGTGAGGAGTTTCGATGTATTTCGGAAGAATTACGGGGTTGCCGCGGTGAGGGAAATTGAGTTGAAATTGACTTGATTCCTGAATCGCGCCAATCTCCATACCACCCTACAGGGATGGCTCCAATTGAGTTGAGAGAACTCAAGGAGCAATTGCAGAATTGTTGGAGAAGCGGTTCATCAGGCCGAGTTCTTCACCTTGGGGAGCTCCTATCTGTTTGTTAGGAAGAAGGATGAAACATGGAGGATGTGCATAGACTACGTAAAGCTTAACAAGATGACGATTGAATAAGTATCCGTTGCCACGGATAGATGATTTATTTGATCAGCTGTAAGGAGCAAGGGTCTTTTCGAAGATTGACTTAAGATCAGGTTACCATCAACTCCGAATCAGGGAGTCTGATGTTAACAAGATAGCTTCGGGACCTGATTCTGAGCACTATGAATTGAGTCATGCCTTCGGATTGACCAATGCTCCAGCTGTCTTCATGGATCTGATGAATAGGGTGTTTAATGAATTTTTAGATCAGTTTGTCATTATGTTCATTGACGACATTTTGGTCTATTCTAAGGATGAAGAAGAGCATGAACAGCATCTCAGGATAGTATTGCGAGATTGAGAGAGCAGAGTCTGATGCCAAATTCAGAAGTGTGAATTTTGGTCGCGTGAAGTAGTTTTCCTTGGACATGTGATTTCGGCAAAGGGATTCATGTTGATCCGAGGAAAGTAGAAGCGATGAGTGAATTGGCAAGAGCCTAAGATGTTGAAAGAGGTAAGAAGCTTCCTAGGTTTGGCGGTGTTATTATAGGAGATTCGTGGAAGGATTCTCGATGATAGCGCCCTATGACTAAGTCATTAAGAAAAATCAGCAGCTCATATGGAGTGAGGAATGTCGGAAGAGCTTTGAGGAGCTCAAGAACAGATTGACAAGTGCTCCAAGATTGGTTTTGCCCAATGGAGACCGAGGGTATCTGATGTATGATGATGCTTCGAGGAAGGGTTTAGGATGTGTCTTGTGCAGAGGATGACAGGGTAATAGCCTATGCTTCACGGCGGTTGAAGCGAAGATGAGTTAAATTATCCGACTCATAACTTGGAGTTAGCAGGTAATTTTTGCCTTAAAGATTTGGAGACACTACCTATATGGGGTTCAAACTAGGATCTTCACGGACCACAAAAGTCTTAAGTACATTATGAGTCGAAAGAGTTGAATTTAAGCGCGAGACGATGGTTGGAGTTGCTTTCGAGGACTATGACACGATGATAGAGTATCATCCAGCAAAGGCGAATGTAGTGGCAGATGCTTTGAGCAGGAAGTCGTCCATATCTTATGTGCAATCAGTTTACTTGCCTCTGTTGGAACAGATGGCCAAGTTGAAGATCAGTTTAAAGCAGGATGAATCAGATGGTATTTTTGCTCAATTCAGGGTGAGACCTATCCTTAGGGAGAAGGTCAAGGAGTTGCAAGAGCAGGATACAGAATTGAGTAAGTTGAGAGATGAAATTCAACATGGTAAGCAGTCAGAAGTACAAGTAAGGGATGATGGGCTAATGGTAGTCGGAAACCGGTTATGTATTCCAAATGATAAGGCAGTTAAGGATGAGATCATGGATGAGGCACACAATGCGCCTTATTCCATGCACCCAGGCAGCACCAGAATGTACAGAGATTTGAAGGAACATTTTTGGTGGAAAGGTATGAAGAGAGATGTAGCTGAATATGTGGGCAGGTGTTTAGTGTGTCAGCAAGTTAAGGCTGAACACCAAGCTCCTTTAGGCATGTTGCAGCCATTTCCATTCCTGAATGGAAGTGGCAAAGGATCACGATGGATTTTCTGATGGGTTTGCCTAGGACCAGCAAGAAGCATGATGTCATTTGGGTTATTGTTGATCGGTTGACCAAGTCAGCCCATTTTCTGACAATCAAGCAAACAGATTCATTGCAAGTCTTAGCCAGGAAATATATTGATGAAGTGGTAAGGTTGCATGGAGTTCCGGATTCTATAGTATCCGACAGGGATCCTCGATTTACATCGAGATTTTGGGGAAGTTTGCAGGAAGCATTAGGAACTAAACTGAATTTCAGTACGGCGTTTCATCCTCAGACGGATGGTCAGTCTGAGAGGACAATCCAGACTCTAGAAGGGATGCTTAGAGCATGTGTCATGGACTTCAGAGGAGCATGGGATGATCATTTGCCTTTGGTCGAATTTGCCTATAACAATTCGTACCATTCGAGCATACAGATGGCTCCTTATGAAGCCCTATATGGCAGGAGATGCAGGACTCCCATATGTTGGGATGAAGAAGGTGAAAGGAAGCGATGGGACCGAATTGGTCCGATGACGATGGATAAGATTGATCGATTAGCGGCGACTTAAAGCGCGTGCAGAGACGAGAATGAAAAGTTATGCTGATGCTCATCGGAAAGAAATGGAATATGCAGTGGGTGACAAGGTATTCCTCAAGACGTCTCCATGGAAGGGGGTTATGAGATTCGGCAAGAAGGAGAAGTTAAGTCCTCGCTATGTGGGTCCGTATGAAGTATTGAGAGGATTGGGCCGTTGGCCTATAGATTAGCATTATCGCGGGTGTCACGATTCATGATGTATTTCAAGTCTCGATCTTTGAGAAGGTACAGATCGGATCCTTCACATCATTCGACCTCGAAGTTCAAATGAGTGATGATCTCGAGTTATGAAGAAATGCCTGTGGCAATGCTCGACAAGCAAGGATAAGATCCTCGTGAATAAGACAATCAAGCTTAGTCAAAGTCTTGTGGAGAAATCATGCAATTGAAGAGGCGTGGGAACCTTTGGATGCAATGCAGAGCAAAGATCCACACCTCTTCAATGAATCAGGTAAGAATTTCGAGGACGAAATTTCTTAAGGGGGGAGAAATGTTAGCCCCAAAATTATTTTTTTTAATGTTAAGCATGATTAGATTAATTAAGTATTTGAGTTAGCATTAATTTAGTTGTAAGTAAGTAAGATGTCATAAATAAATTAGTTGGCATGAATTAAATGAGTTAGGTAATAAATGAATGTGATTAAATGAGTTAGATGTAGTGAATGAGTTAATTGGGCCTTGGGCCCAAATGAATAAAGAAAGAAGAGAGGATATATATGAAATGGGTTTAAATGAAGAAGTGGGCTTGAGTAGGTTAAAGAAGGAAGGAAGAAGGAAAGAAGAGTAAGTGATTTGGGCTTTAAGTTAATGGGCTTAAGTAAATTGAGAGGAGTATAAAAGAAGAGGAATTAAATGAAATGGGTGTAGGGAAAAGAAGAAGAAATTTCGAAAATAGAGGGAGAGAAGAGAGGAGAGTGTCGTGAAGGGGAGAAGAAGAAGAAAAGAAAGAGACTTGGATAGGGCTTGGATTTCCAAGAGATCAAGAGGGTTTTTCAAGAAAGTTCAAGAGGAAAAAGTGAAGAGGAGAGTCTAAGCTTCACTTTGAACCAAGAAATCACTTGGTTAAGTAGAGATTCAAGGTAAGCCATGAGTTTAAAGTTTAGTTTTTACTTAGGTTTTGAGTTAGGAAGATGAAGAATAAGATGGGTCTAGTGATTCTCTAATAAATTTCATGATTTAGGTTTTTAGGTTTTTCAATTTCTAACCCTATGTTGATATGGGGTTATTTTCTTGTTATGATTGAAGGAAGACAAGAAAGAGGAGAAGAACAAGAAGAGGAACTTCCTTAGGCAAGTTTAAGCAAGGATACAAGGTGGGTTTCACTTTTATCTTTATGTTTATAAGCTATAAATGCTATTTAACTAATGTAATTAATTGTTTTTCCAACTACTTTTGAGTGAGTCTTAATGATGCTATAAATGCTTGTGAATTGTTTTATGATTATACTCATGTAAGAAGTTTAGCCATAAATGCTATTTGTTATGGAATTGTTATAATGGTTAAGTTGACTTGAGATGAATGAGCATGGTTTTGATGATTGATTTGGAAATGAGATTGATGAATTGAGAATTATGACATGTGCATGAAAATGAGATTTCAAGACTATGCCAATTGGGCAACATGATGTTTTGAATGCATGAAGTATATGTTATGTGGGTAAGGTATAGTCCCCGAAATGTCACGCACGCCGACCATGATAAGGCTTCACTACCGCCTTGTGGCAAGGATGTTCCTTTCAGACTCCTCAAGATTTTGCCTACATAAGATCATTAATGAGATTATGTAGTGCCATGAATATGGACTTACCGAGCCAATTATGTGGTATTTTGTGCTTACTTGTATGAACGATAATAAACATTACATGATTGTTGCAAATATTGCAAAATGCGTGATTGATGATTGATGCATGTCTTATAAGATTGTTTGAGAATTCGCTTGAATCATAAGTAATTCAATGAACTTTGCTTATTTCCATAAATATAAACGTGTTACCCACGAGCGAAAGCTCACCCCCACCTTCCCGTCCCATCTCCAGGTGAAGATCGGGATCACGAAGAATGAGCTCAAGGCATACTCCAAGATTGTGTTTTTGATGTATTATCAAGTTAACTTTTGTAAATCAATGCTTTAGATGCATTTTGAGCAAATGATGTTTTTGGCAAGTTTTTATTTTTGGGATATGATGGAGTGGCTTGAAATGCCCTCTAAAGCTTTGTAATAACTTATGATTTCATATGAATGCAAGAATGTTCAGTTATAATGTATTTTGAGAAATCCATGTATGTTTAAGACAATTGCATCCTTGTTATAGTTTGGATATGTTTAGATGATTAAGAGTGTGGTTGTTGCTTTAAATGGTATTGGGAGATACCTTAGAATTGAAACATGATGAATGAGGTTGAGTATTGAGTTTCATGCAGGTTGTAGCCTTAGATTGAAGATTTGGGTTAGCAATAAAATAGGGGAGGTGCTGTCCAATTTTTCCAAAAATTGTGCAGCAACTTCCATTTGATTTTTGACCGGTTTAATGTTTGAATTGAATTGAGAGATCTTCTTGACAATTATACTAGAAGTTTAGAGCTTTCCAATGGTATATCGTTTGTCTCATTTGGAGTTAGGGTTAAAAAGTTATGAGGATTAGAATACATTCAGTCACTATTCATGCTACAAGTTTTACTGTTTCATTGGTCTTGATTTAGCAGTGATCTTTGAGTGAGTTTTTACCTTGATTAATGATGGAGTTAGCTTTAGTATCCTTCATAAGATTTGTATTTTATCTCGTTATCTTTTCATGAAGGTATAGTTTGCACATATTGGAGCTAGGGGTAAGAAGTTATGAGTGTTGAAAGATGATAGTTACAAGTGAATTCCAGGATGAGAGGTTGGAAGTTTTGAGAAATGGCATGTCCGTTAAACGGACACGAATGTCCGTTAAACGGACAGCTACGGGTGCTAAAACACCCCTTCACCTACCCATGTCCGTTAAACGGACACTTCCATCCGTTTAACAGACAAACACGAAGCTTTTGGTACCCATCCACCCGTATGTGTCCGTTAAACGGACACACCTGTCCGTTTAACGGATAGGTACGGGAAAAACAGTGTTTTGGAAATTGGCGTGTCCGTTAAATGGACACTAATGTCTGTTAAACAGACAGCCTCGGGTTCCAGAACACCCCTTCCCCTGCCCATGTCCGTTAAACGGACTTGCATGTCCGTTTAACGGACATTTGCGAACCGATTAGAACACCTTCACCCGAATGTGTCCGTTAAACGGACATGGCTGTCCGTTTAACGGACAGCTACGGGAAAAGTGGCATTTTGGACTTTGTTAGAAGCCGAAGTTGGTTTTGTGGTCTTCATAAGAGTTGTATATCTAGATGTCTAATTTCAAATGGTGAAAGAACGAACACTTTTGGACCTGTATATTAAAAGTTATGACAATCGCGCCAAAAGAGTTTCAAGGTGATTTTGGAAGTGAGCATGGTCTACTTTTTTTAGCATAATTTCCTCATACGACCTACAAATGAGGTGAGGCTTGAACCATTGGATTTATAAGACATATATCCTTCACTCCATAAAATTTGGAATCAATTCGAGTCAAATTGAGAAAGTTTGCATTAAACGAAGTGAGAGGCCAGTTAAGAGAGCATGTTTCGGGCATGAACTCTTTTAGGTTTTTGAAGCATATCTTGAGTTATATAACTCCGATTGAGGTGATTCTTGCCTCTATGCGAACTTGAGACTTTAAGCTATATTTGTTATGATTAAGGCAATAAGTGATTATGATGAATAGGTAGTGTGCGCTCATCACTTTTATGGAACAACAACTTATAACACTGAAATGTCGTAAGTGCAAGGTTTCAGGAGTACGATAGTTAAGCAGTTGGGCCACGAGATCCGACATCTATGGTATCAAAGAAAGTGTGATAAGTATAAGTTCTATGTAGTTGGGTCTCGGATCCAACAGTTGGGGTCCGGTCTATGGATCGGGTTCTAACATGTCTTACTATCTCGAAGTAAACCGAAGATCTCTGTCAGAAACTATAGAGTCGAGAATTTCATACAGTCTTACTATCTCATCAATATACTTATTTGCTAGCACATGTAGAGAATCAGTCTGTTTAATTTCTAAAAAATGGGCTGACTTCGTCAAACAATCAACAATAACCCATATGACATCATGTTTCTGACTCAGGAATGGACAATAGCTTTAACTTTCCTGAAGGTACTTGGTGTTCAGCGCTGACTTACTGACAAACTAGATACTTACTTGCATATTCTTTTATATCTCTCTTTATGCCTTTCTATCAAAAATGCTCTTTTAGATCTTTGTACATCCTAGTGCTACTTGGGTACATGATATAAGGCACATTGTGTGTCTCATCAAGTATCTCATCCTTTACTTTGATATTCGGGATACAAAGTCTGTTCCCTATAACCATAAGTCCATCATCCCTCACTACCACTTCAGATTTCTTGCCATTCTGAATTTCTTCTCGGAGCTTACTCAATTTTACATCCTGTGCTTGTAACTCCCTAACCTTCTCTCTAGGTATTGGTTTCACTTTGAAAGTAACAACAATACAATCAGGTTCCTTCTATTTCAAACTTATCCTAAGCTTAGCCATCTCTTCCAATAACAACAGATAAACTATCTGAACGTGGGCTATTGAGGATTTCCTGCTCAAAGCATTTGTCATACATTTGCCTTCCATGGATAATACTCAATCAGCATATTATAATCCTTGAGTAACTCTAGCCACCTTCTCTGTCTCAAATTCAATCCTTTCTGGCTCAATAAGTACTTAAGACTTTTATGATCAGTAAAAATTATCGTTTGAACTCCATACAGATAATATCTCCAAATTTTCAAGGCAAAGATTACTGCTGCTAATTTTAGATCATGAGTCGGGTAATTTAACTCATAAGGCTTTAGTTTCTGTGAAGCATAAGCTATTACCCTATCTGCTTGCATCAACATATAATCCAAACCCTTTCTTGAAGCATCATTATAAATCGTATGACCCTCATCTCCCATAGGCAAAGTCAGAATTGGAGCACTTGTCAATCTGTGCTTAAGCTCCTCAAAGCTCTTCTGGCATTCCTTATTCTAGATAAACTTCTGATTCTTCCTCAATAACCTGGTTAGTGGAGCAGCTATCATAGAGACTCCTTCCATAGAGCACCTATAATAACCTGCCAAACCCAGAAAATTTGTCACTTCTGTCACTGTCTTGGATGCGTGCCACTTCACCACTGCTTCAATTTTTTTTGGATCAACATGTACCCCATCCTCAGAAATTACATGTCCAAAGAATACCACCTCATGAAGTCAAAATTCACATTTGTTAAATTTGGCATAAAGTTCCCTCTCCCTTAGTGTCTACAATACTATCCTGAGATGTTTCTCATGCTCCTCTTCACTCTTGGAATAAACTAGAATGTCATTTATAAACACTATGATAAACTGATCCAAATACTTCTTGAAGACCCTAATTATAAGATCTATAAACGTAGCTGGAACATTGGTCAATCCGAATGGCATGACTAGGAACTCGTAATGCCCATAATGAATCCTAAAGACTATCTTGCTTACATCAGACTCCTTTATCCTGAGTTGATGATAGCCTGACCTGAGATCAATTTTGGAAAAAACTTTTGCTCTTTGTAGCTGGTCAAACAGATCATCAATATGGGGCAGAGGATAATTGTTCTTAATAGTCACCTTGTTGAGTCTCTGGTAGTCAATACACATCCGTCATGTTCCGTCCTTTTTTTTTAACAAATAGAACGGGTGCTCCCCAAAGTGACAAACTCAATCTTATGTACCCCTTCTTTGATAGTTCTTCCAACAATTCCTTAATCTCCTTCAGCTCAGCTGGAGCTATTCTGTAGGATGGTATAGAGATGGGTGCAGTGTCGGGAATTAAGTCGATAGTAAACTCGATTTTCCCCACCAGTAGCAAACTAGGTAAGTCTTCTGGAAACACGTTTGTAAATTTCCTCATAAGTGAAAAATCTTCTAACTTCACTTCATTCACATCAGTGTCCACGACGTGTGCTAAAAATATTTCACACCCTTTTATCATCATCCTATTTGCTAACAAAGCCGAAACAATCTTGGGTGATGGTGTCCTTCTATCTCCTTTGAAAGTCACCTTCTTACTATTACCAAGATCAAACTCTGCCTCTTCAAGGCCACAATCTAACTTTGCACAATATTTCTCCATGGCATCCATTCCTAGTATCACATCTAGACTCTTTGACTCCAACGGTAGCAAATCCACTACCAGTTTAGCACCCTCAATAAACAATTTACAATCCTTATACACTTAACTTATTATGACCTCTCTCCCTAAGGGAGTACTAACAATCAAGGGACTATCCATGGGCACCAATTTAACATCAAGCAAAATCATGCTTGTAGAAACAAATGAATGTGTGGAGCCTGAATCAATCAAAAAATATACTTCAGAGTTAAATAACTGAGCTATACCCCTGATAACTTCAGGTGCGGCTGTTGCTTCCTCTCTAGTCATAGCAAATACCTTGGCCTGTGCCTGACCTCTTAGCTTTCCTAAAGGAATAATCTTCCTCGCCGCTGCAAAACTGCCCACCTCAGTGACTGGCCTAGTTCCCACTATTTCAACTCTCCTCGGGGTTTGCAACAACGACCCCTTTTGCCTCGGTATCTAGGGACAATCTTTGATCATGTGTTCCTTCTCCCCATATTAAAAACATGCTCTAAGTAACTTGAAGCACTCTCCTTTGTGAAGTTTCCCATAATGCTCACATTGGGGGTTTATGTATCTACTCCTCTTCGTCCTTCCAGTGCCTCCCACATTTGAGTCTTTCCCTGAAACTGCCCTTACTTGCTTGTTAGTCAGGGCCACTACTTACCGCTTCACTCTGAGTGTGGTAACTTTTTGTACTCCTCTTAGGCATTGGAGCACTCATTTCCTTCTTGGAAGACTGCTCCCTATTTACTTCATATTTTATATTCTCCAGTTTCTCAGCCTAGAGTGTAGCATCTACAAACTTTTGGAAGCCATAGAAGTTATTGTTAGGCCCCGAATTTTTTTTTATGATGTCATTAAGCATGATTTGTGGTAATTATGTGATTATTCTTTAGTTTGAGTTAATTGAGGGTATTTTGGGAAGTTACTTATGTTAGCATAGATTTGGGCTTATCTAAGAGGGGTAAGTTGGTCTTTTCCCATACCTTAGGTTAAGAGGAGAGAAACGAAGAAGAGGGAAAGGAAGAAAGAAAAAGAAGAGGAAAAGAAGGAGGAAGCGTCGTCGAGAGGAGGAAGAAGAGAAGAAGAAAGAGTTTGGGATTTCAGTGATTTCGACGATTTTAAAGCTTCAATCGGTAAGTTTAAGTCCTTTCTATCTTGTTTATGGTAGGATTAAACCTTAGGATCGTGTGGATTAAGTAGAATCGAAGGTTTTAGGGTTTTTGGGTGAAAATGTAGAGATTTCCTTATGTTGATGAGTTTGTGTTAGATTTGAAGCTTAGAATGGGTTAGAAATGTTGTAGAGGACTGGATCTATAGTTTGGTTATGTTGCATTTGAGTTTAGAAGAGGATTTGAGATGAGATATGCAGAAATTGGAGTTCGGGGGTCGGTTCTTCGACGCAGACGTCGCGACGTGCGTATGAATAGCGCCGCGACGTGTGAGGAAGGGAGCCACATCGCGACGTGTAAATAATTTTACGATTATTCGTCGGGACGCGTGGAGCGCAGGAGTCGTCGCGACCTGTGATATTTATTCGCCGCGACGAGAGAATCGGCCTTCGTCGTGACGTGCGAACCTGTGTTCGCCGCGACGTCTTGAGTAGGGTGCCGCCACAAGACGCTTGTGGTCGCCATGACGAAGCGAAGCCGTTCGCCGCAACCGCCGCCAAGCGAGCCCCTTGTTTTTCAAAATTGAGATTTTTGGTATTTTGGGCATATCTTTTGGTGTAGATGTCCAATTGAGGTGATTTTTAAGCCGTTGTGAACTAGAGATCAGGGGCTACAAGTTGTCTGAAGAAGGAACTTCAGAAATTGTTTGAAGGGTTTGGAATTTTAGGAGGAGGTCGAATGGAGATTTTTAATGCATTATTTTGACTCTTCAAGCTTTGATTATTTTATGTGGATATTGATTGGATGGAAACTTGGTTGTTTTAGGAAACCAAGGTGACCCGATTTCATTGCAAGAGGAAGGACATTCGTGAATTGGATTCTCAAGCGATCTTAGGTGGGTAATATACTTATAGTTATTGTGTGATTAGGCAATTTCTTGCCTATGTGTGAATATATGTTATATGTTATGCATGATTAAATGTGATGAATTGAATGACTTTGATTATCACATATTTGGAAAGAAGCATGAAAATTGATAGCATTACATAGATTTTGAGCATGTTATGCCTAGACTTCGGTCATGGCATTTTGATTAAACGAAAGACATGATAGAATATCATATGATAGAATGATTGTGAGCATGATTATATGCTTTTGTTTGGGCGAGAGTGGAACCATTTAGTTAAATCACGTGCACGTGAACAAGAGCCTTCTCCCGGCTGCCCGCTTGTGGCCTATGAGCTCCGAATGGACTCATTTCGTTCATGGTTAAACTTCGGTTTCTCCCTTTTGTTTCCATGGAACCCTCGAGCCATTGTGATGTGCATTGCATATGTGAATTGATCATAGTGAAGCATACTTTGTGACATAATTTATGAATTGAATTAATTGTCTTGAATGCATAAATTGTTTGAGTAGTATGTGAATGCTGGAATCACTGTCTGTATAGATATAATATATATACATTCATATGCTGGGATTTGTGCTAATTGCCAATGGCTATAATTATATTAGCCACTGAGCTGTGTAGCTCAACCCATTATCTTTCCCTCCTCAAAAAGTGCGGTCGGGGCGATTGTTGACTTTGCGCGGCATCGAAACTTCGGACAAATTAGGAGCTTTGTATTAAGTTCAGTATTTTGTTGGCCCTCAAGCATATTAACATGGAGCATAACTCATGAATTTTGGATTTTATATTCATCTTGTATTACACTACAATTGAGAATACTTGTTGAATTTCCTTAATTTTGCAATGGTATGAAATCCCCATGGTTATGGGGTCTTTAATCATAGTTGTGAATGTTATAGAAATGTATGTGTGTACTGACCGATCATTTTGTATAAAAATGTTGGGATCCGGCGGTATTTAGGTATTGAATCTTGGCAGCCCGAGGGGTGCCCTCGAGGATTTGGACATCTGGGCCCGAGCCCAACATGTTTGGTATCGAGGCGCCTAGGTTTAGGTGTCCTTGGCTTAGAATGCATAATAGGATTGTGTGATATATGATTACTTGTTGCATTGTTCGTGACATGCATATCTTGCATACATGTAGATTGTCACATAGCTAATTCTTAGTGTTTCCATTTGAAGATGCGATGCCACCTCGTAGAAGGACACGAGGTGCTATACAAGGGTCTCACTTGCACGACTCTCCGACTAGGGAGGAGAGGACCGATAGTCTGTAGCCCCAATGCATGTTGAGGCTTCGGTGGGGCTAGAGAGTGAGCCCGTCGTTCACGACTCGAGAATCGCCGATTCCGCCAGAGCGCAAGTGCCCCATTTGATCCGAGGATGTTTGAGCCTTTACTCGAGCGTTTGTTCAAAGCTATGGGCGGATGCCACAACCTACTGCTCTAGCCCCAGTTAAGAGGGAAAACAATTCAACAAGTGAGAAAGTATGGGCGATGGACTTCTTTGGGACGGTGATCCCGAGGAAGTCGAGACATGGTTGGAGGAGGAACGGGTGATGGATCGGATGGATTGTGAGGAGGACGAGAGAGTTGTTTATCTTTGCCCGACTTGTTGCGGGAGATGCTCTGCCTTTGGTGGGAGACCGTGCGGGCGGTCGAGATGAGGCCGTGGGGTTGGCATGGCGAGGATTTTGTGGTATGTTTAAGAAGAAATATCTATCGAGGTTTATGTCCAGTAGAAGCGAGAGGAGTTTTGAGTCTCACTCGAGAGGATATGACGATTCTTGAGTATGGCGTCGGTTCACACAATGTTGTCGGTATGCTTGATTTGATGTTGGCGAGGCTGCGGATGTCGTCGATTTGAGTGAACTACATTTGGCCATCGAGAGAAGGTGATTGTCGAAATTTCAATGACTTTTAGCGATTAGTTGAGGACTCTTGGTGGAGAACATAGAGAATATCAAAGTCTTGTGAATAAGAAGAGGAAGAGCAGAGAGCGATTAGAGGAGGTAGCACTAGTACTCCTATGCCGACAGAGTCTTTAGGAGCTTCCCACGATCGATCGACGAGGAGGCGATGGTGTCGATCGGTAGGGCGATGAGGACTTCTTGTTTCTCACCAAGCTTCTACGGTGGGCGGCGATAGGAGGAGATGGGGACAGTCATCGGTTCTAAGTGTGTGAGCACTTGTGGTGATTTCATGGTGGAGAGTGTTCTGGATTGACGGGTGCATGCTTATTTGTGGGCGAAAGGACACAGGCTAGAGAGTGTCTCGGCCGTCCGGAGAGAGGATCTCGATCTGAGCTCTAGGAGGACAGAGACTGTGGGTCGAGGACTTCGATAGAGGTGGGCGATTACGATCTTGCCAAGAGGGTGAGTCTTCGGGACGGCCAGGAGGGCGAGCACCGGCCGAGGTGTTTGCTATGGCGGGAGGATCAGAGGCCGCGCCGGATGTTATTCTTGGTATGGCTCGATTGTTTTCTAATGATGTGCTTGTGTTGATTGACCTGTGGTCTACTCACTCGTTTGTTTCAAATGAGTAGACCTATGTGTGATAGGGCTGTGAGTCCGTTGGATACTCATTGTTGGTGAGTACTCCGATCGGTCGATATATTGTGGTTAGTCGGTGTTGAGAGATTGTGAGATTTGTATTGGTGGAGCACTTCTAGTGGTAGATTTGATGCCACCAAGATGGGAGGCTTGGATGTGATTTTGGGTATGGATACCTTGGAAAGGTACAATGCCCGATTGGATTAATAAGCGAAGGCGGTAGAGTTTGAATTAGATGATGGCAGCGAGTAATGTTTTACGGGGATAGAAAGGCAAGTCCGCTCAGATTTGTTTCGGCTTTGACTGCAGAGAAGATGTTGAGGTCAGGATGTGAGGCGTTTTTGGCTTATGTGATGGATTCCAGAGCAGACAGAGGGAAGTTAGAGGATATTCCAAAGAGTGGTCGATTTCTCGGATGTCTTTCCCGAGGAATTGCTCGGACTCTGCCACTTCGGGGATCGAGTTTCCGATCGAGCTTTTGTCAGGTTCAGCCCCGATTTCGATTCCGCTTTATAGGATGGCTCCGGCAGAATTGAAAGTGTTGAAGGAGCAGTTAGAGGAGTTGTTAGAGAAGGGATATATTCGCCCGAGTTCCTCGCCTTGGGGAGCTCCGGTTCTTTTTGTGAAGAAGAAGGATGGATCTTTGAGGATGTGTGGACTACGGTGAAGTTGAATCGATTATGGTGAAAATCGGT
Source organism: Erythroxylum novogranatense (assembly GCA_029891385.1). NCBI lineage: Eukaryota > Viridiplantae > Streptophyta > Magnoliopsida > Malpighiales > Erythroxylaceae > Erythroxylum > Erythroxylum novogranatense. The sequence goes on from CM057232.1 coordinate 52,789,899, forward strand.
ATCCGCTTCCTCGCATTGATGACTTGTTTGATCAATTGCAAGGAGCGAGTCTTCTAAGATAGACTTGAGATCGGGTTATCATCGATTGAGGATTAAGGAGTCGGATGTGCGAAGTGCGCTTTCAGGACTCGTTATGGGCACTTTGAGTTTTTGGTGATGCCTTTCGGATTGACAAATGCTCCGACTTTATGGATTTGATGAATCGGTGTTCAAGCCATTCTTGGACCAATTTATCATTGTCTTCATTGATGATATATTGGTGTATTCCAAGAGTGATCGGGAGCATGAGGAGCATTTGAGGATTTCTTTGGAGACTTTGAGGAGTAATGAGTTGTATGCCAAATTAGAAATGCGAATTTTGACCGAGAGAAGTATCCTTTCTTGGGCGTGTGATCTCCGGCGAGGTGCATGTGGATCCGAAGAAGATAGAGGCTATAGTGGATTGGGAGGTGCCGAAGAATGTAGCAGAGGTGAGGAGTTTTCTGGGTTTGGCAAGCTACTACAGACGGTTTGTGGAGGGATTTTCGATGATATCCGCTCTGATGACGAAGTTGTTGAGAAAGAATCGAAGTTTATGCAGGTGAGGAGTGTCATAGGAGCTTCGAGGAGCTTAAGCGCAGATTGACGAGTGCTCTGATTCTGGTTTTGCCTTCTGGAGATGAGGGCTATTCGGTGTACAGTAATGCTTCGAGGAAGGGTCTTGGATGTGTTTTGATGCAGGGAGATCGGGTAATTGCATATGCTTCGAGGCAGTTGAAGCCTTATGAGCTGAATTATCCGACGCACGATTTGGAGTTAGCAGCGGTGATATTTGCCTTGAAGATTTGGAGGCATTATTTGTATGGAGTTCAGACTCGGATCTTTACTGATCATAAGAGTCAGAAGTATTTGTTGAGTCAGAAGGAATTGAATTTGAGGCAGCGGAGGTGGTTGGAGCTACTAAAGGATTATGATTTGCTGATTGAGTATCATCCGGGCAAGGCTAATGTTGTGGCGGATGCCTTGAGCAGGAAGTCGTCGATTGCTCATGTTCGATCGGTTTATCTTCCTTTATTGGAAGAGATGGCTAAGCTTAGGATAAGCTTGACGCAGGAAGAGCCGGATTGTCTTCTGGCTAATTTTCGAGTTAGACCGATGCTGAAGGAAAAGGTTAGGGATTTGCAAGCTCAAGATGCAGATTTGAGCAAGCTTCGGGATGAGATTCAAAATGGCAAGGTTTCTGAGATAGATGTGCGGGATGATGGACTGATGACAGTTGGGAGTAGGTTGTGTATTCCGGATGTGCGGGAGATCAAGGATGAGATTATGGATGAGGCACACAATGCGCCTTATGCCATGCATCCAGGTAGCACCAGGATGTATCGGGATTTGAGAGAGCACTTTTGGTGGAAAGGTATGAAGAGGGATATAGCAAAGTTCGTCAGTAAGTGTCTAGTGTGTCAGCAAGTCAAGGCTGAACACCAGGCACCTTCGGGCAAATTGAGACCGTTGCCTATTCCGGAGTGGAAGTGGCAGCGAGTGACGATGGACTTTTTGATGGGTTTGCCCAGGACCAGCAGGAGGCATGATGCCATTTGGGTGATTGTGGATAGGTTGACCAAGTCAGCCCACTTTTTGGCGATTCGACAGACTGATTCTTTGCATGTGTTAGCAAAGAAGTATATTGATGAGATAATGAGGCGCATGGGATTCCGATTCGATAGTGTCCGCGGGGATCCTCGGTTTACTTTAGATTTTGGGGCGGTTTGCGGGATGCTTTGGGTGCAGTTGAATTTTAGTCTGCGTTTCACCCTCGGACGGATGGTCAATCTGAGAGGACCATTCGGACTCTTGAGGATGCTTGAGCTTGTGTGATGGATTTTCGAGGAGCATGGGATGAGCATTTGCCGTTGGTCGAATTTGCTTATAACAATTGTACCATTCGAGCATTCGGATGGCTCCGTATGAGGCATTGTATGGGCGGAGGTGTAGGACTCCGATTTGTTGGGATGAAGAAGGAGAGACAATTGGAAGGACCGAATTGATTGATTTACTGACGGTCGATAAAGTCAATTTAGTTAGCGAGGCTTAAGCGCAGACAGGATAGGATGAAGAGTTATGTTGATGCTCACCAAAGGAGATGGAGTATGAGGTCGGTGAGAAGGTGTTCCTTAAGACATCTCCTTGGAAGGAGTATTGAGATTGGCGGGAAAGGTAAGTTGAGTCCGAGGTATGTGGGTCCTTATGAGATCCTAGAGAGATTGGACCACTCGCCTTCTGAGTTGGCGTTACCTCCTGAGTTGTCGCAGATTCATGATGTGTTCCATGTGTCTATGTTGAGGAGGTATAGGTCGGATCCTTCTCATGTTATTCATCTAGTGAGGTTCGATTCTTGAGATGATTTGAGCTATGAGGAGCTTCGGTCTGATTTTGGATACCAAGGATAAGGTTCTCGAGAACAAGGCGGTTCGATTGGTTAAAGTCCTTTGGAGGAACCATTCGGTAGAGGAGGCTACTTGGGAGCCATTGGAAGCTATGCGGGAGAAGTATCCGCATCTCTTCAATGATTCAGGTAAATTTCGTGGACGAAATTTCTTTTAAGAGGGGGAGAAATGTTAGGCCCCGAATTTTTTTTATGATGCCATTAAGCATGATTTGTGGTAATTATGTGATTATGCTTTAGTTTGAGTTAATTGAGGGTATTTTGGGAAGTTACTTATGTTAGCATAGATTTGGGCTTATCTAAGAGGGGTAAGTTGGTCTTTTCCCACACCTTAGGTTAAGAGGAGAGAAACGAAGAAGAGGGAAAGGAAGAAAGAAAAAGAAGAGGAAAAGAAGGAGGAAGCGCCGTCGAGAGGAGGAAGAAGAGAAGAAGAAAGAGTTTGGGATTTCAGTGATTTCGACGATTTTAAAGCTTCAATCGGTAAGTTTAAGTCCTTTCTATCTTGTTTATGGTTGGATTAAACCTTAGGATCGTTTGGATTAAGTAGAATCGAAGGTTTTAGGGTTTTTGGGTGAAAATGTAGAGATTTCCTTATGTTGATGAGTTTGTGTTAGATTTGAAGCTTAGAATGGGTTAGAAATGTTGTAGAGGACTGGATCTATAGTTTGGTTATGTTGCATTTGAGTTTAGAAGAGGATTTGAGATGAGATATGCAGAAATTGGAGTTCGGGGGTCGGTTCTTCGACGCAGACGTCATGACGTCGCGTATGAATAAGCGCCATGACGTGTGAGGAAGGGAGCCACGTCGCGACGTGTAAATAATTTTACGATTATTAAATCATGACGCGTGGGCCGCAGGAGTCGTCGCGACGTGTGATATTTATTCTCATGACGAGAGAATCAGCCTTCGTCGTGACGTGCGAACTGTGTTAAATCGTGACGTCTTGACGCGTAGTAGGTGCACGCCATGACGAAGCGGGCTTTTCGCCATGCTTAATGCTTTTTCAAATTGAGATTTTTGTATTTTGGGCATATCTTTTGGTGTAGATGTCTAATTGAGGTTATTTTTAGCCGTTGTGAACTAGAGATCGGGGCTACAAGTTATCTGAAGAAGGAACTTGAGAATTGTTTGAAGGGTTTGGAATTTTAGGAGGAGGTCGAATGGAGATTTTAATGCTTTATTTTGACTCTTGAAGCTTTGATTATTTTATGTGGATATTGATTGGATGGAAACTTGGTTGTTTTAGGAAACCAAGTTGACCCGATTTCATCGCAAGAGGAAGGACATTCGTGAATTGGATTCTCAAGCGATCTTAGGTGGGTAATATACTTATAGTTATTGTGTGATTAGGCAATTTCTTGCCTATGTGTGAATATATGTTATATGTTATGCATGATGAATTGAATGACTTTGATTATCACATATTTGGAAAGAAGCATGAAAATTGATAGCATTACATAGATTTTGAGCATGTTATGCCTAGACTTCGGTCATGGCATTTTGATTAAACGAAAGACATGATAGAATATCATATGATAGAATGATTGTGAGCATGATTATATGCTTTTGTTTGGGCGAGAGTGGAACCATTTCGTTAAATCACGTGCACGTGAGACAAGAGCCTTCTTCCACTGCCCGCTTGGCCCTATGAGCTCGAATGGACTCATTTAGCTTCGAGGTTAAACTTGGTTTCTCCTTTTGTTTCCATGGAACCCTCGAGCCATTGTGATGTGCATTGCATATGTGAATTGATCATAGTGAAGCATACTTTGTGACATAATTTATGAATTGAATTAATTGTCTTGAATGCATAAATTGTTTGAGTAGTATGTGAATCTTTGGAATCCTTTATGCGTATAGATATAATATATATACATTCATATCTTTGGGATTTGTGTTAATTGCCAATGGCTATAATTATATTAGCCACTGAGCTGTGTAGCTCAACCCATTATCTTTCCCCTCCTCAGGTGCAGATCAGGATGATTGTTGACTTTGCGCGGCATCGGAAACTTCAGACAAATTAGGAGCTTTGTATTAAGTTCGTATTTTGTTGGCCCTCCAAGCATATTAACATGGAGCATAACTCATGAATTTTTGGATTTTATATTCTGTCTTGTATTACACTACAATTGAGAATACTTGTTGAATTTCCTTAATTTTGCAATGGTATGAAATCCCCATGGTTATGGGGTCTTTAACTGATAGTTGTGAATGTTATAGAAATGTATGTGTGTACCGACTGATCGTTTTTGTGTATAAATATTGGGATCGGGTCCGGCGGTATTTGGGGCGCTGAATGCTGGCGCAACCCGAGGGGCTGCCCTCGGGGATTTGGACATACGGGGCCCGAGCCCAACAGTTATGGATCAGGACTTTCTCCTTGATCCCCAAATGAAGTCGTTCCTCAAACTTGCGGCAATTATCCTCCTCATTAGCAACAATTTTGGCCGCATACCGTGACAGCTGGGTAAACTTTAGCTCATTTTCACTCACGCTCATGTCCCTCTGTGTGAGATTTAGGAACTCCCTGACCTTCTCTTGGATATAATCCCTCGAGAAATACTTCCTCCTGAAAGCTTCCAAAAAGTCTCTCCATGTTAGTACCTATGGTATGACCTAATTGTGGGGCACTGACTCCCACTAATGGAGCGTGTTCCCTTGCAGTAAACTGACCACATAATCTAACTTCTCCTCATCTGAGCACTTCATCTAAATCAGGACCCTCTTGGTTCCCTTCAACCATGCTTCAGCCTCTTCTGGATTTGTAGTCCTATTGAAATCTATAACCTCATACTTACAGAGCTTATCATACTGCCCATTACTCTCCATAGGAGCTTACATCGAAACTTGTGACCCTTGGCCCATGGAGTTGGACCCAATTTTTGGAGCCCAACTTCAGAATCCTAAAACGTGATCGTAATCTAATGAAATCTCCTTAATCCTTATCGATTCATCTTTATGCTTTAATACCATAATTATTGGATCCTTAAGTCCTGGTGGACAGGTTTGCCACAACGAACGGACGAGAACTCATATGAAGACCCTTCAAGGAAAGTTCGTCGTGGCGAAGATCCAAAATTTTCCTTTCCACTCCTCTCAGAATAAGTACACCGCGGTGAACCTCTTATCTTTGCTGTGGCTAAAATGCCTAATTTATCAAAACAATGCCTTTCGGGATGGGTTCACTCAAGAGCCTTCCCTAGGTTTCTCCATCTATCCTAACCTAACTTCCACTCTAAGTTGTACCAAATTCACTTCCTTTAATGCAACATCATTACAAAGCCATTCAATTACCAATATTATTTCATCCTACTCTCTAATATCTACTCATTTAATTCATTTCTTATAACTAATTCTTATACTTCATAATTTCATGTCTTTCTTTTTCCATAACATCTCACTTTTGTGTAACAACAATTCGTGTTCAAAATTCATCATCTCAAATCGATAACTTTCTCAAGTATACCTAACTCCAACTCAATCCTATTCATACTCAAATTTATACTTCCATTCAACATCATCCATACATGATTCAAAATTCATTAACATCAAAAGATAAGAGTTCTTACAAAGCTGTAATGACATTTCAAACCACAATACGTCAATGTCTCAAAATCCCAAAATACATAAGATACTTGAACTAATAATCTTTGAAATGAGACTAAAGCCTCATGATTACAAAATTTTTCTTAAAATACAAAACATGCAGGACTCGAAGCGATGCCTTGACTCTTGATCACCCGATCTCATTTTCTTCACCTGAAGATGGGACGGAAAGGGGGGTGAGCTTAAAAGCTCGTGGTTAACAAGTTTATAACAGATAACAAGCAAAACCATTTATAAAGCTCATTTTCATTGGACATTTTCATAAATATAGTCATTCCACTTTTAAAATCACAAAACACTTATTTTTCAAAATTCTAAACAATGCAAATCATACATTCATCAACTTGTTGACATATCATAAGCACATAAGCACATCAAAATGGTTTGGGGTGGGTCCAAAACAGAACGTACTACATATTTCACTTAATAATCCTATGTAGCAGTGAACAGAATGTACTATCGCAATCTCACATGATGGTTTTGCGTAGCCGTGAACTTATGGGAGTCCATGAAGGAGCTTCATGCCACTAGTGGGCAGGTAGGAGAAGCTTTTTGTCAAAGTGCACTTGACTTAACTTAGTGGATCACCACAAACCCACATAACATGTATTTCCTAACTTGAAAGCAGATTGCCCAAATGGCACATTTCGAAAACATAATTTTTCTTGACATTTTGTCACAAAGGCATATTTTGAAAACATAATTAATGAAATATCTCACATTTCATCAACCAAATTCACATATCAAACATATAGAAATTTCTCAAATCATTCAAAGCAATAATGCAACAATTATGAAGCAATTTGAAATAATTTTATTCTCTTGCTTTATAAGGAAACATTTATGGCTCATTAATTTTATTATAAACATGAAATCCACCTTGATTTCCTTACTTAAAGACTTGTTCAAAGGTGCCTCATCCTTTGCTCCTCTTGCCTTCCTTGATTTCCTTTAACAATAGCCAAAAATTCCATTCAACAGGAATTCCAATTTATGATTAGGTAAATGAAAAATTTTGATAATACTTTTTTCTATAAAAATGTTCCTCATTGTCTTAAGTTTCTAATGACTCCAAAATCATTCAATTTGGTATAGTAATCTAAAATTTATACCCAAAGCAATTTCGGACTGTTCTTATACTGAAACAATATTCTATGCTCAATTTCCATCCAAACCTTGAAATTCCTAGAGATTGAATTGGAACTTGATTTATTCATACAACTTGTATCCCTATGTCTCTAATTTATACCAAATTAAAAATCACCTCATTCGGATAACTAAACAAAAAGTTATGGGTAAAATACCAAAATATGTTCTAAGTTAGAAAGTTCATCGCGGCGAACTTTTACAGAAACAAACTCCGGGAACATTTTTTTTCTATTGTTTCCAATTTTTAACTCCCCACCTTTCACATATAACCCATCTTGTACCAAAAACCATATTTTCTATCTCATTTTCAACTTCATTTAAACCCAAAATCATTCACAAACCAATTCATTGTAGGAAAATCCCGGGATGTACATCACATGTACAAGGTGCAAAAAACAAAAATTTTTGTCGCCGGGACCTTCCCGAAGGCCAGGATCTATGTGTCGGTATGAAGACTCAAACCTAAATAGCCAATAGAGACTATCTCTAAAGGTATCCACGCAGAGATCAGAAAACCTAACCGGGACAAACCCCTTTGACCCGGGAATAGCTAGAACAAATTAAAGGCTGCTAGACCTTACCTTTGTCCTCTAGAGAGCTTGGATTGACGCTGAACACTTGCTTGGAGGAAGAGAGAAATCGATTGTTGCCTTAGGAAGAAGAAGAAAGATGAACTTTTCAAAGCTTTTAACCTTAACTCTTAAGGAAACTTCCACTTCTTCAAACCCAAGCATTAACCCACCAAGCAACACCCATCCCTCGAAGCCTTCTTATGTTGATTTTAACAATTAAAATACTAGCATAAGATTAAGCCAAGTGTGAGCCTTATAACCATTCATTTATTAAAGCATTAAACTAATAAGGTTGAAAAGTCAAATATCTCATCCTCCTCACCAAGTCCAACGTCCACATGCTTAATAAATATAATAATTAATTAATTAATTCACTTAATTAATTAATTAGAATATAATTGCTAAGGTCCAATCAAGCTGGGTTGGTCCTACCTGACCTCTAAGACTCGAAAAGCGCCCGAGACCTTTCTTAGCAATATCGATGTCGCGATCTCATCGGGACATATCCCATCCCATCGGGATCTATTTAATCCTAATGCTCTCCATAGTTGGAACTCTGTCCAATTACTATTTTACAGATTCTCTGAATCACTCTTATGCGTGTGACCCTTTAGGTTTCCGGTTATGTTGGCCACTTAGATTAACAATTAATCTGAGCAAGTCATGAGCGGCGTCTAGCAACACATCATGACCCCCAATTGACCGAAAAGTAATTGGTTTGTTGAATTCATCACGAACCAGATCACAAACCCTTCCATAGATAATTACCGTGCAATTCCTTTCACCATCCTATGCCCCACTTGGTTATGAGTATGGTCAAAGTGTCAACTCTCACTAGACTGAGTCTAGCCCAAGTGATATTAGTTCTCGTCCTAGGACTCATTACTCTATATGTCAATGAGGACACTCTTCATGACATATTTGCTGGCCAGCCTTACAAGTAATGATCCCGACAAGAGGCCATGGGTATCTCTTCTGCTAATCCAGAAGTGGTGAATCCTTTATTGGCTACTCAATTATCTTGAATACCTCAAGTCGTACCCAAGTACCACCCTATGAGCGACCTCGGAAGGCAACAAGGAATGGAGTCAAAGCGTAATCAAGATATCAAGATATCCTTGAGTACCTCAAGTCTAAGGATACTTGCACCATTCTATGATGAGATTATCACCGACACTAAAGAAGATATCCATGTGATGATCTCATGGCGGTCAACCAATATACTTACTACCGCTAGTAAGCATCCACATGTCAACTCTAAATATCTCATATTTACGGTTTACGAGATCCACCGCTTGATCCAATCAAGGAATATGACATTGCTAGTCTAACCGATTAATGATGTCCACCTCATTAATCCTATGACTAGGAAAATTTAGATCTTGACATAATTGCACATGATAGGAATCTCGTAGTATGATCACATCATAATTTCCTTCATGCTATGTCATATATCATGGACTTCATTAATTCGATTAAAGATCCAATCAATTCATAAACACTGCTCATGAATATCAAATTAATGAAATATGTCTTTCTTTATTTATTCATAAAGTCCGCATACGACTTTGAATAAAAGCGCTAAAGGGATTGCCTTTTAGGGCACTACTCTAACAATCTAACGATGATCGGACATCCATAAGTCGACTTACACTTTGGTGAACAAGGCGACTTATCAAGATCGAAACAAGCATAAGTCGACTTACACATGGTACAAGTCGACTTACACTTACAAATCTCCCACTTGACCTAAAGCCAATCGCCTTAGTATCTAATACCATAAGCGCGTCCTTGAGAATCACAATTCTTGTGTGACTATGGCTTTGTCAACAGATTAGTAACACTTTGCTCTGTGGGAATTCTCTCTATCAGGACATCACCTCGATCGATGATCTCCCAAATTAGATGGAATCGGCGGAGTACATGTTCGGATCGTTGATGAGACCTTGGTTCCTTTGCCTGCGCACTAGCCCCATTGTATCACAATACAACCCTATGGGCCCATCACGGTAGGAACGGATCAAGTTCGAAATGAACTTCTTGATCCAAACCGCTTCCTTTGTTGCATCTGATGCGGCAATGTACTCTGCCTCGGTTGTTGAATCAGCAGTCCTCTCTTGATTGGAACTCTTTCCAACTGACCGCCAGGCCGTTCAGTGTGAATGTATATAACCTGATCGTGATTCAGAATCATCCTTATCAGATTAAAACTGGCATTTGTATGCTCGCTCACTTGGAGATTTTCATCTCCATATGTCAAGAAAACATCCTTAGTTCTTCGCAAGTACTTGAGGATATTCTTGACAGTTACCCAGTGACCCTCACCAAGATCCGATTGGTATCTGCTCGTAACACTTAGAGCATATGATACATCGGGCCTCGTACATAGCATTGTTCCATGCTAAACCTCTTTAGCATATGTACGTTGATTGTGAAAGACCAAGCAATCTCTGATCTATCTCTATAAATCTCTATCCCAAGGATATAAGTTGCTTTACCAAGGTCTTTCATCACAAAAGGGTTTGGACAACCAAATCTTAACTGATTGTAGCATCGAGACATCGTTTTCCTAGTATTAATATGTCATTTACATATAACACAAGGAATACGATTGCAGTCCCATGAACCTTCTTATACACACAATGAACATCTGAATTTTGTGAGAAACCAAACTCTTTGAGTACCTTATCAAAACGGATATTCCAACTCCTGAATGCTTGCTTCAATCCATACATGGATTTCTGAAGCTTGCATACCTTTTCGCCATCATAGGAGGTAAAGTCCTCTGGTTGTGTCATATACACATCCTCGGGAAGATTTCCATTCAGGAAAGCTGTCTTCACATCCATTTGCTATATCTCATAATCATAATCATAATGAGTGACAATGGCTAGGAGTATCCTAATAGATTTAAGCATTGCTACGGGGCTGAAGGTCTCGTCATAGTCAACTCCTTGTCTCTGACGAAATCCTTTGGCCACAAGCCTTGCTTTATAAGTAATCACATTACCATCCATATCGGTTTTCTTCTTGAAAACCCATGTGCACCCTATGGGCTTTATTCCTTCTAAAACAACCAAAGTCCAAACTTGGTTTTCTTACATGGAATCCATTCAGATTTCATGGCACAAAGCCATTTATCAGACTCTGAACTTTTCAGAACCTCTTCATAGGTAGCAGGCTCATCATGTTCTATGAGCAATATGTCATTCTGTCCACTTACGAGAAATCCATATTTCTCGAGAATAGTGCGTATCCTACTTGACCTACGAACTTCGTGTGTAGTAGAAGGTTGAACTGTTACTTCATCTGAATGAGTGACAGTCTCAGGTTCAGGCAATTGATCTGTGTCTATTTGAGCATCTTGAGCTTCCTCAAGTTCAACTTTGCTCCCACTGTCCTCTTGTAAAAGAAACTCTTTCTCTAAGAAAACAACATGCTTTAAAACAAACAACTTTTGTTCCTCAGCAAGGTAGAATTGATATCCCACGATATCCTACGAACAAACACTTGTCAGACTTTGCATCAAGCTAATCTGGCTGTGTCCGCTTCACATAAGTAGGACAACCCCAAACTTTCAGCTGAGAAAGATAGGGCTTTCAGTTAGTCCACATCTCATATGGAGTAGCACCAACTGTCTTTAATGGAACTCTGTTTATCAAGTAAGCAATTTGTTTGACGCATACCCCAAAAACTGTGTAAAACCTATCATTAATCGCACTATGTCTAACAAGGTTCGATATCTCCTTTCAACCACAACATTGTCTTTGCAAGTGCAAGGTGGAGTGTCTTGAGATAAAATCCCATTATCTCTCGAGATAATCCAAAGCTGTTGGTCTAAGCATTTTCCACCACGATCGATCGTAATGTATTCATACTTTTGCCAAGTTAGTTTTCTACTTCATTTCAATTATTTGAACTTTTCAAACGCTTGATTTGTATCTCATCGAGATCTGGTACCCATATCGTGAATAATCACCGATAAAAGTAATGAAGTAAAGACAACTACTTACGGCATGGATGGACATCGGACCACATACATCCAAATGTATCGGTCTAATATTCCATTCACTCGTTTTCCCTTTCCTTAAAGGATAACTTGGTCATCTTGCTTAATAAACAAGATTCGCATGTGTCATATGATTCATAATCAAATGACCCTAAACCGCCACTCTTATGGAGCTTAGCGATCGTGTCTCATTTATATGGCCAAGCCGACAATGCCATAAGTAAGTTGATTTTAAATTATCTCGATTATGTCTTTTCGTCATTGACATTCGAATCTGGATATGACATATCTAATATGTCAATTCAATTGCATAATGTACCAGATAGCATAGAGCATTCCATTCAACTAATAGAACAACCATTTCTACTAAAAGTCCAATGGAAACCAAATCTATTGAAACAAGAAATGTATAATATGTTCTTTGTTAAAACAGTACAAAATGACAATCATCCAATTTGAATACAAGCCCACTAGGGAGTGACAAGACATAAGTGTCTCTGGCTAATGTAGCAACTCTTGCTGCATTACCTACACGAAGGTCTAGTTCTCCTTTATGATCATCTCATCGTCCCCGAGGCCTCGATATCATTTCATATGTATGAGCCACAACCAAGATCAAATACCCATATGTTTTGATCGAAAAAAGATAACCTCAATGACAAACATATTTGAAGGAGTAGAGGCATCGATGCCTTCTTCTCGTTCAAGAACTCGAGATAGACTTTATAGCTTTTTTAGCCTCTGGTGGCGCCTTGCCACAATGAAAGCAAAATCCTTTTAGGGCGCTTTCTTTGGTTTTCCTTGATGGCACTTCCATTTGGTTTCTTGGCCTTTTCTTCTTTGGACCAGAAGAAGAAGCATCCACCACTAGCACTTGCTTGCTATCCTTCTTGATAGCCTGCTTAGTTGTCTTGAGCAGATTGATCAGCTCAGGAATTGTTGTAGATATTTGGTTCATCTGATAGTTTAACACGAACTGTGAATAACTGTCAGACAATCCAACCAGAATTAAGTCTATACTTAACTCATAATCCATTACAAATCCTAAGACAACCAATCGCTCTATATAGCCATTCATCTTGTGGCATCTGGATGCAGATGTCCTGGAGCCATCTTAGTGGTGAAGAGAAGCCTTGAGGTCTCGAACCTTTCAGACCGAGCTTACTCATCAAACAACTCCCTAAGATGAAATACTATAGTGTGAGCATCCATAGACTCGTGATGCTTCTGCAGCTCTGGTGACATCGAGGCAAGCATAATGCAAGTATCCATATCACTGTCCTTTAGATGCTTACAATATGCTTTCTGATCCTCATCAGAAGCATCGACAGCAGGTGCATCTGGAAGTGGAACATCTAGGACGTATCCCAGTTCCTCAGATCTGAAAACAATTCTCAGATTCCTCAGCCAATCAAGAAAATTCGATCCAGAATAGGGAGCGAAAATTCACACTAAAAGATATCTTCAATCAACCTAAGCGCGATAGAGCGAAGGAATGTTAGAATAGAAATGCCTGCATGATCATAAGGACTTGCATGACATGCATATGGCTCCCACTAGTCTCCTAGAATCCATAACCCTCTTTACGAATCCAAAGAAACAATATGACATAATGTCCTAGTGGGTCGATATCCGACATTGCTAAGAGTGACCTTGGGTTTACCCAACAAGCCATAACTTAGGTCAATCGGTAGGTATCGGTCATACCAATTGCATCATCGATAACCGACATTAAGAATGACCTTGAGGTTAGCTCAACAAGCCACCTTATGTCTCGGGAGGTATCAGACATACCAATTACATCTTAGACACAACTATCGTCCAGTGCTATCAACTTGTTGATGTGTGCACTTACATTGGGTTATCAACTCTTTGATGCGCATACATCGATGTACACTACCCCAATTTCCCCTCTGTCCACGTTGACCTTGAGGTTAGCTCAACAAATCAACGCTTCTAGGAAAACCGACCCATTAATCCAAAAATCTCATTTTCATGGTTCGAACATATTCGTATAGAGTGAGCTTGAGGTTAGCTCAACAACCCAACCCTAGAAGAACTCTGGTTCTTACCATATTAATGGAAGGCGTTAGTTTTCATATTCCGAGGAGGGATTTCGAACTCTAAACTCAAGTCAAGGATTATAGTCGCCAGACTATATGGAATGATTTAGGTTTCATCAATCAAATTGAATCAATCCTTATAATCATCCAACATCCAACTCGAGCATGTCATAAGTCGCCTTACATCGTAATGCAAGTCGCCTTATGCTTTGCTTCCCACTCACAAGTCGACTCATACGATCTGAGTCGCCTTATGGCAATACCTAGAACAAGTCGACGTATGTACAATACAAGTCGACTTATCCAGCAAGAATTGCTATACTTTCTAATCGGCTAATTCCTCAATCCATGTAATCCCAATTCACAATACCAACATACCTAAGGTAATATCTTGTTAATTTGATGTATCAATGAACAATTCATTTTACCATGATTGCCATATATGGTCAAACCATATAAGAAAAGTTTGAAACCGAGTCAAAACTCAAAGATATCCAAACAATTTAGGAACACCAAATTATCACCCTAAGCATCTCTAGCTAGTCCATACGTTATCAAATTACTTCGGCACAAGTCACAAAAATTGTGACGGCCAAAACAAACAAGATAATGAAATACACTAACGAGACGCTAATGTGACCTATTCGGCATCCGAAAATTCTTGGAAAACCAATTTCAAGAAATTCAGTTTGGCAAGCATACCACATCAATATAACACATTTTCAATCACATTAAAAATGTTCCAAGGCATTGGAACTGAAAAATACACATTCAATTATGCCAAGCAAAACAGTCCCAGCAATTTTCACAAAACTGCCAAGTTCTGTACATTACTCGAAATAATCATTGAAACAATTTCAATAACTTCTGGGAAAATTACACATGTTACTAAATGTTCATAAAATTCTTCATGAATTTTTTCAGAATTTATAGCCATCAAAAACTCAGTCAACCTAAGCAACAAAACCGATTCAAAATCTGTGTTTATCAACACAGCTATTCCCAACAGCACACAATAAATTCGAAAATAAATAATCAATCACCTTGAAAACCATTTTCCATCCTCATAGACATTCATAAACATCTTAGAGACATGTAGGTGAAGGAAAATCCAAAAAAAAAATTTCTATAATTTATTATCTAATTTATACACATGCCTGTTCACAGAATGTGTCACTACACAGCATCTGGAACCTAAGGGAATAAATTAGCAAAACTATATCAAATCAAATTGATAAATTCTCATCTTTCACAGAAATATTCTATAACATGTTATGAAAAATTCTGAGCAGAAAAATTTCGAAAAATATATCCCTATACAGAATCGAAATTGGGACAGCACACATGCATCAACGTCAAATTCACATAGGGCTTCCGATCTAGCTAGGGTTTTAGCTTCATACACGACACAAGTGGCTCTGATACCACTGTAGGAAAATCCCGCGATGTACATCACATGTACAAGGTGCGGAAAACAAAAATTTTTGTTGCCGAGACCTTCCCGAAGGCTAGGATCTATGTGTCGGTATGAAGACTCAAACCTAAATAGCCAATAGAGACTATCTCTAAAGGTATCCACGCAGAGATCAGAAAACCTAACCGGGACAAACCCCTTTGACCCGGGAATAGCTAGAACAAATTAAAGGCTGCTAGACCTTACCTTTGTCCTCTGGAGAGCTTGGATTGACGCTGAACACTTGCTTGGAGGAAGAGAGAAATCGATTGTTGCCTTAGGAAGAAGAAGAAAGATGAACTTTTCAAAGCTTTTAACCTTAACTCTTAAGGAAACTTCCACTTCTTCAAACCCAAGCATTAACCCACGGCAACACCCATCCCTCAAGCCTTCTTATGTTGATTTTTAACAATTAAAAATACTAGCATAAGATTAAGCCAAGTGTGAGCCTTATAACCATTCATTTATTAAAGCATTAAACTAATAAGGTTGAAAAGTCAAATATCTCATCCTCCTCACCAAGTCCAACGTCCACATGCTTAATAAATATAATAATTAATTAATTAATTTACTTAATTAATTAATTAGAATATAATTGCTAAGGTCCAGTCCAACTGGGTTGGTCTACTACTCTGGCTACCTCGATGCATCGAAAACGCTCCGGAGACCTTTCTTAGCAATATCGATGTCGCAATCTCATCGGGACATATCCCGATTCCATCGGGATCCATTTAATCCTAATTCTCTCCATAATTGGAACTCTGTCCAATTACTATTTTACAGATTCTCTGAATCACTCTTATGCGTGTGACCCTTTAGGTTTCCGGTTATGTTGGCCACTTAGATTAACAATTAATCTGAGCAAGTCATGAGCGCGTCTAGCAACACATCACGACCCCGATTGACCGAAAGTAATTGGTTTGATGAATTCATCACGAACCGATCACAAACCCTTCCATAGACAATTACCGTGCAATTCGTCCTTTCACCATCCTATACCCCACTTGGTTATGAGTATGGTCAAGTGTCAACTCTCACTAGACCGAGTCTAGCCCAGTGATATTAGTTCTCGTCCCAGACTCATTACTCTATATGTCAATGAGGACACTCTTCATGACATATTCTGGCCAGCCTTACAAGTAATGATCCCGACAAGAGGCCATGGGTATCTCTTACGCTAATCCGTAAGTGGTGAATCCTTTATTGGCTACTCAATTACCTTCAATACCTCAAGTGTACCCAAGCACCACCCTATGGCGACCTCCGGAAGGCAACAAGAAATGGAGTCAAAGCACGTAATCAAGATCAAGATATCCTCGAGTACCTCAAGTCTAAGGATACTTGCACCATTGCTATGATGAGATTATCACTGACACTAGAAGAAGATATCCATGTGATGATCTCATGGCAGCTCATCCAATGTACTTACTACCGCTAGTAAGCATCCACATGTCAACTCTAAATATCTCATATTTACAGTTTCTGAGATCCACTGCTTGATCCAATCAAGGAATATGACATGTGCTAGTCTAACCGGATTAATGATGTCCAGTCTCATTAATCCTATGACTAGGGAAAATTTAGATACTGACATAATTGCACATGATAGGAAAAATTCATCAACCAAAAAGATTAAAACATTTTCTTATACCATTCATCAACAATTTCCTACACACATTCAACTTCATTTTCACTTCTAAATATCACTAAATAAGGTTCATTCATCAAATCAAGAAGGGTTGATGCTTATACTTACTTTTTTAGCTTCAAGATCTTCAAACTCTTCAAGATATCTCTCTTGAAAACTAAGAAACTTGAAACCCTAGCTTCCTTCTTTTCTTCTTCTCTTCTTTATTTTCTCTCTTCTTTTTCTCTCACTCACGTTTGTTTCCTTCTCCAAATGCAAGACAAAAACTTCTTCTTCTTTTTATACCCTTAATAAATGTGCAATGTCCATTTTGCCCCTTGCCTAATGCCTTATGTCTTATACCCTTAAGTGTCATGCCCAACTTGCCCTTATAACATCTTACTACTTTATTACTTCAATTCCATCAATTTACCTATGTCATAAAATCCTACTAACCTTGTCATAACAAATTAACTCCAAAAATTAATCTATCAACACCTTAAAATCCTTTTAAATCATGCTTAATTAGAGAAAAAAATTCTGGAGGCTAACATTTCTCCCCCTCTTAAAAGAATTTCTTCCTCGAAATTCTTATCTGACTGATCAATTGGTAGAGTTATGCTTCCTCTGTTTTCTATTTAACTTCATCATTTAAATAATTTCTTTCAAATCACCCTAGTTAGCGAATTCAAAACAATCCTTCCATGACTTATTCAGATATTACACTATCTCATCTGTTTCCCCAATATATTCAGATTACTCACAATTTTCACTTCCTGAGTCGATAACACCAATATCATATCATACCAGTATTCTTAGCATACTCACTTATATCATATTACGAATCTAAGGCATCTTTCATCAGTAGCATTTCTCATAATTATTTCATACATATCAATTTATGTTGGGCTTAGCTAATCCTTTTTCCTAACCTGAGCACACCTTGTACTTAATGTAAACACACCTTGGCACGGTGATAATCTCAAAGACAATTTATCTTTCACTTAATTTCTAATATAGATCAATTTCACTTATAAGCAACCCTCAATCAATTTTGGCCTTCAACCATTTTAGACCTTATTCATCACAATGCAAAAACGAACGACTCTTTCTGTTATCTAGCTCCTTATACAGTATTCTAGGGAAATCACTGTGATAACGATTGTGATGCTTAAAAATCAAACAAAAATATACATTGATCTCATGTTCCCATGAACTCCACAATATAAACTTTACGCATATCTACAACAGTCAAGACTATTGGCAACACACAAGCGTGGTCATTAGCTTCTACCTCCTTAGTCATCAAACGATATGTCAGCGTATTCCTACTAGGATATATATCATAGGTTATTGTTTATGTTTCTCTAACAATCTCTTTGCTCAATCATCTTTATCGATACATATACCTCTTATTTCAATCACAAAGTATCATTCTTCCTAGTCGAACTCAAAATTCATATATTTCTTAGTAAGATTTACAATTTCTGAATCCTCAATTCGGGCTTTTAATATGAAACTGATCTTAAATTTTCAGTGACTAATCAATTTTCCCAAAATTCAATTCAACATTCTTTTATCCTCTTTTTTCACTAGATCTGATAACCTCAATATCTGGATTCATGCTTCATTGCTAACGGGTTCTCTATTCAATGCATCTGATTACAATACTAGCGTTACTAGTATAGTACTCATTTGTACAATCATAATCCTTCAAATAACTCTATCTATTGTCTCAGTCTCGTATTCAATTCTTTCAACTCAATATTTACCTCAAAATTAAATGATCTGTATATTTCAAAATGTTTCTGTACTTATAATGTCTCCAAACTTTCAAAACGATCACTCTTGTAGCAAGTTCCAATTCATACATTATACAACATCATTGTATATTATAAAATCTTCAAATCCAAACTATATAATTAATATCGTGTTATAATTCCTCAAAATTCTCTTTACTTTCGTTACTCATATGATTTACAAGTTTTTCCTCAAGTATTCAAACTATTCTTCTTAACTTTTCGAACACATTTAATATATCGTCAGATTTTGCTTTGATCGCTTTAATCTTCTATACCATAGTACTGTCGGGGAGTTTGTTAACTTGAACAAATATTTCCAAAGCTCCATATGCCCATGATTAGTTCTCGTAATTCCTTAAGTGACTGATTTCTCAATGAGGAAATATTATCTCTTGTTATTCTCAATTTCTCAATTGACTTCCTTTCTTGAATGATTTTCTCAATTCATTTGATTTCCTCTGATTTCACATTGACTTATCTGTCAGCTCATTCATACTAATTTCTCCACACATTTCAATTTATTTTCAATCTTAACTTCCTGTGTTTGTAACACATTCATCAAGTCAAATTGTCTCTCCCAAACATATTTACACAGAATATAACATGGACCTATATTCTCCTCATATTAGCAGTTAATGTTTCCTCAAATTCAAAAATCCACTCACATAGTTGGATACTCTTCATCAAGCAAAATACATACATTCTCAACAGTATATTATACCTCTTATGCTTGGGTCTCCACTAGGGATATGACCCTACTATTCACTTTTGATTCATTACGTATTCATTTCTGATTTGTCCTTTCTTCGATCACTTTTAATATAAACTATCTGATTTGTTTAACCTAATTCAATGAAATTCTTCTTCGAAAGAAGATTTCTTGCTACTATTATTTATCAATCAACTATATTCATTATTGATGTTTCAGCCATTCTTAATACCTCAATAAGATCAATTTCAACTATTCATGATATTTCAATAATTTCAATTTTGGTCACTCTTTATATGATCAAAATATTCCTTATAATAAGACTCAATGAAATAAGAGGCATATTCATTTACTCTTATATTTTGGTATGTACCATTAAGATCATTACATCTTATATATAAATTAATTATGGCAGGTCACCAATTCATAGCTCGTGTTAATGATACATTAATCGCAATTGATTTTGAACAACCTCTGAATATTCTATGACTATTCAAAAATTTCTCCTCCTTAGTAGCTACCTTTTTAACAAAATCACCTATACCATACTCCCATCGTGTTACTCTGATTTATCTCATAATTTGTAGTTGTAGGGATCATAGATTACCTCATATACCATATCCTAATATAGATCTCGTATGAACTCAAGCATATTATTAACTAATGTAACCACTTTATCGGATATGTACTCATAATAACCGGTTGACATAACCTTGAGAACTTCTACATATATCACTATCACTTACTTCATTTTCCATGCGTACATTCTTAATCAACTTAGAATTATAAATGCATAGCCATCTTGAAGTTATGATCTCAATTCACTAGCACCATCTTATACCAGATCATAAATTCCAAGTTCAACTTTTTAATTTCCACTTTGCTTGTACACCTTAAATCTTGTCATTTATACTTATATCCCTATATCCCTCAAACAATCCTTGACAATACATTCACATCTATATCACATCCCGGGATATATCACCACAGTGCAACATTGATGTTATATTCAATAATGCATCCCCCAATCCAATTACATTGAGTCCTGATCCTTCATATTTACCCATATACTATTTCTCAGTCAATTCATGAATATAATTTCACATCCATAACAATTTAGGTACATATCCACAACAAAATTCTATCACCAAATTCACTGACATAACCACAAGCGCTGAATCTATGCTTAACAAATCGGATTATGTAATATCTCTTATTTCTAATTATCCACAAACTTTCATTTTCTCATATCATAAAAGAGTATCATTTTTCTTGCTAATTCTATCATCTCAAACTTTTAACAATTGCTCATGCATGTAACTCATACACATGTGCCCATGTAAGATACTAAACCTAGCGCTTTGATACCACAACTGTAGGACCCCATTTCTGGAGCCCAACTTTGGAGTCCTAAAACGTGAGCGTAATCTAATGAAATCTCCTTAATCCTTATCGGTTCATCTTCATGCTTTATTACCATAATTATTGGATCCTTGAGTCCTAGTGGACAGGTTCGCCGCGGCAAACATTATGTTTCGCCGCGGCGAATGGACGAGATCTCATGCGGAGAACCTTCAAGGAAAGTTCGCCGCGACAAACTCTTGACTTCGCCATGGCGAAGGTCCAGAATTTTCCTTTCTACTTCTTTCGGAATAAATACACCGCGGTGAACCTCTTATCTTCGCCACGGCGAAAATGCCTAATTTACAAAAATAATGCCTTTTGGGATGGGTTCACTCAAAAGCCTTCCCTAGGTTTCTCCATCTATCCTAACCTAACTTCCTCTCTAAGTTGTACCAAATTCACTTCCTTTAATGCAACATCATTACATAACCATTCAATTACCAATATTATTTCATCATACTCTCTAATCTCTACTGATTTAATTCATTTCTTATAACTAATTCTCATACTTCATAATTTCCTATCTTTCTTTTTCCATAACATCTCACTTTTGTGTAACAACAATCTGTGTTCAAAATTCATCATCTCAAATCAATAACTTTCTCAAGTATACCTAACTTCAACTCAATCCTATTCATACACAAATTCATACTTCCATTCAACATCATCCATACATGATTCATAATTCATTAACATCAAAAGATAAGAGTTCTTACAAAGCTGTAATGACATTTCAAACCATAATATATCAATGTCTCAAAATCTCAAAATACAAAAGATACTTGAACTAATAATCCTTGAAATGCGAATAAAATCTCATGATTACAAAATTTGGCTTAAAATATAAAACATGCAGGATTTGAAGGGGGTGAGCTTAAAAGCTCGTAGGTAACAAGTTTATAACAGATAACAAGCAAAACCATTTATAATGCTCATTTCCATTGAACATTTTCATAAACATAGTCATTCCACTTTTAAAATCATAAAACACTTATTTCTCAAAATTCTCAACAATTCAAAGCATGTATGCATTAACTTGTCGACATATCATAAGCACATGAGCACATCAAAATGGTTTAGGGTGGGTCCAAAATAGAACGTACTACACATTTCCACATAATGGTTCTGTGTAGCTATGAACAGAGCGTACTATCGCAATCCCACGTGATGGTCTTGCATAGCTGTGAACTTTTAGGAGTCCATGAAGGAGCTCCATGCCACTAGCGATAGGAACTTTTGGTAGGCAGAAGAAGCCTTTTGTCAAAATGCACTTGACTTAACTTAGGGGACCACCACAAACCCACATAACATGTATTTCATGACTTGAAAGCAGATTGCCCAAATGACACATTTCGAAAACATGATTTTTATTGACATTTTGCCACAAAGGCATATTTTGAAAACACAATTGTTTATGATCATGAAATATCTCACATTTCATCAACCAAATTCACATATCAAACATATAGCAATTTCTTAAATTATTCAAAGCAATAATGCAACAATTATGAAGCAATTTGAAATAATTTTATTCTCTTGCTTTATAAGGAAACATTTATGGCTCATTAATTTTATTAAAAACATGAAACCGACCTTGATTTCCTTACTTAAAGACTTGCTCAAAGGTGGCTCACCCTTTGCTCCTCTTGCTTTCCTTGATTTCCTTTAACAATAGCCAAAAATTTCATTCAACAGGAATTCCAATTTATGATTAGGTAAATGAAGAAATTTGATAATACTTTTTTCTAAAACAATGTTCTTCATTGTCTGAATTTTCTAATGACTCCAAAATCATTCAATTTGGTTTAGTAATCAAAAAGTTATACCCTAAGCAATTTCGGAATATTCTTATACTGAAACAATATTCTATGCTCAACTTCTGTGCAAACCTTGAAATTCTTATAGACTGAATTGGAAATTCTTCATAAAACTTGTAGCCCTATGTCTCTAGTTTACACCAAATAAAAATCACCTCATTTGGATAACTACACAAAAAGTTATGCCTAAAATACCAAAACATGTTATATGCTGGAAAGTTCGCTGAGGCGAGCCAAAAAGTTGATCGCAACGAACTTTTATAGAAACGAACTCAGGGAAAAAAATTTTACTACATTTTTGAGTTTTTAACTCCTCACCTTTCACATATAACCCATATTGTACCAAAACCATCTTTTCTATTTCATTTTCAACTTCATTTCAACCCAAAATTATTCATAAACCAATTCATAAGCTATACTTGTTCATCAACCAAAAAGATTAAAACATTTTCATATACCATTCATCAACAACTTCCTACACACATTCAACATCATTTTCACTTCTAAATATCACTAAATAAGGTTCATTCATCAAATCAAGATGGGTTGATGCTTATACTTACTTGTTTAGCTTCAAGATCTTCAAACTCTTCAAGATCTCTCTCTTGAAAACTAAGAAACTTGAAACCCTAGCTTCCTTCTTTTCTTGTTTATTTTCTCCTTCTTTTTCTCTCACTCATGTTTCTTTCCTTCTCCAAATGCAAGACAAAAGCTTCTTCTTCTTTTTATAACCTTAATAAGTGTGCAATGTCCATTTTGCCCCTTGCCTAATGCCTTATGTCTTATACCCTTAAGTGTCATGCCCAATTTGCCCTTATAACATCTTACTACTTTAATACTTAAATTCCGTCAATTTACCTATGTCATAAAATCCTATTAACCTTGTCATAACAAATTAACTCCAAAAATTAATCTATCAACACCTTAAAATCCTTTTAAATCATGTTTAACTAAAGAAAAAAATTCCGGGGGCCAACACATGGCATATGAGAAAGCCTGAGGAAAGGCTTGAAAGAAATGCGGATCCATAGGGTTCACTTAGGGCATGGGAGGAGGCGATGACACTCCATGCTACACATTAGGTGCCTCAGAATCAAGAGCAGAATGTGTCCCTATCTTGTAGGATATAAGATTCATCTATGCTCTCTTAGGGATAGCGAGATCGAGTCGTAGCTCCTCGAGTTCTTTTTCGAGGCGGCATAATCACTCCATCAATATAAAACATTAAAAAAGCTTTAGTTCATGCTTCATGTAAAACAAATTAAAATCATGTAAAACAATTTAAATCATATAAAACAATGTCAAATCAAGTGAAACAATACCAAAAAATGCACGTGGTTCATTTAAAACAATGCATGTTCATTTTGTAGTTCAAAGCTACCCATTTCATGCCTTGGATATTCCTAAACCTGATCCTACACCTAGACCTAAACCTAGTCACTGTGATACCATAAGTATTGGGACCCTAACCTCGCGAGTCATGAGTTTTATATCTTAGGTGACATCCAAACGCGCATCCCACAAGGGTGGCGTGCCCACACCATTCAAACATCAAAAACAAACTCATTTCTCCCATTTTAGAACAGATTTTGGGAAACCTCAACCTGGAATTGCAATTTGACTTCTTCAAGACATTTTTCCCCTTTTACTAAGTTTCTAATGACACCAAAATCATTCAATTTGGTTCAAAAACCTAAAAGTTATATCCTAAACATTTTCGGGCTGTTATTAAACTGAAATAGTACACTATACTCAACTTACATCTAGAAATTGAAAATCTTAGAGACTGAATTAAAATTCAATTTCTTTAGAGGATTTGTATCTCTATGCCTCTAGTTCATTTAGAAATAAGAATCATCTCATTTGTAACTCTATAGGTCAAGATATCATCCAAATACAAAAGTATGTTTAGTAAAATATCCAGTTCATACTCTTCCAACTGATACCCTTACTTTGATTCAATCGATATTTTACAAATCATTACAAAAAGCTATAAATTTTTATGGAGAGATAGAGAAATGTGTTATGAAGCCATTGGATTAAAAGTTAAGTCATTTGGAGGTCGGATGACAAAGTTATGGCCAAAAGAGTGGAACATGTTCAGGTTTGAGGAGACCTGCGGATCACGATCGCTATGATTGTGACGAGTCGCGATTGCGATTATGACCTGTGCGTACGGTCGTGATGTCACGATGGAGACTTGAACGAAAGTCCAAAGAGTCATGATAGCGATGAGTTGTGATCGTGACTTCCCTGTTCTTCTTCCTCTGACCTATGTTACTCACCTGTAACTTCCGAGCTACTGCCTAGAAGTCCCAGCAATATCCGTGGAATGACGATCCAACGGTGCCTCTATAACAATTAAATAATTTCCCATTACTAGATGCTCAGTCAAAACAATTCAATGATGCATATGTCTTAATGAAAATATGTACGATGCATGTTCATGATTTTCCAGTGCGAAAACCCAATTTTGCTATCTTATGCCCAAATTTAACTCTTCATTCAATTGATCAATAATGATTTATTTCATTCCTAAAATTCAGTTCAATCCGTCATATCATACACCCTATAGTAATTCCCAAGAAAACCTATTCATTTGGGTCAAAACCATCCATTGAAGACCCCAATTTATACTCCAATTATCATAATACAATTCTTAGGTTGCAATAGGAACTATAATCGACTTTTTCTCTATGAGTGAGACCATACTAAATTAAATTCTAACTTTCATTCTTTTCCTCAATTGTAGACCTCTTTCTCTAGTTCATAACGAATTAAGAATCACCTCAATTGGATGTCTACACCATCAGTTATGCTCCATAAATTAAAACACATCTATTCAGAAATTGATCCTCACCGCGACCTTAAATCCCTCGCCGCGGCGTGGAAGGACGCTCGTCGCGGCGAACACCTTCCTAAGACTCGTCGCGGCGTAAATTCATATGCTCGCCGTGACGTCTCGCCCTACTCGTCGCGACGAGTACTCATTTACTTGTCGCGGCGAGGCCGCTTCTCAGACGTCGCTACATGCGGGCTCCATCGTCTTCTCCGGTCGACTTTTTCACCATTCTCTCACTAAAACCAGTAATAACTCACTCTAAACTACCCAATCTTTCACAATAAATACCTTAATTGCATCAAACTCAATAAATAACAACATTAAAACCAATCACCTACCAAATCAAGCTTTGAAATCTTCAATCTCAGAAATTTCTCCCACCTCTAACACCCACGATTTTCACCCTCAAAACTCAACAATCTTCATCTTCCTCAAGGATCAAGCTAGGCTTGCACAAAGAGAGGGAGCAACAAGTAACAATCGAAGGATCACACCAAAAGGAGGGAATCGGAAATCACAAAGGAAGGAAAAAGGGTAAATTTGCCCTAGGCTGAAGGAGGTGAAAAAAATGCCAAAATTTAAAACCTAAGATATAAAGGTTGATTTTTTACCTAAAGCTCATAAGACATAAGCCCCCAAATTCTTTAAATTTCAGTCTTTAAATTCCAATGGCTCAACATTTTTATTCCTAACATCATAATCTAATTTTCCATTGCCATTGGACAATTATTTGATACCATACTGATCAACCGGTGCATCACTCAAAATTTTCGGTCCGGGCATTTTCTCCCGAATTTTCAGAAAATTTCCTATAGGTCACTATCAACTGCCAATCACTCTTAAACCATTCTAAATCAATTATTCAAACCCAATTATTCATAATTCTCAATCAAATCACAATCCAACCAATTCATGTTCACAATTAAATTCCAGAAAAAAGCCATGAATGCATGTACCTATAAATGCATGTGCAAGTAACTCATTCCTCTATAATTAGAGGTCAATGAATGGTCAATCAATAGAATGTAGTATGAAATCCTAACCCGTCCCAATCTACCGATATGCCCATCACATCAGTAACGAGATATTACATCTAGCAAAGTGATGGGGAAGATATTTATAAAGCGTGGAAACGATACAAAAATTTGCAACGAAAATGCCCACACCACAACTTACCCAAGGAACTCTTGTTGTAGACATTTTATAATGCATAACTCCACATATGACAGGCACTTGATGCAACTTCAGGAGGATCACTGATAAGAAGGACGATAGATGGAGCAAAAGAGTTGATAGAGGAGATGACAAGTAATAACTACCTATTGACGAACGAGCGGAGTAAACAACCCATTACCATCGGAGAAAAAAAAGGAATTGTAGTTATTGATCAAATGATGGAGATGCAGGCAAACATTGATATCATAACTCGATAGCTTAACAACATGAAGGCTTTGTCCTTAAATTTGGTAAAGGTTGTGCAATTAAAGTGTAAATTCTGTGGACAGGTGGACTATAATAAGGTGGACTATTTTTTGATAAAGGAAAACGATCCGGATCAAATTAATTATATGGGATCTCAATATGGATGAGGAGGGGGAAACAATCCCTACTCTAACACATACAATCACGGGTGGAAGAATCGCTATAACTTCTTGCGGACAAACAATGCTGGAAGTTCAGACCTCAAGGATAACCAAGCTTCCAACAAGATAAACCAAGCTCAATGGAATCCAAGTTGGATATGATTTTAGATAAAATTGGAGGCATGGAGGATGCACATAGGAGGCTTGAGGATATAACAGAACAATTACAAACAAACCTCACACTTAGGGAATCAATCAAGAAGAAAGTTAAGGAGCGCATAGTGAAAGAAAACCCTAATATAGCACAAAAAAGAGGACCTAAGGGATTTTTACATTCCTTTCAGTATCAATAGAGTTAAAATAGACAGGGCATTCACAGATTTGGGAGCGAGCATTAATTGATGCCTTATACCTTTAGCCAAAAGTTGGGGTTAAAAGAGTTAGAACCCATAAAGATGTTAGTGAAGACATCAAACATAATAGTTCATCGACTGAAAGGGATTATTAAGGATGTCCAAGTACATATTGATATTTTTACTTTCCCTTCGGACTTCTTTTTATTGGATATTGGAGAAGATTTAGAAGCCCCTATGGTCCTTAGATGACCATTCTTGGCTACTACCTGCTTACTAATTGACATTGATGGGGTGAACTAACTCTGAGGGCTGGAAAGCATTAAATAACCTTTAGTGTGTCGAAGAATGAGAACAATTATCCCTTACCTCTAGTTAACATTAAAGAAACTGAATTTCGAGGATAATGAGAAGATATTGAGGATCCTGGGATGCATTTAGAAAGAAACGATTACGAAGGAGACAATAAAGAAAGGTGAAGCAAAAGTAAGGTGGAACCTAGGGCATGGTAGCTCATGTGCAAATGGTAAGATTGATGACTGCGCTATCATTGCATTATTCATTTGAACTACCTTGAGCACAAGAAGAGCTAAGAACTACCAACTTTAAAAGAAGTGCTACATGGGAGGCAACCTATGGATTCTTAATTCCATGTTATTTCTTTGATTTTAGATAGCTTGAATTTCGTAGTTAGGTCATTTCATTTCCAAATAAGGTTGTGAAGGCATAGGACTTCGACATAAGTTATATGATCGAGGTAATAATAAAAAAGAGAGGTGAAAGAGCTATAAAAGAGTTAGAAGTGATATTGGGAATGTGGAGAAGGACAAAAGAAGAAAAAAATCAGAAATTGATGAAAAATATTGCAGGCCACAGGGTAAAAATATACACGCAAATTCTAGCTAATTTTTTTTCCATTTTACCCTTCCTTTGCCTATATATTCATTTCTTACTTCATTTTTTCACTCACTTTCATTTTTACTTTATCTCTCTAAGTTAAAACCTCCTAACGTTCTCACTTCTCTCTAACCAAATTCCAAACTTTTACTTTATTCCAACTTCACCTACTTGCAAGCCAGTATGCTATGCATTAAGCAGTCAGCAAAGCGTGACCAATCATCGGGATGAAACCAAGTCTCGGGATGAGGGTGAAAGAACAGGGTAATATATTTAAGAGCATCCTTCCCAATCTACAAAAAGGAGGAAGGTATTTGTTTCCTATCCCTTAACGTTAAATAAATAGTAGTCTCAAAATATTTTGACTTTGACACGCTTGATAAGCTAGAACTGTGAGATAGGGTAGAGAACCTAGAATTTAGTGGGCGAAGTTCATAAACTTCCAATATCCTATTTAACAGGAGCTCATTGTCGAATTCTTCACTTCCCTTTAGTATGAACCTAGTAATCCTAAAAAAATGTGGTTTAAATTGTGGGGAAGAAATTATGAGCTAAACATTTAAATCATGTGTGATATTTACGGGTTCTTTGAGTCTTCCACTATTGATCAACACGATGATTTTTGTGCTTCTTGCTATTGTAATAAGCTCATTGGGTTAGAGCGATTCGATGCAATGCCCATAACAACATCATAAGAACACATGAGCACTTGTTATTACATAAATTCTTGTGTCAAGTGGTTTCTGACAAATCAGAAACTAACAAGTGCTCAACAAAAGAAATTTTCTTATTGTGGTGCATAGATCACAACATCCCAATATACACCTCCATCTATGTGTTGAATGATATTGTTGCAACTCTACTTAAGAGGACCAACAATTTGGGTATGGGGTACTTGGTTTCTGCCAATGATGAGTATTATGGCATGGACTGTAATGTCTAACCGTCTACTTCCCTGATTTTCTAAATCACCATCATTTGTGGCGTGCTGAAATCCTTAAGTCCCATAACATGAAACTTCAGGATGTTAGCCAAAAGACTTATGTCAAGATTAGGGCTAGTCAGGTGAGTCGAGCACAACATCGCCTTGATA
Organism: Erythroxylum novogranatense; assembly: GCA_029891385.1. Lineage (NCBI taxonomy): Eukaryota > Viridiplantae > Streptophyta > Magnoliopsida > Malpighiales > Erythroxylaceae > Erythroxylum > Erythroxylum novogranatense. The sequence goes on from CM057232.1 coordinate 52,819,304, forward strand.
GGTAGAAAAGGACTCGATTAGTGAGGAGTTTGAAGAGGAAGAAGACACAGATGAATCGGGTTGGAAGAAAGTGATCGATATAATCTCCACAAACACGAAGGTAATTACATGTACACTTGTGGAGAACTCTAGAAGGATGAAGGAGATGACCTGAACACAATGACATCAAAACCGAGATATATTGTTGGACCCCGTCTCCGAGGCCCAACATTTGCACCCATAAAAGCATACATAAGCATAGAAGACCTATAACTCACCACAATAGGAAGAAACTTGCAATAGAAAAGTTGGATAGGCTTTTAAAGAAAATATGCTCCTTACTCTCTCAAGGTTCCAACGCCACTGAAAACGCTCAATTTGGATTAGAAATGAAGAAGTTATGGCAAAAATGTTATTTCAAAGAAAACAACCAAAATTGTGCACTACCGCCTTCAGGTCAGCATTCAAAAATCTTAAAGGCTTAATTGCCAATCGATTCCTTCAAAAAAACTTTTAGGTTTATGTCTCTAGTTTAATTTAAAACAAGAATCGCTTCGATCGGAGCTCTGTAGCTCAAGATATTTTAAGATTAGTAAAGTATATTCGGACTTGATCAGCCGACTTCCACACTTTATTTCAAACCATCCTTTTCAATTTAAAATCAATACTAGTAAATCAGGTGTAGAAAGATAGAAAATTTTCTTAGGATTCCATCGCTTCAAAAATCAGCTCAATCGGAGGTCTACACAAAAAGTTATGGCCAAAAGAAGGAAGAGAGGTCGGTCGGCTCGGAACCGACCTCAATGCGCGAGCTCGCCCGCGGGACGAGCGATCGCTCGCTCGCACACCCGCTGGGCGGGCGATCGCCTTGCTCACCCACTGGGCAAGCGATAGCCTCGCTTGCCTGCGGGGCGAGCGCCTCGCTCGGCATGCCGAGTGCCTTGGCCTTTCGCGTGCCGAGCCGAGCGACCTGCCCAGCGATCCGACCTATCAGACTTCTAAGCTCAATAACTTTTGACTCCGAGCTCCAAATCAGACACGGTTGGAAGCGTTGGAAAGCTAAAAGAAAAATCTATATTTTTCAGGAAGGACTCACAAGCTAGCTCAGACTCTATGGAAATCAAAAGTTCCGACTAAGACAGATCGACTAGCTCTCCACAAACAGCACCACAACTTGCGACCTCCATAACTTTTGACCCAGAACTCCAAATTTAGCAAACTTAGTGTCTATTGAAAGGTAAAAGAATTATATAAAACTTTCACGAAGATCACCGACCTAGATTCCAACTCTATAAGGTTCAAAAGTGGACTCAAAGCTCTACCTAACAATCTGCCATTTAGACAGCACCTCCATTTAACTCCAACGACTTTCACCTACCAATCAACACATCAAAATTAATTCATAAAACATTTTGGAAGAGCTCTACAGCTCGCCTAACACCATCAGGGAGTCATAATAATCCCAGATGACCTATATCAACCCAAAAATTTGCAGAAACTTCCACAACTCACAAATCCTTGGCACATTTCCAGCGAGCTCTCTCAAGGCAACCTCATCAACAACTCAACAATTAATAATACTCATACACACTATTTTAAGGCTATACACAGGTCGTAAATCAACAAACTCACATGAAGAGAGTACTAGAGCTCTCATTCTCATTTCAATTCATAACAAAGATTCATGCATAGCTTTGGTTACATATCGGCATATTCATCAAAATCAAGTACAAAATACAAGAGATGAGATGCTCAATGATCAATGTGCTTACAAAGCTATCCCAAAAGCTAGTTACTAACTTAATACAAAAGTGACTAATTATTCTTGGAGTGATGCCCGATGCCTTGCAAGGTTTAGCTCTCAACTTGAATTTGCACCTGAGGAGGGAGAATGGGGTGAGCTAACACGGCTAAGTGGCTAACATGTTTATAGCCATCGGGTAATGAGCTACACAAACACATCATTAATAATCCAAAGCATTAGCAATTTACATGATATGCTGAAATACTCAACTTTGTCACATAAATCACAATTAACTCAACTCATCACATAAGGCATAACATGGAATCCTCTTGCCGTTAAATAAAACACATATTATGCATCATAAACATAATTACATGATGAAATACACACATTTGGCTCGAGGGTTTCACAAACACAACGAATAAACTGAAGTTTATCGTAAACACGATGAAAATCGAAGTTTACCGTAAACACATCGAGTCCATTTTCGGATCTCGTAGGCCACAAGCGGGCAGCCAGGAGAAGGCTAGGGGGTCCACGTGCACGTGTCTATCGATATAGGTTCTTTCTTGCCCAATCACAACCAATTTATGCTTACATATTCAAACACAAAAATAGCATTTTATGCTTCTTTCATTGTATCAAATCATCATAGTTTTGTACTTTTCTTTCAAATCAATAGAAATACACTTTCAATATACACACAATATAACAAAGATAGCATACATAGGGCATTTTCCCATTACACAAAAATTATAAAAATGTTACCCACCTATCGTCGGTATCCGAAGTCAAGATTGCCCTTCCTCCTTGTCTTGAGTGGGGTTCTCTTGATTTCCTTCAATGAAATCATACTCTATTCAATACATACATTCTAAAGGAAAGCATAGCATTCATAAAAATCAAGCAAAAATAATAGTCTACCTTAAACCTAACCTACCTATAAGCCATTTAAGCTATAATAACCATAATCTTAGCTTAAAAGTCCCTAAAACCCATAGATCTCACCTTCTTTTCCATCTTTCCACAAACCCTAACTTCCATTTCATCTCATACTTGAACCTAACACGAGCAAAGATGGAACTTACCTTCTACAAGTAGCTTTTCTCTTATTTTTCTCCTTCTTCCTTCTTTCCTTCAAGCCCCCTGCGGCTCTCCCTTGCTCTCTTAGCTGAAAGTCCTCTCTTTTCTCCTTGTTAACTTTTTTGCTTCCTCTCTTCCTTGGTGACTTACGACACTTGCTTCCTTCTCTCCTTAACAACTTAACTCTTATATATATATATATATATATCTCAACTTAAAGCCCTCCTCCCAAAACTACATAGTTTTGGAGCTCTCCTTCTTATAACTCACAAGCAACTCTATTGGGCTCTCCTTCTTCTACTTTTCCATCCATTCCCAAAGCCCATTCTTTCAAGCTCACTTGCATTTCATTTGGGCTCTCCTCCTTCAAGCCTACTACACTTAAATCCATTTATTCCTCTAAAGCCCCATTCTTTCCAATATTAAGTCCAAGCCTTCATTTAAAGTCCCAACTTCTAATTTCCAAGCCTAACATAAAAATATCTATATAAACACATAATTAAATCAATTAAGGCAAAATAAAATAATTAACGAATAAATCCATAAATCAATAAATAATTAATTCAAATAAAATATAAAAAAATTTCGGGGCCCAACAATTCTCCCCTCCTAAAAGAATTTCTTCCTCGAAATCCTTACCTGAATCCATGAAGAGGTAGGGATACTTCTCCCTCATGGCTTTCAAAGGCTCCCAAGTAGCCTCCTCGGTCGAATGGTTCCTCCATAAGACCTTAACCAGCTTCACAATCTTGTTCCTTAACAATTTTTTTTTAATCCAAGATCTCCACTGGTTGTTCCTCATAAGTCAAATCCCCTCTTAACTGAACCTCGGAAGGTTGAACTATGTGCGAAGGATCCGATCTGTACCTCCTCAACATCGACACATGGAACACATTGTGAATCTTAGACAACTCCAATGGCAAATCTAACTTATAAGCCAAAGGCCCAATCCTCTCAATGATCTCATATGGGCCTATATATCTCGGGCTAAGCTTGCCCTTCTTGCCAAACCTCAAAACACCTTTCCATTGAGAAGTTCTAAGAAATACCTTCTCACCCACTTCCAATTCCATCTCTTTCCTATGGGCATCTGTGTAGCTCTTCATCCTATCTTGAGCTGCTTTAAGCCTTTGCTTCACTAACTTCACTTTATCTACTGTAACCTGCACTAACTCAGGTCCTACAAGCTTCCTCTCACCTTTCTCATCCCAACATAAAGGAGTCTTACATCTCCTACCATACAAAGCCTCATAAGATGCCATCTGAATTTCCGAGTGATAGGAATTGTTGTAAGCAAACTCAATCAAAGGTAGGTGATCATCCCACGAACCTTTGAAATCCAGTGCGTAAGCTCTCATAATAGCCTCCAAAGTCCGTATCGTCCTCTCCGATTGTCCATCAGTCTGCGAATGGAAAGCCGTACTAAAATGCAATCGAGTCCCCAGAGCCTCCTGCAAACTTTTCCAAAATCTGGAGATTAAACTAGGATCCCTATCAGAAACTATTGAGCTCGGAATCCCATGAAGTCTGATTACCTCATCCACATACTTCTTAGCCAAAACATTCAAGGAATCAGTTTGTCGAATTGGCAAGGAGTGTGTTGACTTCGTCCGCCTATCCACAATCACCCATATCATTTTCCCTACTCGAACAACAAAAAAATTCACATTCATTTTTGATTTCTTGGTAAGGTTCACAATTTCTGAATCCTCGATTTGAGCTTTGTCCGTGTGAAACTGATCTTACATTTTGTTGTAACTAATGGCACTTCATTTTGCCTTGAATCCGACTCCAATCAGCACTCTTTATTGCACTTGATCTGATAACCTCTGTATCTGAATTCATACTTCACTGCTATTGAATTCTCTATTCGATGCGTCTGATTACAACACTAGTTTTACCATTTTTTTGTACTCATTTGTACAAAATAATCTTCCTTCCAGTAACTCTATCCATTGCCTCAGTCTCATATTCAATTTCCTTCAACTTAAGGAGTACCTTAAATTTCATGTTCTGTATATCTTACACACAGTCAAAATATTTTTGTACATAACAAGTTTCAATTCATGTATTAACAATCAACCTATGAGGTTTCAATTGTCTCCAAACACATGAATTCACTTCATTTTACTGTATTGATCCTTATCCTTATCTCTTATGCAAACATCATTGTATACTACTGAATTCCCAAATCCAGACGATATAATTAATATCGGTGTTATAATTCCTCAACAGTTTCTTTACCTTTGTCCCTCACACGATTTACTCAAAAAAAAATTTCAAGTATTCAGACTATTTTCCTCAACTCTTCGAATACACTTAACATATCATCAACTTCGCTTGGATCGTTTTAATCTTTAATACCATAGTATTATCGGGGAAATTATTAACTTAAACAAATATTGTCAAAACTCCACGTGTCCACAATTGGTTTTAGTAACTCCTCAAATAGTTGATTCCTCAATGAGGAAATATTACCTCTTGTTATTTTCAATTTCCCAATTGTCTTACTTTTCTTGACTGATTTTCTCCATTCTTTAAATTTTCTCATATTTTGCCTTAGCGTATTCTAATGTCTTCGCATTTATACTCGTTTCTTCACACACTCTAGTCTATTTGCAATCTTAGCTTTCGGTGCTTGTCACACCTTCATCGGATAAAATTTGCATTTCTTAAACATTTTTACCTAGAACACAACGTGAACCTATATACTCCTCATGTTGGCAATTAGTGTCTCCTCAATTTAGGAATCCACTCGCATAGTTGGATCCTTTACATCAAAAAAAAATACATACATACTTTTTCAATAACATATTCTACCCCTCTTGCTTGAGTCTCTGTTAGGGATAGGACTCCCATACTCACCTTTGAATCATTATATATTCCTTTTTGATCAGTTCTTTCATTGATCTTAGACAACATTTCTCTCTTTATCAAACATATTAACGCCAATTGTATTTCAGTTTTTGCAGAATTCACCCTTTTCTGATACTATGTCATTTCATAATGAGTCCATTACCATGCTGAGTGCATCTACTCTTCTCATTCGATTTTTTTTTCATCCTTTCCACATCTTATTCATGCATAAGATCCCATCTTATACGCACCTTTAATTTCCCATACTACATATCATTTCATTTATCTCATGTAAAGTCATTTATGGCTATTTCATTTCCTTTCTATTTCCTCACTTCTATCTCATTGTCCAATTATCATTTGTTTCATCATCCACATGTATATCCTCAATCAATTCAAATTATCAATGCATAATCATTATGACATTCGACCTCAATTCCACTAGTATCCTCTTCATCAGATTATAACTCTTGTCGATTAACCTAACAACCACTTGGTTCCAATTTCTTCGCCTAAAGATCATAACAAGGGTATGTTTCCATTGCACTCTACTTGTACACTTTAATCTCATCAGGTATACTTATATCCTTATATTTCTCAAACGATCCATGGCAATACATTCATATCTATATCACTTTCGAAAACATATCACCACAGTACAATATTACTGTCATGTTCCATAATACACTTCCAATACATTTGCATTGGATCATTATCTGCTCTGTTTACCCATACACTATTTCGCCTTTCTAATTATCGGCAACGTTCTTTTTCTCATATCATGAAAGAGTATCATCCTTTTCTCACTAATTCTATCACCAATCACTATCTCACACTCTGTATACACTTGACTGATAACAATAAACTGGCCGATCAGAGTACTCACCCTCAGCGGAGTATCCAATGGGCTCAAGACTCTACCACATACAGTTTTACTCGACGACACAAAAGAGTGGGTAGAACCCGGATCAAACAAGGCAAGCACATCATCAACAAACAATTTTATCATACCCGTTACCACTTCTGAAGCTGTCTCTGCCTCCTTTTGAGTCATAGCAAACACTCTAGCTGGTGCTTGCCCTCTGGATCTATCCGGAGGATAAGCTCTCTTAGGTACCCCAGAGCTACCCACTTCAGTCAAAGCCTTCTGTCCCACTGGCTCTGTCCTCCTAGAAGCTTGTATCCGAGATCCCTCTCTTCTGTCTGGCTTAAGAAACTCTTTGGTAAAATTTCCCTTCTGCCCACAATTGAAGCATGCTCCTGTCCACCTACGACATTCTCCTCTATGGAAATACCCACAGTGCTCACACTTAGAAAGAGGTGCCCTCTTCCCATCTCCTCTCCTACTACCATCCACCGATGAAGCTTGGTGAGAGACGGTAGGAGTCCTCATCGGTCTAGGCCGACTCCCACCGGTACTCCTCTCCTCAGGCTGCACAAGGAAGGTTCTGACACTTCTCTTGGGAATTGGAGTACCACCTCCTCTCTTGAACTGCTCTCTTCCCTTTCTCTTTCTATCAAACTGTCTCCCCTTCTTAGCTGGTGCCGAACCAGAAGCCTGTGTCATTTGGGATGTGTCGCTATGATTTTGTCATTGTTTTAATCCACCTGCATGCTTGTCGTTTTTTCCTTTAACTCCGAGCTGCTACATGCGTTTTGCTCTCTTGTTATTTCTTCATTTTTCTAGTAAACACTTTTAATTCTTCTTCTTTGCATTTTGATTTTTCTTGTCTTTTAAATTTCTTCTTCTTGCTTTATAAATACAAGTGAAAATTAATCTTCAAAAGATGGCCCAAATGTAGTGCTTTTGAATCACTTTAATTTCTTTGCTTTCAAATTATACCTAAAATTATATATGAATTAAAGTGAGTATCTTAAGCATTTTCGTATCATTTATCGCTAAGTGTAAATGATTAAATGTATTAACAATTAAACAAATATCAATTTCCTCCATACTTAGCTTTTGGTCGTCCTCAGGCAAAACATCTAAATTAAGCTCAAAGACTCAAAACATTTACTCAATTCCCATATTTTTCAAGACTATATAATCATAACCAAAGATGAATGACTTTCAAAAATCATAGCAAAAATTCAACATTCAATGCTTCTACTCATGATCAAACAACAAACATCATCTTCAAAAATTGAGCAAACTAATGGTAGACTCGAAAAATGTGTTTAAGTAAAATATATCTATAGGTACACTCAACACCATTCATGATCATGACAATTCATAACTTTACATATCATTTCATTTCTCCACCACTATAATTCACATGCAAAATTATGAATCAAAAGACTTTTCAAGGTTGTAATGTGGGCAAAGGTAAGGTAAGATGTAATTGGGTCAAGTAACATGAATGCCATTAAGCTAGTGAAACAAAGTAACACTCATTAAAAACTGGGTACCATCAGCTATGACAAATGCAACATTTATATTTCACAACCTCATTTAGCTTCTAAACACAAACCGGATGAAATATATAACAATCTGAAAGAATCACTCATACAATTTATGTCAACAATACATTGAAATCATAAGAGTGAATCTTCTAGGCCAACATCTACCTCATATTTAACATACTCAAATAACACATTCATTACAACTCTAGGAAGATGCATTAATCATGAATAACTTTACAAACTCATATGCTCTTCCTCCTTGATAAATTTACTTAAACAAAAAATTTTTCATTTTTTCTTCTTTCTTTCTTTTTCATTTTCTTTTCTTTTCTCTTTTTCATTTTTTCATTTTTCTCTTTTCTTTCTTTCTTTTCCTTATAAAAATTAAAATAAACTACATCAACATGGAAATTTCAATAATAAGACATAAAAAAAACATTTCAACATTAACCAACTCACACATATGTGCACCTCCACACTTACGCTTTTGTACATCCACAAACTCACCAATCATAAATATTTCACTAGCTTTATGGCTTAGGTAGGACATTTGGTTAAGTATAAAGCATGTATTATGGTTGATACAAAAAGAAAGGTATAAAGCTCAAAGGGGGTTAACAAAGGAAAAAATCATATCAATAGGGTAGGCCATTTAGCTAGTTTGGAAAAACAAAGAATGCCTAATCATTTCCATGGTAATGTGGTCTCGAATAGAAATTTAAGGCAAAATTAGGATGTGCATGTCATAAAGATCACACATTATCAAAAGACAATGAGACTGATATGAATGTGTCAGTTAAATAAGGCTCAAAATCTCACCAGCTTTGTCTACCACTAGTCACTACTCTTCTAAAGATAATGCTTATTGACCAATCACAAGAGTAAAGATGTTGGATCCCGTTTCCGAGACCCAACTTCTTACACTAACACTTGAATCCCACTGCTTTACTACATATGATCACTCTTATAACGAATCCGAAACGGATGAGGAAAGAAAATCGAAAACCAAAGCAAATGACATTAAACAAATGCGAAGCTAAATGAATCGAATACCAATGGCAATCGAATATCAAATAAGTCGAATCAAATACAAATGGAAAATCGAATGGAATCGAATACGCATGCGAAACAATTAGATCAATTGAAACTGAAGTTAATATAACCGAATCCAAATGAAAATCAATGAACTCTTGACAACCTTGTGAAATGGAAACGGATCGGATTCAAACTTGGAATCAAAACATATATATGAAGTCAAAACGAATAACATGACAAGTGTTCGACATCCGGGTTTAATAATCTTAAAGAAGCGTCGCGTTGGATACTATAGACTTGACCCATCCGAAACGGTATTAATTTTTTTTTCTTTTCTTTCTTGCTTTCTTAAGCAAGCTTTTCATCTATCATATAAGGACTTAACCTTAAAATCAAACTAATCGCAAGTTGCTTGATTCTTCTTATTCATCATATTCTTACTCTTTACCATAACAATCTCATACTCATGTCAAATAAAATTCCTAAATTCATAAACAAATTCTCTTATCCATAATCTACTATATAGAAAATCCGGCAGTATAACGGCTGCACTATCAAAAACCCAAACCTGCAAATGACTTAAATACACTTCTATAAATTCCAAATAGTTTCACATACATCATATCCACCGGACCCTCCATCCGGGATCTCAGCATAACGCAAACCTATTTCTAAACCTTTTTCCAGTCATTTGTCATACCCAATTGGATTCATCAATCATCACATTCATCTATATCCATATAAATATTTCGCAATTACATTCATTAGTCAAACACTTTATATACAACACCAATTTGCACAATCCAAGTCCAATACATCGTTAATTCCATACAAAAAATCATAATCCAAAATACAAAATGAACCAAAAACTTACAATATTCTAATGATTCTAATGGCATTTCAAGCCATACCCTAATACCAATACTCATAAACCAAAATACACAATTTACAAACACATACACAAATACTGATATCTTGACGTCTTTCATTCAATCTCCTGCTCGAACAACTGGAGATGGGGATGAAAGGGGAGGTGAGCTCGAAAGCTCGTGGATAACATGTTTATTAAACAAATGATAAGCAAAAGTATTTTCAAACCTTAATTTCAGTTGATTGAAAGCAGCGAAGGTTTATTTCTCAAAACTTCACAATTACAAAATCTTTCATAAACATTTACAAACAGTTTTGCCAAATTCTCATAGTTGAAAATCCCAATTTCTCATTTGTCGAAATTTCAAACCATTAACAACATGAAATGCATCATGTATAAATGCAGCACATTCCAAACAAAGCAAAACACTTAACACATCAATTGGTTTGGGTTGGTCCATAAACAGACGTCTCGCACATTCCGCAGAGCGGTCCCATGCGGTAAACGGAAACACATGGGAGTCCAGAACGGAGCTCCTATGCCGCTAGCGGGCAGCCAGGAGAAGGCTTTGAAAATTGAGACCAGTGCACTGACTCCACATGAAGGATCTAACCAAACTCATGTAACACGTATTCATGCTTGAAAACTCATATTGCCCGAAGGCATATTTCGAAAATTCCATTTTTTCATGTAATGTCAAATTCAACATGATGTCAATCATTCACAATATCACACAAGTTCACATAATCATATCATCAATCAATTTAACACAATGAATTCCAATGAGTATCTCATCCTTATCAATTCACTTAAAAATCCATTTAATAGACAGTTCAAATCATTTATGGAGAATCGTCCAAACCATTTTGGAAATTTTCATAAATCATTTTGAAACAATGACTTTCACATTTTATAAACCTTTTTAAATGCAATTGATTCAATCATTTGTAAAACAATATCTTATAAAACCAACAATTAGAAATAGCTCATAATTTGAAAAATAAACATATCACCCACCTTTAATTTCATGCCATACTCTTGTCCAAAGCTTCAACTTGATCTTTACTTCACTCTCTCCTCCAACTTAAAATCACCTAAGCCATAATTCACCAAATCCAATATCATAACCATCATACTTCTCAAAATTGATTACATAATTAACAAGCCCATACTCATTTCATGATATCTATATGAAGCACTTCTAAAATCTCTAACTCATACAAGTGGGTATAGCCCTTATTTCTTTTCATTCAAAATCAAACATAACCCAAGTCATAATCATCAAAACTACTTCAAAAATCACAAACCCATAAGATTTCCAATGATTCTCAACCAAAAATTCATCAAAAACTTAAAGATCAAAACCATCTCTTACCTTTTATCTTCTTCATTTTCGAAAATCTTCTTGCTTGGAAGGAAACTCTTGACTTCTTCCATCCTTTCCTTCATAAATCCACAAGAAAACAAGCTTGGAACCCTTAAAATCCTGGAACCCTAACTCTTCCTCCTTCTTTCTCCACGAAATCTCCTTTCTCTCTTCCTTCTTCTTATTTCTTCTTTCTTCCTCTAGAATCTTCGTATGCCTCTTAAAACCAACGACACTCCCCTCTTCTTTATATGCCATGTCATTAAAATGGGGGTGAAAAGACCCTTATGCCCCTCCTCAAATGCCTATAACCTTTAATCTCTAAGTTAACTTCCAAAACTGCCCCTGAATATTTCTTTAAGTCATGCTCACTTTTGGACAATTATTCTCACATCTAAATGAAGGAATTTGCTAAAACTTCCTTCTAGAGAATTGTTCCTTTATTTCTTAGTTTCATAATGCCTCAAACATCGCTTCAATTGGATCTCTACAGATCCCGAAATTCGCGAAGTACTGAACTATGTTCAGAAACTTTTCTGTCTCACTTTGATTCAAATAATCTTACTCAATTAAATCTCTAAAATTAATAATTTTCACATAATCATGAACTTCATTGTCTTAGGAATCCAACGCTTCAAGAACCAAGTCATTCGGATGTCGACGGAAAAGATATAAGCAAATGATTTGACAAGGTCGAATGAGGAAGGAAAAATAGCAAGATCAAAATGAAACAAAACATTCTGATTATCATATGATTCAATCAAACTTTTTCAATTTGACTCCAATTGATGCAAATTTTCATGGAGAGAAAGATACATGTGTTAGGAATTCAATTCTTCGAGAATCGCCTCAATCCGAGGTCGGATGAGTGAGTTATGATCAAAACAACTCAACATGTTCAAACCCTAAATCGATTTAAAACTCTTTTGGCGCAAATGCCATAACTTTCTCTACAAAACTCCAAATTCCTTAGTTCTTGTTCCATTTGAAAGATAACAACGAGATCTACAACTCGTATTAGAGGCCTTAAAACAATATTCGGCCTCAAACCTGGTCAAAATCACGTTTTACTCAAGGTGACCTGTAGCTGTCCGTTAAACGGACATGCATGTCCGTTTAACGAACACATACGGCCCAAAGTCCTTTTGACCCGTAAAGGTCCGTTTAACGGACTCATATGTCCATTCAACGGACATGCGTTTTTTCAAAACCCCTTCAACCATTTTTCCAAAACTTCCTCCATCAAAACTAACTTCATAAACACTTATAATCTTTACATATTTACTTATTCAAAGGCCTAAACACTTCATAAAAATTCAAGCAACAAATTCAATTCATGAAATTCTCAAATCTCAACTAAATTGGTTCATCAAAACCTCAAATTTCAAACATTCATCAAAGCTATCACTAACATCAATCTTATATAACATCTTAACTTGAATCAACTATAACTCTTAACTCCGATCTCGAAAACTTGCATATGTAGTCTCGTTGGAAAGATAAAAGAACAAGCTACAAATTCAAAGAAGGCAACTTTGGCCAAAATTATTTCAATCATTCCTTAATTTCCCTTGAATCAGCATATACATTTAACATTCATCCTAAACTTCACTTTCTTAATTGCACACCATTTATAACAATGCAACTATGATTTGGAATTTACCTAAATCTCAACCTCAATTCATATGATTTCTTACATTCAATAGCATCTTGTCATTCATAATCTCGCTTCCATAATGTCTCGACATATCTAATCATGATTCATGCTTAAGGCTTCTCAACCCATCAACATACATAAATCACATTTCCTCATCTATAACACAAATCACATACAAAACACTCATTTGATTTCATTTATTATTTCTAAATTTTCACTCCAAGGTTCGGGGTCCAACAAAAGATACATGCTAAAGTTGCTATAACTAATGAAGACTATATAATCCCAAAAGCAACAAAAAATGAAAATTGTTTGTTTTATTATTTATCTCATTTTGATTGAAAACTTAAAACAAGCAAGAAAAAATCAACAAAACACACATGCATATAAAAATAAATGTAAAAATGTAAAAAAAAGAAATTTACTTCCTTAGGTTGCCTCCCAAGAAGCACCTTTGTTTAAGGTCACTGGCTCGACTCCATACTTTCCTCATATGACAAAATTATGATCTTCTCGTGGCACATGTTATTCTTCCATATGAGGTTTTTCAAGATAGGGCCTTGATTGATAATCATTCACCTCCAGCGTCTTCCTTATCTTCAAATTGTTTATCTCTACTTAGTCCTCACTTTCTTGAAATAATTCGAATGACTCTTCACCTTTTTCTTCTTTGTTTAATTTTTCCAGTCTGCTAGATAAAGGTCAAGGGTTAGTCTCGAAAATAATTACGGACTCAATACTTACCTTTGAGCCAAATGATGTATCACATTTTACTTCAAGCTCCTCCTCAACTTCTTCGACATACGCAATTTCTTAAGTATTGCTTTAGAAATTCTCAAGTTCCTCATCACTCTGTATGGTTTCCGCACTAGTGTCCATTGGATATACCTTAGGTTGATATGGCTACTCCTCTTCAATTTGTGGTTCTAGGTAGTCAATCCTCACTAACATTTCACCCATTTAGCTTGCCAAGTTTTGGTTTCTAAACATTATATGCCTCATTTCCTGCTAAAACTGTTGTTGTAGGCTCTGTTGAAATTAGAGATTGTTAGCAATCACAACATTCATCAATTCTTCCATAGATGTACTTGAGTTTTGACAAGAAGCTTTTGGTCCATACAGGGATTACTGTATGCCCTACAAATGATCATGGAAGTAACTCTAATGATTATCCCATCCATAACATAAGTTAGGTTGATCAGTCTAAACATTGTTATAGGATTAAGAATATGAGTTATAAAAGAAATTACTTTTGTCCATGAATTTTTTTTAAATTTTTTCACAAACACAAAATAGAAAAATGAAAGGATCATGAAATAACTTAAACAAAATCTATTACAAACAAATACATATAAAACACCAATTAAAATCATTAAAAAAACTAAAACACCACACTCCCCAGTAATGATATTAAAAATTGATAGTGTGTTATAACACTAGTCAAAATAAAATAACTAGACCTACTACTATTGTAACACCCCACTCCCGAGTGACCCGAACCCGATATCGTTGGTGATATCCGAGTCCGTGCCCCGCGAGGGTGGCGTACTACATCAGTCGGTGAAAACTCAGTATATCATTTTCTTCTCTCTTGTTTTTTCAACCGCATAATAAGCGCGGCAAAAACAAGAGAGATGAGAAAACATTTGCAGCTATTACAATCATTTAACAATATTTTACAAGAACCATAAAGTTCACATACTAATCAGTTTACAAAGGTCAGGGAATACAATCTTGAGTCCATGTTCACAATTAACCATTTTCAGTTATTACGGTCATCCAATAATAATTTACAATCACCAATGTATAAAACAATAAAACCACAATGGGCTCGTTATAAATATAAAGCATTGTTGTACAATGATTGCGAAACTAATTCGATAAGACACTAATGCAGACGCTTAACGATCCCGACCTCTATCATTCACTTGCTTATAGTAGACCTACTCCGTGTCAAACGGGTGCTCTTCAAGTCCCGAAAAATAGATTGCAATTTTGGATGAGTTTATGAACTCAATGAGGAACCATCATCGATGGTTCTCCCAATTCATGCATCACATAATCAATTCACGAGAATAAGCGATTGCAGTAATACTACGGTCTCAAATCACATAATATACAATACAATACAAGAAACCCATTTCGGTATTCATCCAAAGAATGATGCAATGCACATGACTTTTTTCGCTTTTATTACGGTGTTGTGACCGAGCGCTTAAGCGAAAGATCGAATCGAGACGCGCTCTGGGAGGATTATCTCCTTCGAGCTCTAGGCTCGTTTTTAGTATCAGTGACGACTCGGTTTTTATCCGTTTATGCCTCTGTGTATGAAATGCATATGCCCAGTTACAACATCCCATAAACAGTTAATCATTCAGAGTCAAGCACAGTCAATTAACAGTCAGTATGCACAAGTAATAGTCCATAATTCACAACAATTGCTAGCCCATAATTCACAATCAATCACAGTAAATCTAGTAATGGCAAACAGGTCACACAATGTTCACATTCCTGATCCCGCCATTATCCCCATATTAAAAAAAGTAATAATTGAGAAACCCATCTAGGTTACTCACCTATCACTTCTGAGCTAATGTCGGGAAGTCTCTGCCACATCGGTCGAACGACGTTCCAATTGGGTCTCTATAAGAATCTAAGAAGAAAATGACCACTAATTATCCAATCTGAATTCGTTAATGATGCATATGTAGGTGTATAATGCATATTCATGAATTCCCAGGCCTAATTCCATTTTTTCCTTCAAAAAAATCCGTTTAAAAATTAGAAATCCAATGGCGCTGACGGCGCTCAATTTGGACCTCTATAGGTCCCCAATTAAATAAAACAGTGGTTAAGGACTCCGTTACCCAGACCCACGTCAATTTTCCATCCAAAAGCATTTCCAATCTCTCAGAAAATGAAATTAAATATTCTATGAATCCGATGCCTCAAGAATCAGGTCAATCGGATGTCGGACGGAAAAGTTATTCACGAAAGAAACCAAAAATTCAAATAAAACTATATATATATATATATATATATATTGCCCATATTTCCTTCTCTTTTTCCTGTTTTCCAACCGAAATTTAATCTATCATATTTCTTTCTACACATTTCAGAAAATTACAAACTATACCTTGTTGGAAAGATCATGAAAAACTCTACAAGTTTCATGAAGACCCCAACAAGCAATTTTACCCCGAAGGGTATCAAAAATCCAATTGAAACTTTTGCCCATGCACTACCTCTTAAAACAGAACAGTATTTGTAAATTTAGTAACTTTCATTCTCTTCAGTCAAAAATTGCACCATAAATATGCTCAGAAAGATCACAATGTGGTCTACAACTTTAATGAACAATATGAAATCAAATTCAATGGTTAACTAGGTCAAACAATTCAGTGAATGCTGATGCCCCTGCAAGTACTCAATCTGGATAGTAATGTTCTAAACAGTATATCTCCTTGCACAAATGTCAAATAAACGCATTCTTTATACCTATGGAAAGATCAAACACAATGCTACACTTCTCATGAAGGGCTTCAAATCCAATTCCATCTCTAACAAGCTTAAAACTTTCATGCAAGTTACTGATCAGGGCAGTAGTCAATAACCTCATGCAGGTACAGATTTTGAAAATTCATTACTCCCGCATCTGATCTCCAACAATTACATGCTATATACCATTTTCAAGATAATTGATTCCTCTACAACTCTTCAGAATATCACTCAAGCCAATTCAATTCACAGAAATTTGCAGTAGGCACATCTACCGGAAATGTCAAGTATGCATGTACCGAAATTTGCATGTGCACAATTTCACTGTTTACTAATACTAGTATGCATGAACAATACTAATTAATCCCTATCAATCTCATCCTATGACAATTTACTATTTTACCCTTCCTGTCAGGGGTGAAATGTTACAACTCCCCCCTCCTTATAAAAATTTCGTCTTCGAAATTCTCAGTCAACGGTTCACTATGACAGTTATCAAATGACCCTACATGTCCCATACACTTTTCCACTCAATGATTCATTTTCGAAGGTCACAAGAACTACACTCAATCAGCTTGTTCACCACTTATTTGGCTAACTCATTATCACACATCACAAGAGATTTGATTCAACAAGGTCGTCAACATGCGATCTCACTCTCTTAACTATCTCACTTGCCATTTCCAGAGCAGCCACTACCTTTGTTTCCGATGCTATGACACAGTTCATTATTTCTGAACCTGCTCACTCATCACGTTTTATCCATCCAATACCTTTTTTTCACTATACCACCCAATACCTTTTTCTCACTATACCATCCAATACCTTTTTCTCAATATATAGACTTATTCCAATAACTTCATTAATACCCTTTCTTGCCAATTCTGGGTATACTTTGTCACTATGATACTTCTAATAAAATAGTTTCTCTCGTCATGACACTTCCCTTTCCTTCAAGATCCAACACAAGGGCACTTATCTCTATTTTTTACTATAATCGGTGGTAATCCACTTAACGCATTTACCCCTCATATTACATTGACTCTTAGTCCAGATTCAGTGTTCTTTTGACATGTCACTTGTTGGAACCCGACCCGGAGATCGGATCCCGACTGTTAGATCCCGTTCTCAGAACCCAACTCTCTTGCTTAAAATCGTGAAACCTGAGCGTGCGTATTACTTTGAAGGGTTATAAAATTTTTTTTCATTCTTGATTCCTTGAACCCTTAAAGACATCATGAATTCATTCTCATACTCAAAACGCTCCCAAAATTTACTTACCAAAGTTCCGTAGTGTGCCCATGCACTTAATCATCATACTTGAACTTATTTCCACTACGCGTTCACCGAATTTGAAAAACTTAAAATCTTAATTTTCATTTGTAATTAAATGAAATTCTCTTTTAATTCATAGCCTTATGACTCTTGTTTAATTTAAGACAAGAATCGCTTCAATCGGAGTTCTACAACTCAAGATATCGACAAAATACCAACATGTGTTCATATCTCGATCATACTCTCTCAACCGGCCTTTAACTTACTTTGATGAAAACTTTCTCAATTTAACTCCAAATGATACCAAATTTTATGGATAGAAAGATATATGTCTTATGAATCCAATGGTTCAAACCTCACCTCAATTGGAGGTCGGATGAGTGATTTATGCCCCAAAAGAATAGACTATGCTCATACCCAAAATCAAATTGAACATCTTTTGGAGCAAAAGCCATAACTTTCACTATAGATGTTAGAATGACTTCGTTCTTAGACGGTTAGAAAATAGACATCTAGGGCTACAACTTTCATGAAGACCCAAATTCGAAATTCTATCATTATCAGGTTACATGGACAGTATGAAAATCACACAGTCTGTGTGAAAATTCACACAGGCTGTGTAACTTTCTGCTACTACGTCTCCCTGCACCATGGATTTACACAGTCTGTGTGAAAATTCACACAGGCTGTGTAACCCACTGTTACTGCCGTCTCCCTGCACCTGAAATTTACACAGTCTGTGTGAAAATTCACACAGGCTGTGTAACTTTCTGCCACTACCCTCTTCCTGCACCTAAAGTTACACACAGACTTATTCCTTACACCAAATTTACTTGTAATTTTGCAAGATTCACTTACTCTACTACTAAAATACTTCAAAACAACTCCAAACATCAAACTTATTTTATCATTCTATCAATTCTTGATTGATTTGTCCATCAAACCCTAAATTCCTACATAACCATCAAAGACTTATGCATCATGCTAACTTTCAACCATCATAATTCTCTACTTTCAACTTCTATTGTCTAACCAATTTAACACATCCACACAACTTTGCACAATCAACCTCACACAAGCCTCATTCTCACTTTCATTTCACATGCATGACCATCAAACCCAACCTCATAACATTTACCTACCTATATGTCCTCCATGCCATCTCATGCATTATCTCAAAAGATCAAAGGTCATACAATCAAGCATTATACATTAGGGTTTAAAATTCACCTTTGAACCATAACTCATTCATTCCATCTTCATCAAATCATGTCATACTTCATTCAATGCTTTAGTGGGCATTTTAAGCCCAATTATATTAATCATCATACATAAGAGTTTTACAATTTCATTGGCATTTTCTAGCCAAATCCTAATACCAATTACAATATCTCATTTACCTTATTCAATTGCTCATATGAATTACAACTATACATTTACATAACCAAATTCCAAATACACAATAAAACAAGCACAAGATGTCTTGATCCACTTCCACTTGATTTCTTGCTAAAAACCTGGAAATTGGGAAAATAGGGGGTGAGCTTGGGGAGCCCAATAGGTTCTATTCTTATAACCAAATAATGAACAAAACAGTTTCAGAATTTCATTTCCATATAAATTTCCTTTAGATCATAAAATATTGTGTTCTTCAAAACTCTTGTCATTTTCTTGAAATCACAAATAATTCATTTTTCAAAAGCTCATCAAATCATAAACTAAGAGCTCTTGTCATTTTCTTGAAATCACAAATCATTCATTTTTCAAAAGCTCATCAAATCATAAACTAAGAGCTCTTGTCATTTTCTTGAAATCACAAATCATTCTTTTTTTTTAAAGTTCATGAAATCATGAATGCAATTCAACTTGTCACAATTCACATCATATAACACATATCACCTAACACATCATAATGGTTTGGCAAGTCCACAATTCTTGGCAACCATATAATGTCATTTAATGAGCTTATATGGGCAAATCTTGAGGAGTCCAAATATTGGATCATCCTATGCCACAGTCGGGCAGCCGGGCGAAGGCTTTTCATGGTCATCGTGCACGAGACGTTTCTTGGGTGGACTTAACCTAACCCACTTAACATATAATCATGACATGAAACTTGATTGCCCTATGGCAAAAATCTTGGAAATCTTGGAAATCTTGTTTTGCATAAATCATGCAAATTTTCATAAATCATTTCATGAACATGAGCATTTCATATGCAATGCATCATCATTTCTCAACAAAATCACATTCACATATCCAATCATCAATCATCCAATTCACATAACATTTTCAAATCATTCATACCATTATGCATCAATGATAACAATTTCTCAAGGCATTCAAAAACAATGAATTTGAAAAAAAAATTAGATTCTTAATTTCTTTGAAAATTATGTCAATGGCCCATTATTTAACTATAAACATAAAACCTACCTTATAATTCCTGGCTTGAATGACCTTCCCTTGCTTTCCATTCCTCTTGCCTCTCACCATTTTCCTCAAATCAACACAAATTCCTAAATCAAAAATCATCCAAAATGAAACAAATCCTAAAAACACAAATCATGAAATTGATCTTGGAATCACAATACCCATTCCATTATTAGTCTTTCTCAACCATAACCCAACTAAAATCTCATACTTAAACATAAGGCTTACCTTAAACTTCCACCAACACCAAGAGTTTCTTGGTTCAAGATGAAGCTCTAGCCTTCCTCCACACTTTTTCCTCTTGCGCTTTCTTCAAATTCCCTCTAGATCTCTTGGAAAATCAAGCCCTAACCAAAGCCTTTCTTTTTCTTCCTCTTCTTTCTCCATTTCCACGAAACTTTCCTTTCTCCCTCTTTAATATCGTGCTCCTCTCTTCTTTCCTCCCTAACTCACTTATTTCCCTCCTTTTATACTCCTTTACAATCTTACTTAAGCCCAAAAGCCCATTTGCCTACTCCTTTCTTCTCTTTTCTTCTTTTCCTACCTCATTAAACTACTCAAGGCCCACTCATCTTTAAGCCCATCTACTCTTCTCCTCATCTTCTTATTCTCCCACTAATTCATTTAACTCCTCTTCTTTTTATACTCCTTCTTCATTTAACTCAAGCCCATCTTCACTTAAGCCCAATTCCTTCCTTCTTCATTTTGTTTCCATTCTTTTCCTTTTAATTTCCACTTCATGGACTCAAGCCCAAATGTCTCATTTAAACTCCTATTCTTTTCTCCTTTTATTTAACTATCTAACTCACTTACTTTCTACCCAAATGGGCTCTAGCCCAAAGGCTTCTTTCATTCTAATGCCTTAAACTAAATAAAACCTAAGCTAATATCATCCTTAAATTGTAACTCAAATGGACCCTAGCCTTGGGCTTCCTTTCTTCCTTTTATACTACTTCCTACTCACTTAAGCCCATAAGCCCAAAGCCCATTCACTTCTTCTTCTCATCCTACTAAATCACTTAAATCCAAATCATTTATTCATCTTTTCATTTGATTTAGGCCCATTTTTCTCTTAGGCCCAATTGAACTCTAAACTCGTAAATTCAACTAACACATTTAATTGTATTAATTCATGCCACCTAACTCCTTACTCTCTTTTAATCCTCTTCTTTTTATATCACCACTTAAGCCCAACTTGAGTCCAAGGCCCATTTAACCCTTAATACATTTACAACCTTCATAACACCTTAATACACTTAATCCATGTCATATAGTCTTAGTCTAATCAACATGTTAATTAAATTTCCTTAACATGCTAATTAAGTCCACAAAATACAATAATTGACTCCCATTAAATCATGCCACCTAATTTCATGACACCTTACCTTAAGCATATTAACATGTCAATTAATTCCACATTAATCCATCTCAGATTTAAACCATATCTTCCATTTCATTTCAATTTCAAGAATTCTTAACTTCTTTACTCATGAATAATCATTCAAAATCCTTATTTAAAATCCTAGCTACTAAAAAGATTCGGGTCCAATAATTCTCCCTCTTAAAAGAATTTCGTCCTCTAAATTCCTATCTTATCGATCTAGTGGCAAGGGTTTAAATCCTTAATTAACGGATTCAACTTATTCTTGCATGACTTATTCAGATAGCTCACCATCCTGACCCTGCTTATTTGATCTTGAGTGCACCTTGGCACGGTGACACTCTTAAACATGTACTCATAATCATGTACTCGTGAGAGTAAAAGCATGTAACTCTGAGAGCATCACTGGGGTAACTCGTCTTATGATTGATGTTCACATCATAATAATGGTAAGTGACTGTGAACTAACACACTACTTCCATGCCTATTCTTGGATTCTTCTAATTCATCTTTCTTACTTCACTTGATTCTTATCACTCACTCATTTCACCTGTCCATAACCTTTTTAATTCTAACCTTCTATAACTTGTAGACCTTACTTATCATCATAATGCTAAAAAGCTGAATCTTTCTATCATCTAATTCTTCATACCGCATTTGATTGAATTCACTAGAACTGTGATCTTGTACTTACAATGAACTAAAGCTATACTTGGATCTCATAACCTTATGAGCTTCAACTATATGCTTTAAGCATATTCTTGATAATTAAGACCATCAATTCCTACATTCACTTGCTTATTTGACATTCTTGATCACTAAGAGATCTTTCGATGTAATCCTCGCTAGATGCATACCTCATGTTACCATTTGTACTTTGCTAGCAACCTTTTACTTAATCATCTTTATTGATTTCATATATTTCCTATTTCATTCACCTGGTATCATTCTTCCTATTTGAACTTGAAATTCAGATCCGATCAATTTCTTAATAAGATTCATAATCTTTTATCCTTAATTTGGGATAAACCACGTCCCACCTCGCCACGCTTTCTTGTTGCTCTAGTTCGACATCATAGTATCAATTCATGCTTAATGTATCGGATGCAACACTTAGCCTCACTTGGAATCTCTTACTTGTGCAATCATAGTCTTTGATACATATCTCAATCTCCGAGTTTCATATTTAATTCTCCCAATTCAAGAATTGCCTTGTACTTTTACGATCCAGATTTGCATGCTCATACATGTTCCTGTACATATGTTGTCTCCAAACTCTCAAAACAATCATCAATGTTGCAGTTCTAGGTCATGTATCAAAATTCACTCCTAGGGCTTTACACATTTCTCTTCATGTATTCCAACCATTCTTCTCAAATTTCCTCCAATTCCATAGTGCTATTGGGCATTTGTTAACTTAAGCAATCATTATCAATTTTCATATATCTCTCGATTAGCCCTTGTGATTCCTTACTTAACTAATTCCTCAATGAGGTATATTGACTCACTTTCCTTTCGATTCCTCTTCTTGACTTTCTTCCTCGAATGATTTTTTTCTCCACAATTGCAGCTTTATTTGCAAACTTAATTAGGTGATTTTAATATATTCATCAAGTCATACCAATATCTCCCAAACATACTTTCATGTAATATATAACATAGACTTACATACTCCTCATGTTAGCAATCAAGGTCTCTATAGTGAGTGTACTCACTTTCGAATCATCACATATTCTTTTCTGATTAGTTCTTTCATTGATTACTCTTAACATGAACCATTTGATCTGCTTATTCTAACTTAATGAAATCCCTCTTCAAAAGAGGATTTTTTTGTTGTTGTTGCAATCATCTATACTATTCCTGCAATCTTAATCAATCTCCTATTATCATCATCATATTTTATCCACAAACTTATCTTCATCAATTCATAAATCAATCCCTTACATGATTGATACTTTGATCTTCATTAATCCTAGACAATATTCTTCTCTTGATCTTAGAATTTATTCCTTATTATAACATCATCAACAACCCTCAATCTATGTCTACTTGATCACTTAGGCTTTAAACTATGGGAAACTATGACTAATAATATTCACTAAATCATAGGATTCTTCCTCTATTATCTTCACACATATTCTACTTATGTGCTTAATACACTCATTTGTGCATAATTATGGATTTCCATACAATTACTCCCAACAACAACCAATTTGACCTTCTTGAACTTATACAAACATTACTATCAATCATCTCATTGTCCCATTATCCTTCACTTCACATCTTACATATATATATATGTATGTATATATATTTGCCATTGACTTAAACTTGTGGAAATAAAATCATCACATATTTTATACAGCACATAGATTTCAAAAACTTGTAATCTTGGTGCTCGTAATGGCACTTTCTTGTAAACTTGCTTTTCACAACGTGATATCCTTGCACAAATCATGTCTGAAAGCATAATTTCATAAACTTGTATTCTTAAAAAGAAAACTCTTTTTTTTTAAGTCATTTCATCAATCATTCACATAATCGACATATTAAACATTTAACATTTCATAATGCACTCAATGCACAACTGATGCAACGATTATGATGCAATTTAAATTATGAAATTTTCTTGCTTGATTTAATGAAAACAAACTTGGCTTACTGAATTTATTATAAGCATGCACCCACTGGGGTTCCGGTTTCATCTTCTTAAAACCATAAAAATTTTGACTTTCATGAAGTTCTACTTGAACCCCTTAATCCTTGTCCCCCTACGTTTCCTCAAACAATCATGCTCATAATTCACATATTTCCCACATTCAAGGATAAGCACCATAGTATTTCGTTGATACCATATTCGATTTCATCAACAGAAGCATTGACTCATTACCGGTCATGTTTGACCATGTACTATTTCTCATTTCCACTAATCCACAACTTCAATTTATTCGCTAATTCGATTTGGCCCAAACTCTTAACAATTTGCTCTTGCATGTAACCTTTACATATGCGCCCATACAAGATCTCAATTCCGGCGCTCTGATACCACAAATGTTGGAACCCGACCAAGATCGATCCCGATCGTTGATCCTGCTTCTAACCCAACTCTCGCTTAAAATCGTGAAACTCGAGCGCAAGGACATTTTGAAGGGTTATAATTTTTTTTCATTCTTGATTCCTTGAACCCTTAAAGACATCATGAATTCATTCTCATACTCAAAACGCTCCCAAAATTTACTTACCAAAGTTCCGTAGTGTGCCCATGCACTTAATCATCATACTTGAACTTATTTCCACTACGCGTTCACCGAATTTGAAAAACTTAAAATCTTAATTTTCATTTATAATTAAATGAAATTCTCTTTTAATTCATATCCTTATGGCTCTTGTTTAATTTAAGACAAGAATCGCTTCAATCAGAGTTCTACAACTCAAGATATCGACAAAATACCAACATGTGTTCATATCTCGATCATACTCTCTCAACCGGCCTTTAACTTACTTTGATGCAAACTTTCTCAATTTAACTCCAAATGATACCAAATTTTATGGAGAGAAAGATATATGTCTTATGAATCCAATGGTTCAAACCTCACCTCAATTGGAGGTCGGATGAGTGATTTATGCCCCAAAAAAATAGACTATGCTCATACCCAAAATCAAATTGAACATCTTTTGGAACAAAAGCCATAACTTTCACTATAGATGTTAGAATGACTTCGTTCTTAGACGGTTAGAAAATAGACATCTAGGGCTACAATTTTCATGAAGACCAAAATTCGAAATTCTGTCATTATCAGGTTACATGGACCGTATGAAAATCACACAGTCTGTGTGAAAATTCACACAGGCTGTGTAACTTTCTGCCATCGGCTCTCCTCAAGACTATGGATTTACACAATGCGTGTGAAAATTCACACAGCTGTGTAACCCATCATTATCTGCTGCCTCTCAAGACTGAAATTTACATACCTGTGAAAATTCACAGGCTGTGTAACTTTCTGCCACTACCCTCTTCTCAAGATTTAAAGTTACATACCAGGTGAAAATTCACACAGTCGTGTAACTTTTTGGCCATAACAACAACAACATTTCACCAATGCTTTCTAACTTATTCCTTACACCAAATTTACTTGTAATTTTGCAAGATTCACTTACTCTACTACTAAAATACTTCAAAACAACTCCAAACATCAAACTTATTTTATCATTCTATCAATTCTTGATTGATTTGTCCATCAAACCCTAAATTCCTACATAACCATCAAAGACTTATGCATAATGCTAACTTTCAACCATCATAATTCTCTACTTTCAACTTCTATTGTCTAACAAATTTAACACATCCACACAACTTTGCACAATCAACCTCACACAAGCCTCATTCTCACTTTCATTTCACATGCATGACCATCAAACCCAACCTCATAACATTTACCTACCTATATGTCCTCCATGCCATCTCATGCATTATCTCAAAAGATCAAAGGTCATACAATCAAGCATTATACATTAGGGTTTAAAATTCACCATTGAACCATAACTCATTCATTCCATCTTCATCAAATCATGTCATACTTCATTCAATGCTTTAGTGGGCATTTTAAGCCCAATTATATTAATCATCATACATAAGAGTTTTACAATTTCATTGGCATTTTCTAGCCAAATCCCAATACCAATTACAATATCTCATTTACCTTATTCAATTGCTCATATGAATTACAACTATACATTTACATAACCAAATTCCAAATACACAATAAAACAAGCACAAGATGTCTTGATCCACTTCCACTTGATTTCTTGCTAAAAACCTGAAAATTGGGAAAATAGGGGGTGAGCTTGGGGAGCCCAATAGGTTCTATTCTTATAACCAAATAATGAACAAAACAGTTTCAGAATTTCATTTCCATATAAATTTCCTTTAGATCATAAAATATTGTGTTCTTCAAAACTCTTGTCATTTTCTTGAAATCACAAATAATTCATTTTTCAAAAGCTCATCAAATCATAAACTAAGAGCTCTTGTCATTTTCTTGAAATCACAAATCATTCATTTTTCAAAAGCTCATCAAATCATAAACTAAGAGCTCTTGTCATTTTCTTGAAATCACAAATCATTCTTTTTTTTTAAGTTCATGAAATCATGAATGCAATTCAACTTGTCACAATTAACATCATATAACACATATCACCTAACACATCGTAATGGTTTGGCAAGTCCACAATTCTTGGCAACCATATAATGTCATTTAATGAGCTTATATGGGCAAATCTTGAGGAGTCCAAATATTGGATCATCCTATGCCACAATCAGGCAAATGGGTAAGGCTTTTCATGGTCATCGTGCACGAGACATTTCTTGGGTGGACTTAACCTAACCCATTTAACATATAATCATGACATGAAACTTGATTGCCCTATGGCAAAAATCTTGGAAATCTTGGAAATCTTGTTTTGCATAAATCATGCAAATTTTCATAAATCATTTCATGAACATGAGCATTTCATATGCAATGCATCATCATTTCTCAACAAAATCACATTCACATATCCAATCATCAATCATCCAATTCACATAACATTTTCAAATCATTCATACCATTATGCATCAATGATAACAATTTCTCAAGGCATTCAAAAACAATGAATTTGAAAACATTTTTAGATTCTTAATTTCTTTGAAAATTATGTCAATGGCCCATTATTTAACTATAAACATAAAACCTACCTTATAATTCCTTGCTTGAATGACCTTCCCTTGCTTTCCCTTCCTCTTGCCTCTCACCATTTTCCTCAAATCAACACAAATTCCCAAATCAAAAATCATCCAAAATGAAACAAATCCTAAAAACACAAATCATGAAATTGATCTTGGAATCACAATACCCATTCCATTCTTAGTCTTTCTCAACCATAACCGAACTAAAATCTCATACTTAAACATAAGGCTTACCTTAAACTTCTACCAACACCAAGAGTTTCTTGGTTCAAGATGAAGCTCTAGCCTTCCTCCACACTTTTTCCTCTTGCACTTTCTTCAAATTCCCTCTAGATCTCTTGGAAAATTAAGCCCTAACCAAAGCCTTTCTTTTTCTTCCTCTTCTTTCTCCATTTCCACGAAACTCTCCTTTCTCCCTCTTTAATTTCGTGCTCCTCTCTTCTTTCCTCCCTAACTCACTTATTTCCCTCCTTTTATACTCCTTTACAATCTTACTTAAGCCCAAAAGCCCATTTGCCTACTCCTTTCTTCTCTTTTCTTCTTTTCCTACCTCATTAAACTACTCAAGGCCCACTCATCTTTAAGCCCATCTACTCTTCTCCTCATCTTCTTATTCTCCCAATAATTCATTTAACTCCTCTTATTTTTATACTCCTTCTTCATTTAACTCAAGCCCATCTTCACTTAAGCCCAATTCCTTCCTTCTTCATTTTGTTTCCATTCTTTTCCTTTTAATTTCCACTTCATGAACTCAAGCCCAAATGTCTCATTTAAACTCCTATTCTTTTCTCCTTTTATTTAACTATCTAACTCACTTACTTTCTACCCAAATGGGCTCTAGCCCAAAGGCTTCTTTCATTCTAATGCCTTAAACTAAATAAAACCTAAGCTAATATCATCCTTAAATTGTAACTCAAATGGACCCTAGCCTTGGGCTTCCTTTCTTCCTTTTATACTACTTCCTACTCACTTAAGCCCATAAGCCCAAAGCCCATTCACTTCTTCTTCTCATCCTACTAAATCACTTAAATCCAAATCATTTATTCATCTTTTCATTTGATTTAGACCCATTTTTCTCTTAGGCCCAATTGAACTCTAAACTCGTAAATTCAACTAACACATTTAATTGTATTAATTCATGCCACCTAACTCATTACTCTCTTTTAATCCTCTTCTTTTTATATCACCACTTAAGCCCAACTTGAGTCCAAGGCCCATTTAACCCTTAATACATTTACAACCTTCATAACACCTTAATACACTTAATCCATGTCATATAGTCTTAGTCTAATCAACATGTTAATTAAATTTCCTTAACACGCTAATTAAGTCCACAAAATACAATAATTGACTCCCATTAAATCATGCCACCTAATTTCATGACACCTTACCTTAAGCATATTAACATGTCAATTAATTCCACATTAATCCATCTCGTATTTAAACCATATCTTCCATTTCATTTCAATTTCAAGAATTCTTAACTTCTTTACTCATGAATAATCATTCAAAAATCCTTATTTAAAAATCCTAGCTTACCAAAAAGATTCGGGGTCCAATATCACTGTTCTATATGTATTTAATTCTTTTTCATTAGTCCGATCCTGATCCACTCCAGCTATCCCATGCAGTTTTCCTACGCCCTTTCCTTTGTTTCACTCATCACAAGCATCTCGACTCACTGTTGGTCTTTGCCTCTTATTAGGCATTTTTTTCTGTGTAATACAAGCGTGTACAATTCCATCTTGTGCTCACCATTAGTTCTATAATCATTCAGTCAAAACTATATCATGAGGTTATAATCCTCCATAGTCTAAATACTTAAGCACTTTTCCTATTGAACATTCAAATCTCTACGCACTTGAATCTATAACCACTTCGTTCTATACCCATAGTTATTCAATTTCACTTTCGCATATACTTACTAGAATATCTAGCTTCAACTGTTCACTTTCTTGTTCTAGCACTTTTGTCGGTACACATACTTCTTCTTTCAAGCATGCAATATTGTTTTTCCGATTTCACTCGATATTCGCACTCATCATAGCACTCACTACTTTAACTATCGCACTCTTAACCTTTCTTACCTTTATCCAAGATCACCAGATCTACAACTTCAATTTTCCAAAGAATACTTCACAATTACCCATAATCTACTTAACATTCTTTGAAATCCCAATATCCATAATTGATCTGCTCATCGCAGATTATCTGCTCATTGTCAGATAGTAATCATTTATGCCCATCTTTTGTAAGAAAATACCGGTGTGTGCATCACATGCACACTCAAGTAAAAACAAAATTTTTGTTCCGGACCTTCCAAAGCCAGATCCATGTGTCATACAACAAACTCAAACCATAACGGCCAAAGTAGACCGCCTCTAACGGTATCCACGCAGAGATCGGAGAACCTAACCGGACAAACCTTTTGACCTTTAATAGCTAGAACAAATTAAAGAGTGCTAGCTCTTACCTTTATCCTTGGAGAGCTTGAAACCAACGATGAAGACGAGATGATACCTTGGAGAAGAGCTTGAAGGATGAAGATGATGAGATGAAAGGAAACTTGAAAAACACTTTTTCAATTAGCCTTCTTCCAAAAGCAACGACCATCATCATATTTCTTCATCTTCATTTTGTCTTTAAATAGGTTCCTCCTTCTCCATATGGCCACATGTCACACACACGAAGACCATCTTCATATTTGTCTTTTAGTCATTTAATGAAACTAATGACAAAGCATGAAAAGGAACCTTCTCTTCCCTTTCCACGTAAAACACACACACATATATATATATATTAATTAATTTTTTAATTAATTAATCATATATATATATGTATATAATCTTTGAAGTGGTCCAAATACACTGGGTCGATCCTACCTACCACAGGGTCCCAAAGATGGAAAAATCACCGGAAACCATTTTCGGCAATTTCGATGTCGTGATCTCATCGGGACATATCTCGATCTCATCGGGATCCATTTAGTCCTTTTGCTCTCCATATATTGGAACTCTGTCAGAAACTATTTTACGAATTCTCCGAGACGCTCTTATGTGTGTGACCCATTAGGTTCTCGATTATGTTAGCCACTTAGATTAACACTTAATCTGAGCAAGTCATGAGCGGTATCTAGCAACACATCATGACCCCCAATTGACCGGAAAATAATTGGTTTGACGAATAAACATGTATTCATCATGAACCATATCACGAACCTTTCCATAGACAAGTACCGTGCAATTCGTCCTTTCACCATACTATACCCCACTTGGTTATGAGTATGGGCAAAGTGTCAACTCTTTACTAGATCGACTATGTCAAATCCAATCCAGTGATATCGCTTCTTGTCCGGGACTCATTACTTAATATGTCAATGAAGACATTCTTCATGACATATATGCTCCTACCAGAGACTTCAAGTAATGACCCCGACAAGAGGCCATGGGTATCATCTTCGCTATCACGTAGTGGTGAATCCTCTATTGGCTACTCAATTACCTTCAATACCTCAAGTTGTACCCAATCACCACCCTATGAGCAACCTCTCGTAGGCAACAAGGAATGGAGTCAGCACGTAATCAAGATTCAAGATATCCTCGAGTACCTCAAGTCTAAGGATACTTACACCATTGCTATGATGAGATTATCACCGACATTAGAATAGACATCCATGTGATGATCTCATAGTAGGTCATCCAATGTACTTACTACCTCTAGTAAGCATCCACATCTCAACCCTAAATATCTCATATTTACAGCTTCCGAGATCCACCGCTGATCAAATCAAGGAGCTTGAGATGTGTTAGTCTCTCGGATTACCGATGTCCAGCCTCAAGAATCCTATGACTAGGATAATTTAGATACTCGATATAATTGCACATGATAGGAATCTCAGTAGTATGATCACATCACAATTTCCTTCATGCTATGTCATATATCATGGACTTCATTAATCATTCATAAATAATGAACATCAAATTAATGAAATATGCCTTTCTTTATTTATTCATAAAGTTTGTACACAACTTTGTACAAAATGCGCTAAAGGTGATTGCCTTCAGGGCACTACTCTAACAATCTCCCACTTGACCTAAAGCCAATCGCCTTGATATCTAATACCATAAAGTAGTATATGAGAATCAAAACTCTTTTGTGATAATGGCTTTGTCAACGGATCGCAATATTCTCGCTCGGTGGGAATTCTCTCGATCCGACATCACCTCGTCCAATGATCTCCCCGATCGATGATATCTGCGGAGTACGTGTTTGGATCGTTGATGAGACCTTGGTTCTTTCGCCTGCGCAGTAGCCACATTGTTGTCATAATACAACTGCATGGGCCCATCATAGCTAGGAACCACACCAAGTTCAGTAATGAACTTTTTGATCCAAACTGTTTCCTTTGCTGCTTCTGAAGCGACAATGTACTCTGCCTCGGTTGTTAAATCAGCAGTTGTCTCTTGTTTGGAACTCTTCCAACTAACTGCCCCACCATTCAGTGTGAATACGTAACCTGATTGGGATTTGGAATCATCCTTATCAGATTGAAAACTGGCATCTGTATACCCACTAACTTTGAGATCTCCATCTCCATATATCAAGAAAACATCCTTAGTCCTTCGCAAGTACTTGAGGATATTCTCGATACCACCCAAAGGACCTCACCAGATCCGATTGGTATCTGCTTGTAACACTTAGAGCATATGATACATCGGGTCTCGTATATAGCATAGCGCATATAATAGATCCTACCGCAGATGCATACGGATCATACTCATGCAAGATCCTCTCATCTTGTGTCTTAGGACACATAGATTTCGAGAGTGTTATCCCATGAGTCACGGAAAGGTAGCCTCTCTTGGATTGCTCCATGCTAAACCTCTTCAGCATCTTGTCTCTGTACGTTGTCTATGGAAAATTGTTTGGACAACCAAATTTTCACTGATTGTAGCATAGAGACATCGTTTCCTAGTAATAATATGTCATCTACATATAGCACAAGGAATACGATTGCAGTCCCAGTAACCTTCTTATACACACAGTGTTCATCTGGATTTTGTGAGAAACCAAACTCTTTGATTACCTCATCAAAACGGATATTCCAACTCCTGGATGCTTGCTTCAATCCATAGATAGATTTCTAAAGCTTGCATACCTTTTTGCCATCATAGGAGGTGAAACCCTCAGGTTGTGTCATATACACATCCTCAGCTATATTTCCATTTAGGAAAGCTGTCTTCACATCCATTTGCCATATCTCATAATCATAATGAGTGGCAATGGCTAGGAGTATTCTAATGGATTTAAGCATTGCTACTAGGCTGAAGGTCTCGTCGTAGTCAACTCCTTGTCTTTAACGAAAACCTTTAGCCACAAGCCTTGCTTTATAGGTAATCACATTACCATCCATGTCGGTTTTCTTTTTGAAAACCCATTTACACTCTATGGGTTTGATTCCTTCGGGTGCCTCAACCAAAGTCCATACTTGGTTTTCATACATGGAATCCATTTCAGTCTGCATGGCATGAAGCCATTTCTCAGATTCTGAACTCTTCAGAACCTCTTCATAGGTGGTAGGCTCATTATCTTCTATGAGCAATACGTCATTCTGTTCATTCACGAGAAATCCATATCTCTCGAGAACAGAGCGTATCCTACGTGACCTACGAACTTCGTGTGTAGAAGGTTGAATCTGTTACTTCATCTCGTATGAGTCACGCTTGTGTTCAGCAGCTGATTCAGGTTCTGTTCGAGCATCTTGAACTTTTCAAGTTCAATTTTGCTCCCACTTTCTTCTTGTAAAGAAACTCTTTCTCTAAAGACAGCATGCTTTGAAACAAACATCTTTTGTTCCTCAAAAGGTAGAATTGATATCCCATTGTTTCTTTAGGATATCCTACTAACAAACACTTGTCGACTTTGCATCAAGTTTATCGACTATGTCCGCTTCACATAAGGTGACAACCCCAAACTTTTAAATGAGTAAGATACGGTCTTTTGTTAGTCCACATCTCATATGGAGTAACATCAATTGTCTTTGATGGAACTCGCTTAACAAGTAAACAACTGCCTCGAAAGTGCATACCCCAAAAGGATTTTGGTAACTTTGCAAAGCCCATCATTGATCGTACCATGTCTAACAAGGTTCGATTTCTCCTTTCTGCCACACCATTATGCTGTGGTGTGTAAGGAGGAGTCCATTGAGATAAAATCCCATTATCTCTGAGATAATCTAAAAACTGTTGGTCTAAATATTCCCCACTACGATCTGATCGTAATGTCATGATACTTTTCCCAAGTTGGTTTTCTACTTCATTTCTGAATTGTTTGAACTTTTCAAATGCTTCAGATTTGTATCTCATCAGATACAGGTACCCATATCGAGAATAATCATCGGTAAAGGTAATAAAGTAAAGATAACCACTTCTGACATGAATGGACATCGGATCATATACATCTGAATGTATCAAGTCTAATACTCCAGTCGCTCGTTCACCCTTTCCCTTAAAGGGTAATTTAGTCATCTTTCCTAATAAACAAGATTCGCATGTGTCATATGATTCATAATCAAATGACCCTAAACTACCACTCTTATGGAGCTTAGCTATGCGTCTCTCATTTATATGGCCAAGGCGACAATGCCATAAGTAAGTTGATTTTAAATTATCTTGTTTATGTCTTTTCGTTTCATTGACATTCATAATTGGATGTGACATATCTAATATGTAAATTCCATTGCATAATGTACCAGTACCATAAAGCATTCCATTCAAACTAATAGAACAACCATTGTTACTAAAAGTCAAATGGAAACTAGCTCTATTTAAACAAGAAATGATAATATGTTCTTTGTTAATACAGTACAAAATAACATTCATCCAATTTAATTACAAGCCCACCGGGAGTGACAAGAAATAAGTGCCTACTTGCTAATGCAAAGAACTCTTGCTCCATTTCCTACACGCAGTCTATCTCTCCCTTCATGAGTTGTTCATCGTCCTCGAGGCCCTCGTGATATCATTGCATATGTGTGAGCCACAACCTCGATCTAATACCCATATGTTATGGTCGAAACAAGATAACCTCAATGACAAACATACCAAGAAGTCGAGGCATTTGATGTCTTCTTCGCTTCAATTCTTCCAGATAGACTTTTATAGCCCGCCTCTTAAGTGATGCCTTGCCACAATGGAAGCAAGTTCCTTTTGGAGCAGTTTCTTTGGTTTTCTTCTTGGCTGAACTTCCTTTAGGTTTCTTAGACCTTTTCTTCTTCAGTTTCTTTTTCTTGGAACCAGAAGAAGAGTCCACCACAAGCACCGCCTTTACTATCCTTCTTGATAGCTTGCTCATTGCTTGTCGAAAGCAGATTGATCAACTCGTGGATTGTTGTGGATATTTGGTTCATCCGATAGTTTAACACAAACCGTGAATAACTATCGACATCCAACCGAAATTAAGTCAACACTTAATTCATAATCCATAACAAAACCTAAGACAGCCAACCTCTCAATATACTCATTCATCTTCAGTGCATACTGCACTGCAGATGAACCTGGAGTCATCTTAGTAGTGAAGAGTAGCCTCGAGGTCTCGAACCTTTCAGACCGAGCTTGCTCATCAAACAGCTCCCTAAGATGAAACACTATGGTATTAGCATCCATAGACTCATGCCGCTTCGCAGCTCTGTGACATAGATGCGAGCATAATGCAGGTAGCCATGTCACTGTCTTTAAGATGCTTACGATATGCTTTCTGATCCTCATCAAAAGCATCAGCAGCAGTGGATCGAAGTGGAACATCTAGACATATCCCAGTTCCTCGCACACGAGAACAATTCTCGATTTCTCACCAATCTAGAAAGTTGGGTCCAGCTAATTTGTTCGAGTCCATAAGCGGCGAAGTTCACACTTGAAGCCATCTTCAATAACCTATAGGGAAAAGAGAGAAAGAATGTTAGAATAGAATTACATGCATGATCATAAGGACTTGCATGATATGCATATGGCTCCTACTAGTTTCAAAGAATCCATAACCCTCAGTACGAATCCAAGAAACATTATGACAAAATGTCCTAGTGGGTCGATATCCGACATTACTAAAATGACCTTGGGTTTACCCAACAAGCCACCTTAGGTCAATCGGTAGGTATCGGTCATACCAATTGCATCATAGATATCCGACATTACTAAAATGACCTTGGGTTTACCCAACAAGCCACCTTAGATCTATCGGTAGGTATCGGTCATACCATTTGCTTCATAGATGCAACTATCGACTAGTGCTATCAACTCGTGATGTATGCACACACCTTGGGTTATCAACTCTTGATGCGCGTACATCTGATGTACACTACCAAATTTCGCCTCTGTCCACGTTGACCTTCATTTTACTCAACAAATCAACGTTTCTAGTGCAACCGACCCATTAATCTGAAAATCTTATTTTCATGGTTCGAACATATCCGTATAGAGTAAGCTTGGGTTTACCTAACAACCCAACTCTATAAGAACTCTGGTTCTCCCCATATTAATGGAAGGCGTTAGTTTTCATATGAAGTGTGAGGGTTTTCAGGTCTCATCTTCTTCTTCTCCAAGCCGTAGGATTATAGTCACCATGACTATATGGAATGATTTAGGGCAATTCATCAATCACATTGAATCTATACCTAAAATCATCCATCATCCCACCTTTTGCATGTTGTAGTCGACTGGTGCATGTGCTAGTCGACTGGTGCATATGCTAGTCGACTGGTACATGTGCTAGTCGACTATTATGGATTATCAGCACAAACTAGTCGACCGGTGCATGTTCCAAATGACTACTCGATTATCGTACACGAGCCACCGATCGGTGCATATGCTAGTCGACTGGTACATGTGCTAGTCGACTGGAACATGTACTAGCATGCTCTCTAATCTGCTAATATCTCAATTCGTGTAGATTAAATTCACAATACCAAGTGTAATATCCTTTATTATGATGTACCAATGATACACTTTCATTGTACCATGCTTACCATATATAGTCAAACTATACATGAAAAACTTGAAATTGATGAATACACTCTTATTCATTTAGATTTCCAAATAATTTGAGAATAACTATCACCCTAAGTATCTCTAGCTAGTCTACATTTTATCAAGATTACTTCGGCACTGGTCACAAAATTGTGACGGCCAAAACAATCAGGACAACGAAATACACTAACGAGACGCTAATGTGACATATTTGACATCCGAACATTTTTGGAAACCCAATTTCAAGAAATTCAATTTGGAAAGCATACAACATCAATATAACAAATTTTTAATCACATTAAAAATGATCCAAGGCATTGGAACTGAAAACTACACAATCATACATTTCAAACAAAACAGCTCCAGCAACTTTATCAAAACTGCCAAGCTCTGTGTTTTGCTTGAAAAACTCATTGAAACAATTTCAATAAATTCTGAGAAAATTACAGAGGTTACAAAATTTTCACAAAATGCTCCATGAATTTTTTTAGGATTTTTTTCCATCAAAAAACTCAACCAACCTCAGCA
The DNA here is from genome assembly GCA_029891385.1 of Erythroxylum novogranatense. Lineage (NCBI taxonomy): Eukaryota > Viridiplantae > Streptophyta > Magnoliopsida > Malpighiales > Erythroxylaceae > Erythroxylum > Erythroxylum novogranatense. Next base: position 52,856,158 of record CM057232.1, read on the forward strand.
ACAAAGCCAATGTAGAATCTGTGTTCCTCAACACAGTTATTCCCAGAAGCACACAATAAATTCTCAAATAAATAGTAAATCACCTCAAAAACATTTTTCCAATCTCATAGACATTCATAAACATCTTAGAGACATGTCGGTGAAAGAAAATCCGAAAAACAATTTTTCTACAATTTATTCTCGAATTTACAAGCATGCCTGTTCATTGAATGTGCACAAACACAGCAACCAGAACATTAGGGAATAAATTAGCAAAACCATATCAAATCACATTGATAAATTCCAAGCTTCCATAGAAATATGCAAAAACATCTTGTGAACATATCTGGGCAAGAAAATTTTGAAAAAAATATTTCTACACTGAATTCGAAATTAACATTTACAACATGCATCATCGTCGCAAGCAATAGGCAACTTCGACCTAGTCATGATTTCTTCGTTATATACGACACAAGTGGCTCTGATATCACTGTAAGAAAATCCCGGTTTGTGCATCACATGCACACGGTGCGGCCCCGAAAGCCAGGATCCATGTGTCTATACAACAAACTCAAACCATAACGCCCAAAGGAGACCGTCTCTAACGGTATTCACGCAGAGATCGGAGAACCTAACCGGGATAAACCCTTTGACCCGGGAATAGCTAGAACAAATTAAAGAGTGCTAGCTCTTACCTTTGTCCTTGGAGAGCTTGAAACCAACGATGAAGAGGAGATGATACCTTGGAGAAGAGCTTGAAGGATAAAGATGATGAGATGAAAGGAAACTTGAAAAACACTTTTTCAATTAGCCTTCTTCCAAAAGCAACGACCATCATCATATTTCTTCATCTTCATGTTGTCTTTAAATAGGTTCCTCCTTCTCCATATGGCCACATGTCACACACACGAAGACCATCTTCATATTTGTCTTTTAGTCATTTAATGAAACTAATGACAAAGCATGAAAAGGAACCTTCTCTTCCCTTTCCACGTAAAACACACACACACATATATATATATATATATTAATTAATTCTTTAATTAATTAATTATATATATATATATGTATATAACTGCTGAAGTGGTCCAGTCACACTGGGGTCGGTCCTACCGGCCTACTGGGTCCCGGTATGAAAAAATCACCGGAAACCATTTTCAGCAATTTCGATGTCGCGATCTCATTGGGACATATCTTGATCTCATCGGGATCCATTTAGTCCTTTTGCTCGCCATATATTGGAACTCTTTCTAAAACTATTTTACGAATTCTCCGAGACACTCTTATGTGTGTGACCCATTAGGTTCTCGGTTATATTGGCCACTTAGATTAACACTTAATCTGAGCAAGTCATGAGCGGTATCTAGCAACACATCATAACCCCCAATTGACCGGAAAGTAATTGATTTGACGAATGAACTTGTATTCATCATGAACCATATCACGAACCTTTCCATAGACAAGTACCGTGCAATTCGTCCTTTCACCGTGCTATACCCCACTTGGTTATGAGTATGGGCAAAGTGTCAACTCTTTACTAGACTGACTATGTCAAATCCAATCCAGTGATATCGCTTCTTGTCCGGGACTCATTACTTAATATGTCAATGAAGACATTCTTCATGACATATATGCTCCGGCCAGAGACTTCCAAGTAATGACCCTGACAAGAGGCCATGGGTATCATCTTCTGCTATCACAGAAGTGGTAAATCCTCTATTGGCTACTCAATTACCTTCAATACCTCAAGTTGCACCCAATCACCACCCTATGAGCAACCTCTCGTAAGGCAACAAGGAATGGAGTCAAAGCACGTAATCAAGATTCAAGATATCCTCGAGTACCTCAAGTCTAAGGATACTTGCACCATTGATATGATGAGATTATCACCGACATTAGAATAGGACATCCATGTGATGATCTCATAGCAGCCATCCAATGTACTTACTACCTCTAGTAAGCATCCACATCTCAACCCTAAATATCTCATATTTACGACTTTCGAGATCCACACTTGATCAAATCAAGGAGCTTGAGATGTGCTAGTCTCTCCGGATTACCGATGTCCAATCTCAAGAATCCTATGACTAGGATAATTTAGATATCTTGACATAATTGCACATGATAGGAATCTCAGTAGTATGATCACATCACAATTTCCTTCATGCTATGTCATATATCATGGACTTCATTAATTTGCTTATAGATCAATATCCATTCATAAATAATGAACATCAAATTAGCGAAATATGCCTTTCTTTATTTATTCATAAAGTCTGTACACAACTTTATACAAAATACGCTAAAGGCGATTGCCTTCAGGGCACTACTCTAACATCTTTTTCCTCGAATAAACACAATGTATCCTTATAGGAATCTAAGGTCTCTAAGACTTTAAACAATTGCGATCATAACACCAATACTATTTATCAAAGTCAATTCAATTTATCTTATACCGTTTTAACATATTGTCTCATTTCATCACACACTGCCCACTCTTCAAGGGTATGCTTATCATCAGTATCAAATTCCTTTATGAAGATAACACTACATCACGTCATTGTCAGTTTTCCTTTAGGACTTCGTGTCTCTATTCATTTTCTCTTTTCAATTTATTTCCTGTCATCCACATCGACATATGTTAATACCTAGTCATCCGTACTTGGACCTCTATAAATTCCAATTCATTTGAGTATTTCACTTCGCAGTTCGGGAAAATTTAATTCTTAGTTTCAAATCAAGACTCAAATCAAGATTTCCCAACAGTTTTGTTTCACATACGGAGATCTATTCACTTCACATTGCAATAGAATCACCTCAAATTAAAATTTCACTCACCTACGTGGATACGTTACATTCCTGTACACACAAAGCAGATAACCTCAGTAGTATATTTCACTTGTTATGTCTAAATCTCCTCTTGAGATATGACTCAATTTTACTTTTGATTTCGTCCGTACTTCTTTTCGTTTGACCATTAGTCTTGCTACCATCATTATACTGTTCACGAAAGTCTCATCAGCCAATTAGTGTCCCTAATTGCTTTTCAATCATTCTTAACTATACGCACTATTTCAGTCAGAACAATGTTATGCCATAATTGAAAAGATCAAAACATTCCTTGCACTAAGGTTCCCTGTGACACTAAACACTTTCTTTAACACTTATTCTTTAAACTACACATCACCGGAGACCAAATAGGAACTTATACTATTAAACATTCCACAAAACTCCTTTCTGGTTATACTGATCCTCAAATAGAGGACTGATGCCATTATCATTCTTCATTTCCTCTCATACAAGTACACTCAGTCCTCTTAAGTCAAACTTTAACCCATTATGAACTTTACACTTATAGCCACTCATAGTAGCACATATTTAATCATTCACCGATCATCTCCTCTCTTATTTCCATGTATCTTTCACATACGTTTCATTAATCATGATCAACTTGACTGTCCAATAGATACTCCTAACGGTAAATCAACTTAAATACGACAACTCTTTTCATATATTACTATTATTGTTTCATTATCATTGTCATGTTTCACTATCACTATCATTGTTTCATTTTTTTTTTCATTTCCCTAGTTTCATTCCCATATCATTCATGTATCAGCTTGACCTTTTTAAGGTAATGTCCACTTGGCTTATACAATGTCATCTCATTATTGCTACGTATCTCTTTATTTTCCTCAAACAATCTATGATAGGGTAGTCACAGTCCCCCAAAACACGACAAAATTGTTGATACAACTCCACTGTATCTCTGTCTATTTACCCATCTATTTACCATTTCTGTATCCAAATACATCTTTTCAACCAATCCAGAATTTCCCGATACATAATCAGTAAAACTTGTCAGTCTATCTTTTTCTCTTACGATTTTATTATACTGATTTTCAAACTCTTAGCACAATATTCGCATAACCATTTCAATCTCACGCTTATGCGTTCAAGATCATTCCCGTTTCACGAGTTCATTTCAGTTTATCTGTACACTTTTATCTCACCATTTCTACTTTTTCTTACTCTACTAGGCACTTTGCTTTTTCAGTTCTTTCAGTTCTAGGTAGACCATTACGGTACAATATTGATCTTATTACAATCTCACTATCATCATCTATCTCTGATATCTACTGATATCGAACACAAATGCAGTGAAACAATATCTGCCTAATCGGACCATCTACGTTTTACTCAATTCCAATGTTTCCCATTTCATTGCATATACAGTCAGAGCTCTAATTACTTCATCATTTACTTTCACATAGGCCTACTATAACCAGTATGTTTCTCATATCTACAGAGGACCTCTCCAAGTTCTAGACATGTTCATTTTCTGTCGCCGTAATCTTGCCATTTTAATCCGGGAATTACTTGTGATATCACTTCTTTCCTTAATCAGTCTAAGCCAACATAGTCATACGTATACCACATTTCGGGTTTATAATCACAGTACCATATATAACTCTCCTTATCCATTTTTCCTTTTTCCCTTTCCTAATTGCTTATCCACTTCCAGGGGTTCACATGCACATACTTCTCACGATTCTCACACTTAATCATTTAACACATATGTACACGTAGGATTGATCGTCGTGCGACTCAGACTAGGGATCAGTTACCACGGTCTGCAACGACACGACTCAAATGCATGCAACTTGACCTATGTTTCAGACTGTACCCAGATACATTCGTATTGCTGGGCTCTGATACCACCTAAATGTAACACGCCACTCCCGAGTGACCCGAACCTGATATCGTTGGTGATATCCGAGTCCGTGCCCCGCGAGGGTGGCGTACTACATTAGTCGGTGAAAACTCAATATATCATTTTCTTCTCTCTCTTTTTTTTTTCAACCATACAATAGCGCTGCAAAAACAGTAGACAGTAGAAAAACATTTCCAGTTATTACAATCATTTAACAATATTTTACAGTAACCATAAAGTTCACATACTAATCAGTTTACAAAGGTTGCGGGATACAATCTTGAGTCCATGTTCACAATTAACCATTTTCGCTATTACACCATCCAATAATAATTTACAATCACTCAATGTATAAAAACAATAAAACCACAATGGACTCATTATAAATATGAAGCATTGTTGTACAATGATTGCGGGAACTAATTCGATAAGACACTAATGCGACGCTTAATCGATCCCGACCTCTATCCTTCACTTGCCTCACAAGAGACCTACTCCGTGTCAAACGGGTACTCTTCAAGTCCCGAAAAATAGATTGCAATTTTGGATGAGTTTGCGAACTCAATGAGGAACCATCATCGATGGTTCTCCCAATTCATGCATCACATAATCAATTCACAGTAATAAGGCAGTTGCAGTAATACTACGGTCTCACAATCACAATAATATACAATACAATACAAGAAACCCATTTCGGTATTCAATCCAATAATGATGCAATGCACATGTGACTTTTTTTCGCTTTTATTACAAGTTGTTGGACCGAGCGCTTAAGCGGATCGATGAATCAAGAGACGCGCGTCTAGGAGGATTATCTCCTTCGAGCTCTAGGCTCATTTTCAGTATCAGTGGCGACTCGGTTCACAATTATTTTTATCCGTTTATGCCTCTGTGTATGAAATGCATATGCCCAGCTACAACATCCCATAAACAGTTAATCATTCAGAGTCAAACACGCATATTAACGATCGGATGCACAAGTAACACCATAATTCACAACAATTGCCAGCCCATAATTCACAATCAATCACAAGAATCCAAGAATGGCAAATGTCACACAATGTACACATTCCTGATCCCGCCATTATCCCCATATTAAACAAGTAATAATTGAGGAACCCATCTAGGTTACTCACCTATCACTTTCGAACTAATTCCGGGAAGTCTCTGTCACGTCGGTCGAACGACGTTCCAATTGGGCCTCTATAAGAATCAGAGAAGAAAACGATCACTAATTATCCAATCTGAATTCGTTAATGATGCACATGTAGGTGTATAATACATGTTCATGAATTCCCGAGCCTAATTCTATTTTTTTCCTTCAAAAAAATCCGTTTAAAAATTAGAAATTCAATGACGCTGACGGCGCTAAATTTGGACCTCTATAGGTCCCCAATTAAATAAAACAGTGGTTAAGGACTCCGTTATCCGGACCCACGTCAATTTTCCGTCCAAAAGCATTCCCAATCTCTCAGAAAATGAAATTAAATATTCTATGAATTCGATGCCTCAAGAATCAAGTCAATCGGATGTCGGTCGGAAAAGTTATTCACGAAAGAAACCAAAAATTCAAATAAAACTATATATATATATATATATATTGCCCATATTTCCTTCTCTTTTTCCTGTTTTCCAACCGAAATTTAATCTATCATATTTCTTTCTACACATTTCAGAAAATTACAAACTATACCTTGTTGGAAAGATCATGAAAACTCTACAAGTTTCATGAAGACCCCAAGAAGCAATTTTACCTCAAGGGTATCAAAATTCAATTGAAACTTCGCCCATGCACTACCTCTTAAAACATAACAAGATTTGTAAATTCAAGAACTTTCATTCTCTTCAGTCAAAATTGCACCATAAATATGCTCAGAAAGATCACAATGTGGTCTACAACTTTAATGACAATATGAAATCAAATTCAATGGTTAACTAGGTCAAACAATTCAAGAATGCCGATGCCCCGCAAGTACTCAACCCGGACAAGAATGTTCTAAACAAAGATATCTCCTTGCAAAATGTTAAATAAATGCATACTTTATACCTATGGAAAGATCAAACACAATGCTACACTTCTCATGAAGGGCTTCAATGCCAATTCCATCTCTAACAAGCTTAAAACTTTCGTGCAAGTTATCGATCGTATGCAGTGATAATAACCTCATGCAGGTACAGATTTTGAAAATTCATTACTCCCACATTTGATCTCCAACAATTACATGCTATATACCATTGTCATGATAATTGATTCCTCTACAACTCTTCAGAATATCACTCAAGCAATTCAATTCATATAAATTTCTAAAATTGCTTCTAATCAGAATGTGCACCAAATCCACTCTTAGTCTAGTTTTCACCAAATGACAAAAATCAGTCCATAGTCAACAGTCCATATCTCCAAATATACAGATTGAAAAATTGAAAAATCAGTGGGAATGAAAAGCTCGTTTAATAGGCTTCAACTTTTGTTTAGACCATTTTCTCTAATTCCTTCTCAATTAATTTAGAAAAATCATCAAAACTCCTAGGTCAACAATCTAGATACTGTTCACATAAGTCCCAGCAGTAACTTTCCAAGACAAATTTCAACCCCTTAAGGCTAAAATTAGACAATACCTATTTCACACAAAAATGTAGCCAACAAACCAAAGTTTATTTTGGCATAAACCTTGCTCATTTTCATAACCACACAATGAGTTATGCTCAAAACAATGTAATAGGACAAAACCAAAATTTCCAGCTTTGGTACTAAACTTAGAGTCTAACACTTCCAATGCCACTAACACATCACTAAGCATCCAAATGGACAAGAAATCAGTCCCTAGGTCATGCATACATTCACTAGGAATAACTACCTCAATTTGGCAGCACCATACACAATCATGTTCTTATCAATTTCTTTTAAGGATTAGTCATCTAATCACTTCAAACTATGAAAGTCAAACACTAATCATCTCCACCTTATGATTTCTTACACACCAACATACCCAACAATTCAAGCCATATGTGTCATGAAATTAAGGCATCATTCATCTCATTTATTGAACAATCACTTCTAATCCATGCAACTACCCATGAATTCATGCATTAAACATAATCAAAGCTTAAACCTCATCTTACCTAAAGCTTTCATCTCCACCTCTTCAAGCCTTTCATTAAACAACCAATCACAACTTACTCACTTTCCATCCCATGCACGGTTTTTCATCAAGGTAAGAAGGTGGAAGGAAGTCACCTAAGGTTGGAAGAAAATAGCAACAAAATCGGTGGAGACCAAAGGAGAATAAGGAGGTTTCGATTGGCTAAAGAGAAATGAATAAAATTCATCTTTCATGCTTTTATTTCGGAAGAGTCGTGTATGACCAAAACAAGCCAAAGGCCATCTTTTCCTTCTTTCAAATGGAACAACCGAGAATGTGTAGGACACTCATGCATTAAGTGAAGTAAACATTTGGCAATTGGTGGAAAAATGAAGAAAAGTCAAAGAACCAATCAAATTGTTGAAGAAAATAAAACAAAGACCAAGCAAATTTCACTCCAATTCGGTTCCCACTAGGTTTAAGGGCCCACTTTTGGGTCCCACCACAATATTCAATAGTTTAGTACCAAATAACAGTAGAAAATTAACTCATTCGTCACATGGCGAGTTTTTTTTCTGGTTCGGGAATTTTCTCCGAAAAATTTCAGAAAAATTATTAAAAATTTCTTAAAATATAAAACACTCAATGGCGCACTCAAAATAATTTTTCAAACCCAATAATCACGTTAATCACAATAAAATTGCAATAGGCACATCTACCGGGAATGTCATGTATGCATGTACCGAAATTTGCATGTGCACAATTTCACTGTTTACTAATACTAGTATGCATGAACAATACTAATTAATCCCTATCAATCTCATCCTATGACAATTTACTATTTTACCCTTCCTGTCAGGGGTGGGATGTTACAACTATAGCAGTGGTAAGTCTAGGTCAATTTCATAGAGAGTGTGTGCAAAGTTTATGAAATGAAATTAACTGATGTTTAGGTTTAACGAGGGGCTTTTGTTTTAGAAAGAAGAAAATAAGATGAAACTAAATTAATAAAAACAATTGAAGAAAACATACGAAAAATGATAAAAGTGAGAAATTTGATAGGGATCTAGTTCTTTAGTTAAATATCAGTCTACACCCTAATTAAGCATATTTTATTGATTTGTTGTTCTCAAACCTCTTAAAGTAAATATTAATCGTGGGTTAATAATTAACCCGAGTTCTCCCTTAAGTAGTATTTAATTAAAATATGATCGTTAATTAATTCTAACTACCGAATAACCTAGGATATAATCTCTAGATTTAATTAGGTAGTAACATTACGAATTAGAAAAATCGATTAATTAGCAACAACCACAAATGATGTGTCATTTATCCTAGGTCATGTTGTCCCTAATGATTACGAATCATTAGTCGCTACAAATGAATTTCAGCATAACAATAAATGATTATATCAAAATTCTAGTAATGAGTTTGCAATTAAACGATTCAATGAACGCATTAAAATCATCATCTCAAAATACACAACGAGTTCATACACAAATAATTGAACAATAATGAAAATCTAATTATCCATACATAAAACCCAAATCAATTAAAATAGGATAACATAATCAATTTCTAATGAGAGAAAGAAACATAAAAAATGGTAAAATACACTTAACCCGGGTCGTCGGCATTGATGTCACTTCCAAATCGACGTCAAGAATTTAGCCTTCCATAGGTCTCTCCCATAAAAATGCTTCAGCCCCAATTATATTTCCCTAGCCGAAACCCCCTTATTGTTTACGCATCCCTTATTTGTTCTTTCGCAAGCCTCTTTCTGTTCTATTTCATGCTACTTACTCTTCTCCAGCTCACTATTCACTAATTTGACAATTAACTTCTTTGACGACACTCCTATTCACTCTTCTTTAAAAACCTTCTCAGTTGAACAACAACCTGCATTCTTTTTAGCCCTTTTGTAGTGTTAAATGCTAACGTTTAACGCTAGCTTTCACGTTCAACACTAGCGTTTAAAGCCAAGTGTTAAATGCATGCAACTTTAGCGTTTAGCATTGGCGTTTAATGCTAGCTTCCTTCTGCTTTGGGCTATGCTGCTATCATTTTTTTATTTTGTTCCACTTGCATACATGTCATTTTATCCTTCAACTCCCAGCTACTACATGTGTTTTGCTCTCTTATTATTTCTTCATTTTTCCAGTAAACACTATTAATTCTTCTTCTTTGTATTTTGATTTTTCTTGTCTTTAAATTTTCTTCTTCTTGCTCCATGAAGACAAGTGAAAATTAATCTTTAGAAAACGACCCAAATGTAGTGCTTTCGAATCACTTTAATTTCTTTGCTTCTAAATTGTACCTAAAATTATATATGAATTAAAGCGAGTATCTTAAACATTTTTCATATCATTAATTGCTAAGTATAAATGATTAAATGTATCAACAATTAAACACATATCAATTTGTTAGGTTGTATATTGTGAAATGTGTGAATGTGTCAATGGCTTAGATGGATTGAAATTGATTTAATTTTGAACATAATCTATTAAATTATGAAGAGTCATTAGCTCACGAAATTAGTAATCTAGTTTCTTTGGTTAAATATGCAAGTTAATTAGGATTTAGTGTTAGCTTATCACCCTATAAGTTGTCACATTCATATATAATTTTAGGTCTTTCGACTTAAGTAGCTTTGCTATTATTTTTTCATGAAAACAAGTGGCTTAAGCAACAAGGTAGGCAATAAAAAGATTGTTTTTTAATTTTAAATAAACAACTTTTCAGTTAGCCTTCGGATTATGAATAGATCTAGTAGCTAGTTGAGAACATGGCATAACCAAGTAACTGAATCGACATACATAAAAAATGTGTGCCTTTGCGTCAAAAGGCTATAATGACATTCCAACCTAGTAGCTTAATAGAAACATGACGTAGTTGAGTAACCGGATTGACATTCATCACCAATGTTTGCCTCCGTGTAAAAGACTAAGTCCATGTCCCAAAAAAATAAGTAAATAATGTGTTTTCTAATAAAAACCTACCAAACTTGTAAATAACTTGACTTTTCATGAAAATGTTCTTAGGAGTGGTTACAAAGTTTGAATGACCAAAGAATTATAATGTGTGTGTACAATTGAAAGTGGTGAATAACTTATCATTTGGGTCTTGATTAATAACTATTTTTAGTCGAGAACTCCTAGATGTAGATTTTCCATGTTAATGATTTGGAATAACTTGAATGATCATGTTTTAAGTTAAAATTATTTCATGAAGTTGAAGCCATTGTCTCATTATTGCATTATGTGTTATGTGTTATGTGTTATGTGATTTTTTGTGTTTGTTGTTTTGTTTGCTTGAGGAAAAGCAAAGATTTAAGTGTGAGGATGGTGATAAGGGTAATTTGCATTGTGTTTTAGGGGTTAATTTGATATATATCTAACTGTTAATTTACTCATTTAGTGTGTGTTTAGGTTAGAATTATGTTAGCTTGTTAATTATTTATATTTGAAGTGTTTTATAGGTTAGTACAACTCTTTGAGTTAAATTATTATGTTTTTGAGATATCTTGATGTGTTTCCTAATGTTTCAGGGTCAACATCAAAAAACGGGGAAGTTTCAAAGACATTTAGACCGAAACAATGGTCCACAATCATGGCATGTCAGGCCATGATCATGACAGAAGCACTAGAGTTAGCCCACGATCGTGGCCTGTATGCCAATATCATAACAGAAGCATAAAGAACGACCCATGATCATGACCTACATGCCATAATCACAAGAAAAGGCTCGAATGTGGCCCACAATCGTGGTTTACATCGGGTAGACACACAAACACTAAAAAACGTCAAGTTTCGAAAGCTTTTTTGGACATTTCAAAAAAACTAGAGTTGTGCAAAACATAAAAGGATATTTAAAGAACAAGAAAAAGATGCAAAAGAGCTTTTGCATTAGCCACCTTAAGAAACCCTATAGAGAATTTATCGAGGGATTAAGGAAGAGAAGAAGAGAAGAAGCTGACTTGATATACTTCCCAAATTAGGAGTTTCCAGATGTCGCTGCCTCCTATCATCTATTCAGATTGTATTTCCTATTTAATTTCATTTTTATTATATTGATGATATGATCTAGAATGTTGATGATATTCTAAACTCAACTTCGAAATTTTACTCTTCAAGTAATAAAATCTGATTGTTTATTTATTTATTGGATTTATTGTGATTTAATTTTGCGATTGCATAATTTGATAATAAATTGAGAGGTTGAATTGAATAAAAAATGATTAAATTAGGCTAACGAGAATTAGATGATTTAATGTAAATTAGAATTAAATCAAATCGGTAAATTATGTGAAGAGAGATCTTGCATTTGTTTTCTATAATTTATTAGAAGTTTAGAGTTAATTAGGGTTTTGAAAATGTTGTAAATTGAGAGATTGCAACATCCATGATTTGATTAGGGTTTATGATTTAGGGTTAATGATTATAACTCGAGAGAGATTAATCAACCCTAGGATCATCTAGAACCAACAATCTAGTAATTCATAATCAATTAGGTTAGCATTAAGGATAGGTATAATTCCCTTAATCTCAATTGGTAAATTCCTTAGGTTGATTTTTGGGTGTGTTGCAATTGCTTAGTAATTAGTATTTCCGTGATTGATTCTTAATTTAATTTGATTGATTGAATTATTTTCTCTTTTTTTAGTTTCATGCATTTTGAATTTTTGCATTTGTTTCTAGCCTTATATTTTAGGATTAAATTTTCCCTCCTCTTAGGATTCACACCTTAGGTACTATGATAATGAATCATACCTTTACAAATTGTCGAGGGTTATTTATTAAAACTTACACATAACTAACACCCGATCAGCTACGCCTAGTACAACAACTTATCGTCAATAGTTTTAATTAGATCAATTATAAGATTTCATATTAGATATAAAATGTTAAGAATTTTAAAGGGTTAAAGTTAATAATTTTAGGATGTGATGATTAGTTATCTAATAAGTTTATAAATAAATCGATAATTAAAAGTTATGAGATATCCAATAAGATTTGATGTAATCTTATAAGATGTTAGTATGTTTTCTAGGTGTTAGAGTGTATTTTAGTATTTTATTAGATGATAATTATGTGTTTAGGACTTATATTTATGTTTTTGTTGGCATTTTTATATGTTTTGTTTGATTAATTTTGTTTAAGGCAAGAGTTTGATCTTAATTATATATTTCAAGGATTGTGAGATAGAAAAATGAGAAGAAAAGATAAAGAAAAAGCTGGAGAAACATGCCTGTGCAATAAGGAGTAGCAATTTGGAAGTCTCTGGAACGATCGTGCAGCCCTTGCATGATCATGTCAGAGGGTTAGAGTAGTTCCATACGTAATCGTGCAAGGTGTTTTCCAAGATGTGAGTTTTTCATACTTTAGACATTATGAGGTTATTTTTGGAAGATATACATCTAAAAAACCCTAGATAAAACCTTAGAAGACTAAAGAGTATATGAAGAAGCCTAAAATACCACTTCACGGCTACATAGACATAATTAAAGGTGATTAAAAGAGAAAAATTCTCAAGAATAAGGCTACAAATTTTCCAGCTCAAGACAAAGAATAAAAGACTCCAGATTTCATTTTATATGCTTGTCTTATTTCCTTATTATTGTTAGAAGTTGGCTAAACTTGGATATTTAGTTACAAATATGGATGGCTAAATTCCTTTTTAGGAATTACTCGTAAATTATTTGTTAAACTTTACATTCTTGATTTAATGAATATGCTTATGATGTTTATTATTTTATAATCAATTCAAATCGAGATATTTTATTGATTCAATTATGTTGTGTTGCATAGCAAGTTGGTATCTCAATAGACCTATAAACATCAAATTAATAGGAAATTAAAGAGAGATCTTAGTTATTTATTAGTTACCTATACGATGGCTTCAAACCTAGTGATATAGTTAAAAAGAGTTTTGATAGTGAGAGATCATAATTCAATTTCTATCTATTTTAATTGAGATTACTTGTTTAGATATCGAGAGGGGGTAATTATAACTATATGATATCTAGGATAAGTATGATTAAATCAAGAAGGTAAAGTGAAAACAAATAAGGATAGAAGTTCTTCCTAGCTTTCATCACTAATCAATCAATAAATTGTACTGCTGCCTAGTTTATAGTTTGTTCATATTTCATTTATTAATTCTTTATTTTTAGTTTAATTCTTAATAATTAATCTTATCTTTTACCTTAAACAAAGTTTACAAGAATTATTGTGTGACTATACAATCCTTATGGGACGATACTTTTTATATTATAAGTTACGATCTATACACTTGTAGTTAAGAAAGTTTTTCTATTTAAAAAGTTTTTGTATTTAAAATTATCAACAAGTTTTTGACATCGTTGTCTGAGATTATTACAACATCTACTACAATTTAAGTACTTTGATTTAAGGACTTTAATACTTTTCTAGTGTGATTGTAAGTTTATGAACATAAGATCCACAAAGAGTTCAAGCAAAGTAAAGAATATACAAGTTTTTGACATAACCAAGTAAGAGAGGGAGATTCAGAAAGTGAGACACCAAGAAGCCATATAAAGAATAATTGTAGAGGAACAAAAGCAAGGAGAACATCAAAGAACCCTTATTGGCTTCGTGAGGCTTGCATATCATTTGTATATGAAATTGTATTTGCATTATGTTTGTTTTTAATTAGGTTGACATGGTGTAAATATTTTGTTACATGATATGTGCATTGTCTCAATGTGTCAATAGAATAAAACTAAAATAAATTAGCATATTCATAAACATGATTATATAATTTGTGAAAATTGTGTTTTAAGCTTTTTTTAGAAAAATATGCATGTTGAGTAGAATATTATAGGTATTATATCAATTTATGACACTTGATGGATACACTTGTAATTAAATTCATTTAAATTGGTAGACATTATTAGTACCTTTTCGTAAGAGTCATTGATTAGGAAGAAGTGATGTAGATAAAATCTGGAAAAAAAACACCAAAAATAACAAAGTGTGTTCTATAAATGTGCTAAATACATTTCCTATTCCGTTGGCCCATTTTAAAAAATAGGCTTAAAATAGAGCCAGTCACTAGTTGCGAGTTGGATATAGCTAAGTAAAAAGGGGCATTCACGAAAAATGTTTATCTTCGTGTTAAAAATCTCGAATGACATTTCAACTAAGCATGATAAAAGTGATGTTGTTAATGAAAGAGAACCTATGGATCTTCTTGTTAAATGTCAAAATAAATTTTATGAATGGATATTTAGTGATGTTCTACCTCTTAAATTGATATTTAAGAATAAGTGAATGCTTACAAGTGTCATAGATGTATAAATACGTGTTGATATTTTGGTTGACATGAGTATTTAAATTAAAGCATTTGAATATGAATGGAATAAGTTAGTTTGTTGGAACTTTTTAAGTGATTCATGTTTATGTCTAAGTTAATTTCCTAAAATTTGATGCCATTATACCATTATTGTATTGTTGCATGATTGTGTGTTTTTTATGTTGTGTGTTGTGTATTTTGTGTTATGTGTTGTGTGTTTTTATTTGTTTTTTAGTTTTAGTTTTTCTTAGGAAGAAGCAAATATTTAAGTGTGGAAAGTTAATAGGTGTAGACCTTAGTATGTCTTCTAGGTGTTAGTGTTGGGCTCGGGCCCCGGATCCCCGATTCCCGAGGTGGCCCCTCGGGTCGCGTTGGCGACGGACGCCCCACAACGTCGGACCCGATCCCAACATTTAAACATAGTTCGATCATACACATACATTCTCATACAATCGATCACCTACGCATGCATTCTAATCATAAAAAATTCATTACGATTACATAAGCCATCAAGTTCATAAATTAAACATGTGTTTGAAACAATACACAGTATAAAATAAAGTTTCAATCCAAAATACATGAAATATGCTCCATGAGAGTATGCTCGGAGGGCCAACCAAAATACAAACTTATGACAAATCTCCTAATTAACTCGAAGTTTCCGATGCCTCGCAAGTTCAAAGATCGTCCTGCTCTGCACTTGAGGAGGGAAAGAATAATGGGTTGAGCTACACAGCTCAGTGGCTAATATAATTATAGCCATCAGCAACTAGCACAAATCCCAGCATATGAATGTATATATATATTATACCTATATAAGCATCAATTCAAGCACTCACAGGTTAATCAAGCAATGATCGCAACTAATATAATTAGTTCAATTCATAATTATGTCACAAATTATGCTTCAAAAAATGAACAATTCACATATGCAATGCACTTTACAATGGCTCGAGGGTTCCATGGAAACAAAAGGAGAAACCAAGTTTAACCTCGAACTAAATGAGTCCATTCGGATCTCATATGCCACAAGCGGGCAGCCGGGAGAAGGCTCTTGTCTACGTGCACGTGACGAACGAAATGGTTCCACTCTCGTCCAAACAAAAGCACATAATCATGCTCATAATCATTTTGTCATATGGTATTCTTTCCTTTAGTCAAAATGTCGTGACCGAAGTCGAGGCATAACATGCTCAAAATCAATATGTCATTCTATCCATTTCCATGATTCTTTCAAAATATATGAACTTCAAATCATTCAATTCATCACATTTAAAACATGCATCATCTACAACATATATTCATACATAGGCAAGAATTTGCCTAATCACATAATAACTATAAATATATTACCCACCTAGAATCGCTCGAGTAGTCAACTCACTGGTGTCCTTCCTCTTGCAATGAAATCGGGTCAGCTTGGTTTCTTAAAACAACCAAGTTTCTATCCAATCAATATCCACATAGAATAATCAAAGCTTAGAAATCCAAAATAAAGCATTATAAGTCTATTTTTGACCTCCTCCTAACATTCCGAACCCTTACAGACTAATTCCGAACTTCCCTTCTTCATACAACTTGTAGTCCTTTATTTCTAGTTCACAATGAATCCGAAATCACCTCAATAGGGCATCTACACCAAAAGATATACCCAAAAAAATGCTAAAACTTTCATTTTCGGACAAAAGGGGGTTCATGCACAAGGCTGCCTTCACATGAGGCGCCCACACGTCACGCCACAAGACGCATGCGCAGCGCCATGACGATGCTTCTCCCAAAGACGCCGGCATGCACTAATTCACACGCGGCATGCACAAATTCGCACGTCGCGGCGTGCTCTTGAGCACGTCGCGACGTGCGGATCGGGGAAACGCTCCCGAACCTGAAAAATCCCAGATTTTCCAACTCCAATCCGTTCCAAACTCAAAAGCAACACATCTAAGGCATAGATCCAGACTTCTACTACAGTTCTAATCCATTCTAAGCTTCAAATCCAACACAAACACATCAACCTAAGGAAATCTCTACATTTTCATCCAAAAACCCTAAAACCTTCGATTCGCACAGATTCAGCATTCTCTAGATTTAAATCCAACCAAAATAAGGTTAAACAAAGCATAACGTACCCGGAAATACTTTGAATCAGCCGAAAATCGCTCAAATCGCAACTCCCTTCTCTTCTCTTCTTCCTCTCCACCATCGGCCTCTTCCTCTTCTTTCTTCTCTCCTCTTCTTTCTTCTCTTCTTTTCTATTTCCTTAACCTAAAGAAAGCACAAATACCAACTTACCCCTCTTTACAAGCCTAAACCCAATCATCTTAAGAAATCTTCCTAAAATACCCTCACACATATTACTTTGGAGTATTAGTGGATAATTGAGGTTTAATCGAGTTTATCAGGGTTCGATGAGGGGGGTTCGTCATGCGAAGACTTCGTTGTCATGCATGAAAGCTGCTTTCAAGGGCGAGGCGCCCACATTATCACACGGCCAAGCGCATGCGCAAGCGCCATGACGATGCCTCCTCAAAGACGCCGCAGCAGCACTAATTCACACGCGCATGATGATTAAATTAAGACGCCAAGGCAGCTTTTGAAAGCACGTCATGACGCGCGGATCGGGAACGCCCCAACCTGAAAAATCCCAGATTTTCCAACTCCAATCCGTTCCAAACTCAAAAGCAACACATCTAAGGCATAGATCCAGACTTCTACTACAGTTCTAATCCATTCTAAGCTTCAAATCCAACACAAACACATCAACCTAAGGAAATCTCTACATTTTCACCCAAAAACCCTAAAACCTTCGATTCGCACAGATTCAGCATTCTCTAGATTTAAATCCAACCAAAATAAGGTTAAACAAAGCATAACGTACCCGGAAATACTTTGAATCAGCCGGAAATCGCTCAAATCGCAACTCCCTTCTCTTCTCTTCTTCCTCTCCACCGTCGGCCTCTTCCTCTTCTTTCTTCTCTCCTCTTCTTTCTTCTCTTCTTTTCTATTTCCTTAACCTAAAGAAAGCACAAATACCAACTTACCCCTCTTTACAAGCCTAAACCCAATCATCTTAAGAAATCTTCCTAAAATACCCTCACACATATTACCCTTATTATTTCTCACTGAACCACAATAAACTCGATTAAACCTCAATTATCCACTAATACTCCAAAGTAATCAAACTAAGACATAAATACATAATTATCACAGTTCATGCTTAATATCGTCATAAAAAAATTTTCGGGGTCTAACAGTTAGAGTGTGTTTTGAGTGTTTTATTAGATGATAATCATGTGTTTATGACTTAGATTTATGTTGTTGTTAGTGCTTTGTGTGTTTGTTTGATTAGTTATTATTTAAGGAAAGAGTTTGATCTTAATTATATATTTCAAGGATTGTTTGATGTGTTTGATGATGAGTAGGGACAAAAAAAAAGAGAAGAAAAATAAAGAAAAGGTTGGATGCCCAATCATGCAACAAGTAGCAAAAGTTGTACTAAAGGTTGAAGCAATCTCATGCATCATCATGTAAGGTGTTTTCTAATATGTGAAATTTTCATATTTTTGACATTTCAGAACTATTTTTGGAAGATATTCATGAGAAAAAACCTAGTCAAAACCCTAAAAGACTCAAGTGTATATAAAGAAGCTTAAAACACCACTTGGCAACTACATAAAAATAATTAAAGGAGATCAAAAAAGAAGAATTCTCAAGAACATGACTACAATTTTTTTAGCTCAAAGCAAAGAAGAGAAAACTTCTAGATTTCATTACATACTTTTTTCTTATTTCCTTATTGTTGTTAGATGTTAATGATGATTAAAATTGGATTACTATTGAATTATTCCTTTTATGATTTACTTTTGAATTATTTATCAACTTTACTTCTTGAATGAATATGTTTGAGATGTCCGATATTTTGTAATTAATTTGAATCTAGAGATTGGATTGATTCACTTGTGTTGTGTTGCATAAGATAGCAACATTAAACTAATAGGTAATTAAAGAGAGATCTTAGTTATTTATTAGTTATCTATAGGATTGCTTAAAATCCAGCTACATAGTTAGAAGGACTTTTAATAGATTAAGAGATCACATTTCAATTTTTATTTTAATTGGGATTACTTGATTAGATCTCAAGAGAGGGTAATTATAACTATAGGATATCTAGGATCAATTATGACTATATTAAGAAGGTAAAGTGAAAACAAATAAGGATAGAAGTAATTCTTAGCTTTTATCATTAATAAATTAATTAATTTTATTGTTGTCTAATTCATATTTTGTGTTTAGTTTAATTCTTAATTATTCATCTATCATTTACCTTAAACAAAGTTTACAAGAATTGTTGGGTGACTATATAATCCTTGTCAATGATACTTTCTATACTATAAGTTACGATCTGTATACTTACAATTGAGAAAGTTTTTCTATTTAAAATTATCAACACATAACTTATTGAACAAAATGTTTATTTTAATAAATAATTATATTAGAACAATTATCAAGATAATTAGTGAGAGTAAGATGAAATTTGAATAATTTCAAATCTTATGACAATACCTCCAATTGGAACTAAGGTTTTCATTAATACATTTGATGTACAAATGAAAGGTGATGAGACATTGAAATATTCACTTTTAATGATGAATTCAAAGAGTTTGTTTTGGAGATAATTATGAATTTATCATATGTATAAGAAAGGTAATGGAAGTATAATTGTGGATTATTATGAATTTATTATGTCTATGATAAGAATAATAGGAGTATAGTTGTACTCTTCAAGAGGAATGTATAGAGATATATCTGCTTATAAAGAATAATTCAATTGTAAATCTATGATTGTACAAGAATTATTAGATATGAAAAAGGTAACAATTTAATTATGAGAATTAGATCTCAGAGAGATATAAGGATATAGTTTACCAATTATAGTTTAAGTACATATATAATGTGTTAAAGGTGTTTAGTATTTGAGATATCCGATAGTTGTGAAGTATTAAAGATATCCATTATTCTATATATAAGTTGACATTTAAGTTTGAGATTATAAGGATATTAACTTTAGAAGTAAATCCTAGTTAAAGTATATTTTACTTATAATAATATTATTTTGAGGTTGGAAAGGTTGCAATGCAACGTTAGTTACCGATCAAGCTATAATAAAATTTTTGTTTAATAGAAATTAATAATTAGATTAATAAGTTCTTTAATGAACTTTGTAAAATTCCTTGTATTTTTCTTATGATAATGTATCGTCAAACATTAGAGCCATTAGGCATGTAAAATAGCTAAGGTCTCATCAAAGATCCAAGTACATATTTAAGTAGTTTCTCTTAATTAGGATAATAATTGAGAAAAATTTGTAAGATTTAAGCAAGTTCTCATTATAAACTTTGTAGAATTATCTCATTAAACTACTATCCTAGTAGTAATGATTGTCATATAGAAATATAGTATAAGATACTTAAATGATTGAGTAACCGAAAGATTGTTGGTTTATGCCTATAGCAATTAATTGCTTGTAATTTAACGATTTAATTATTTTAAAGCATTCTTGATCTTATATATATTCAGATATATATGACAAAGTCTATAGGATAAATATACACTGCAAATGAAATTATGATGAGACTATAATTGTTGGCCGCTAAATTTCCTTTATTATTGAATTTAGCATAATTTAAATGAATTATGAGGTTTTGATAGATTAAATTTTGGAGCTTAATTATTATGTTAATGTTAGTACGATTTTATTATATGGTTTAGTTGTATTAAAGTGGTAAGAATGTTGAAGGGCATTTTTGGAAGATCACTTAAGATTAAAAGACATAAGGCATAAAGGAAAGGGTAAAAGGGACATTTCATACTCATGAAGGGTGAAAAGGGGAAGAAGAAGCTTTTTCTTGCAATTGAAGAAGCCAAAAATGAAAATAGAAGGGAGAAAAGAGAGAGAGTGTCATTGGAGAGAAAAGAAGCAGAAAAAGAATAGCAAGCTAGGTTTCTAATTTTCTTAACTTTCTAGAGAGATTTTGAAGTTGCTTAAGAAGAGAAAAAGAAGAGGAAGAAAAGAGCTTTCTTTTAAGCCAAGAAACTCTTCATTTGGTGTAGATTCAAAGTAAAGTTTTACTCAATCTTTTAAATTTTTGGCAGGATTTTAGTTCAAAAAGCCTAAAAAATGCATGAGTTTAAGTATTATAGGATCAATTTTATTGAATATGCTTTGTGGGTTTTCAATTTTGCAATCCTATTGAATTTAGGATTTTTGCCTATGAAAAAAGAATCAAGAAAGACAAGACGAGCAAGAGGAGAGGCACATTTGAGCAAGTTATAAGCAAAGAATTCAAGGTGGGTTACATTTTTATAATTAGGTAATAAGCCATTAAAGTTCCTTTTAAGAAATGGAAATAAATGATTTTCAACTACTTTATTTCATATGCACTTTTTTTTTAATGTTTAAAAAATGTGCTACATGTTTGCATATGAATTGTGATATTGATTTGTGAAATGAATAATGGAAACGATTTTGAAAGAATAGTGATTTTTTAAATAATATTATGGTTATGAAATCAAGTTTCAGAAATGTGTCATTTTGGGCAATATGTTTACAAGATGTGAAATGCATGATTATGTAGGTTTGTGGTGGTCCCCTAAGTCAAGTCAAGTGCACTTTGACAAAAGGTTTCTCTTGTCCACCCGTTAATGATATGGAGTTCCGTCATGGACTCCCCTAAGTTCACGACTATGCAAGACCATTGAGTAAGATTGCAATAGAACGTTCTGTTCACGGCTACACATGACCATTATGTAGAAATGTGTAATATGTTTTTTTTAATCCACCCAAACCATTTTGTTAGGCTTATGTGTTGACAAATTTGTTGAATGCATGAATTATGTTGCTTATAAATGGCTTGATAAATGAGAATTTGAAATATGTACTTTATGATTCAATGTGAATTTTTACAATGGAAATGAATATTTCAATGGTTTTGCTTGTTGCCGGTTATAAAATTGTTACCCACAAGCTTTAGCCCCCCCTCCGGTTCCGTTCCATCTTAGGTGATGAGCACGAGATCGAGTGATTGAGCATAAAGGCATCACTCTGGACTATGCTTATTTTGTATTTTAAGTTAGCTTTTGTAAAAACAATTCTTTAGGTGCATTTTGAGCCATTCTACTTTGTGTAAATTATGTATTTTTGGAATATGATATATTTGGCTTGAAATGACCATTAAAGCTTTGTAAAACTCTTATCTTTTGATGATAATGAAATATGATTATGTTTTTAGTCATGACTCTCAAAGTTTGTACATTGCATTTTCAAACATTCATAAGGGTAAAATTTGTGTTATGACTTCTGGGGCAAAACTATATTTATTTAGGCTGAATTAGACAAAGTTGTCTCTTGGAAGTTGTAGATTATCTTTCTATATTTCCAATGATATAAAGAATGAAAATTTTTGATATTAGAATTGAGAGATATGATCATTATAAGTTGGTAATGCTGCACAAGATGCATACAGGACAGCTATAGTGAAAGATGAGAATGAAATCAATTTGGTAATTGAATGTTTAAGAAGTGATATTGCATTAGAAGAAGTGAATTTGGGAAAATTATTGGTGAAAGTGATGTTAGAATGGATGTAGGAATCATTAGAGATACTTTGGAGGGATTTTTGTCTCACCTATGTCTGCTAGACGAACTTTAGGTCGTTAAACAAACCTTCATGGGTCTGGAAGACACCCTAGAGCTCGTATATGTTCGTTAGGTGGAGGTGTATATCCGTTTAACAGACATACACTATACACTTTTGGAAATTCGTGATTTTGACCCTTTAGATTAATAAAGCATAAAAAGACTAGTACATATTGTATTTCTTCTTATAAAAGAAGTAGTCGGCCCAAAAAATATGAAGAAGTTTAAACAAATATGTGGGCGCTTATTAGAGAATAAGTTCACTAAACTAACCCTATATGAAAAATTTATTTAGAACATTACTTTAATACTTATAGAAATTCTCATTGTAATGATTATATAAGTGATCTTTTGACTTAACATCATCAAAGTATCTCATATAAAGATTACTATATTTTAGTACTACTTATGACTTATTTTGGTCAAAGGTAGTTCATCAACTGTAATTTGATATAATATAAACTATATGGAGGTACTTGAGAGATCAAAATAGAATTCATCGTCTTAAAGTGATTAAGAAAATACTATTTTGTTATCAATTATTATTAACTTGAGAAATCCCGACCAAATGGAATGATACTATAAAAATAGTTTTCAAATGTCATTAATTGAAGAAATTACTAATGGTGGATAACTAATATGATTAGACTCAATTATAGTAGATATTATTTTCATACTCTATATACAATCATAATAATGTATGATGAAATGATTGAATTATCTAAAAAATCGTATACGTAAAGATTAATCAAAACTATTTTGATATTCCTAAATATTTTGATGGTTATAATGTGTTGATAAATGTTAATCTTAATGTATAAACATAAATTGTCTAATTAGTAAATTAAATATAAATAAAGAAATTTAATTTATTTAATCTTAAATATGATCATCATCATCATCATCATCATCACCACCCAAATCAAAATTCCATGATAAAGCGAGTGCAGGGAGATCCATAAGACGCACCTTTTACTCTTACATAGTAGAGAGGTCAAGCTTCCATGATCCACATACAAATGAGATAATAGAATAATGATGCAGGTAACAGAAACAATTCAAAACACATAAAAATAAATGAAAATACAAGTAATGGGGAAAAAAGTACTAAATAGAAAAATAATAAAAATACTCAAATCGCAAGATATAGCTAAAATAAATACAAATAACACTAATAATACTAACACTAATACTAGTAATATATGATATGAGGTTATAATTTATATTCATTACAAATATATTTGAGAATATAATGAATCACATATAAAGAAAATTTATTACCTTAATAACCTGTGTTATTCAAAAGTTGCTAAAAAACTTTGACATATAAAATTAGCAAAAACACCTCGAGTTGAAATTTTATTAACTCACGTTCTTAAGTGTGGAGAACAACACACTGCCAAGGTTTTTTGCAAAGAAATTGAAAACATAAGGTTAATAGAGTAACATTTTATATCTCGGGGTTTAATTACTTACTTTCAGATAACACAAAAAGTCTACATGTTAATTTTGTCCATATAAAGAGTGTGTTGAAGAGAGAAGAGGTGCTTTAATCAAATTATAATTGATTATAAAATTTGAGAAATTTTATAATTAAATATGAGATATTTAGTAAATAAAGACCCATATGAAATAAAAGATCCTATTTGAGCCCAATTACTATTTGATTATAATTAATTGTAATTCTAATTAAAGTTTGATTGAATTTATAACTTTATTTTAAGTAAATTGTTAAAACGTCCAAAAGTTATAATAAATAAGCTTAGCCTCCAACACAAGAAATACTTCTTACCCAACGCTCTTTACATTAGTTGGAGAGTTCTCCTAATATGTTTTATGTAACAAATAGCTCAAGAAAAACAGTAAGAAAATGACTAAATTTTACAGTAAGTTATGGATTACCATTCACGGGCACAATATTAAAAACATGTCAAATACACGTGTTCAGATTATTTTAAGAACATTAATTTAAACAACGAATTGTTCATTTCTAATATATCTAAACTTCGAGAAACACAAGTTCTTATCGACTCAATAACGCAACACCAATACCTCAAGTGGGGATGTTATGGAATAACCCAAGGTTCCAGTGGTTTGTTTAATTGAATTGAACACGTTCAAGTCTTGATTAATACGTGTACGTCAACATTATTGAATTGTTATTTATAATAAATTAAAAGAAATTATATTAATTAACATTTAAATTAAGAAACAGTTATGTATTATATATTTTCCCATTCTTTTATAAAATATTTGTAATGGATTATTTTATTTCATTCAAGAAAACAATCCTACACTAAATAAAAGTTGGAAGTAAGGCAAACAACTGCTGTTGGCTGTTGTCTTAACCTTGACGCCATCTCAGCATCGATTAAGACACCAGGCCAATAACGTTAAAGCTTCAGCGTTTCCATCTCTCTGTTTCTGCACACATAAATCTTTACCTTTTTCGCTTCCAATGAACGAAGTGATCACAGCCGCTGATTCATTTCGATCATTGTCATCTCGTCCCTCCATGTTACCCTCCAACGTTCCTCTTCTCTCTGCTTTCCTCGCCTTCGCTCTCGCTCAGTTCCTCAAGCTCTTCACCACCTGGTTTCTCTCTTTTCATTTCTGGGTTTGATCGTTTCGGACGTTTTGCATGTTTTTCAGATGGATTTGTGCAATTGGATATCTAATATTAATGGGTCTCTTGTAATTTCTGTTTATCTTGTGTGTGATCATTGGCTTCTAGATGAGTAGTGTTTTTGCTCTTAAAGCCTTTGGATTTATACGGTCCGCTGCTTTGGAGGGTGTAGTTAAGGTTTAACATCATATTGTTCCAAGAGTATTTTTTCAGTGTACTTATTAGAGTTTGGAGTTTATCTCCTTTATAACCAGGCATTTGGTTGTTATATTTGCAAAGTGCTAAAGAATTCACATTGAAGGAATGGGACAAGTTGGGCTAATGGTGGCTAATCACTGAACTGCTAGGTAGAGCCATGTTTTTTTGTTAGTTAACCAAGTATTTACTACCAGTTGGCTGAATGAAGGAAAAGTGTTTGTTGCTGACCTCTGCTCGTCCGGCGTTAGAAGATAGTTGAATTGAATGTTATGTGCAAGATGGACATTAATGTATTTCTGTTATTTATTTCAAAGGGTTGAGTGAAGGGAAAATTTAGAACAGTGATGATTTTGTAAATTTGGTTTCCGGATGATATTGCCTCTGAATTGTGGTTCATGCCGTAAAATCTGATCTGAGATGTTCCAAGAACCTTCCTTCTTTGACAAATCTCTCATCATTTGACTTTTTGATTGTTGCTTGCTCCTCTTTATTCTTTTCCAATTTAACATGTTTGCAGTGCAGGTTCAAGGAAAAGAGATGGGATTCTAGAATGATGCTTGGATCGGGTGGGATGCCTTCATCACATTCAGCAACTGTGTCAGCCCTTGCTGTTGCCATTGGTCTGCAGGAAGGAGCTGGAGCGCCAACTTTTGCTATTGCTCTGGTTTTGGCATGTGTTGTATGTATCTCTTGCCTTCGGTGCTGATATCCTTTGTTAAATTGAAGTTTGGGTTTTTCTATTGGCTTGCTTCCTCGTTATCAGCATGTATGGTTTGTTGATGAATTAAGCTGTTCCTCTCTCTCTCTCTGTGTTCTTTTCTCTTACTTGATCAGAATTTATGATCGAGAGATTGCAGTTTTCTCCAGGGAAATTATGAACTGGAGTGATCGTCTTTCCCACTTCCATGCTATGTTGAAAATAAAAGAAAAACAACATAGTCAAGGTGTTTCTTCCTGTTTAATTATCTTTTCCTCGCATTGATTTGGGACCATTTGCAGGTCATGTATGATGCTTCTGGTGTTAGGCTTCATGCAGGTCGCCAAGCTGAAGTAAGATCATGTTCCTAGTTAAATAGTAAATAGTTTGTCATGTATAACTTCTAGTTTAAGTCAGCAAACTTGTCAATGACCTACTGCAATTACATTGTGATGGAGCAAATGAACCATGATTATCTAAAAGTAGATTACTTATCAATAGTTTTCGGAACTGGTTATCGTCTCTCTGATATCTTAACTTTTGAAACTTTTTCTTCCTATTTACCATAAAACTTTATTTTTGAGACATCATAGAATTGATAATGGTGACTTCTTCATGTTTTCTGTATAAACAAATGAGCATTTGTATACATAATACATGTACCTTATCTTTTTGAATGCCTCTCCAAACTTCCTGTTCGTCTGTTAATAGTCTATGACCCCACAATTCAGTGAGATTCCTACTAGTAAGTTGTTGTTTTTTTAATCTGTTAATCCTTCTAAGCATAGTGTGTATCAAACATCATGTTGCGTTTCTCATTGTGCCATTTTTTGTTTTCATGTATATTTTTCTGTTCTGAGCTTATTGTGACTTGTAATTTTACTAATTTATATGCATTGCTTATTGCAGTTATTAAACCAAATAGTTTGTGAGCTACCTCCTGAACACCCTGTCTCAAATATTAGACCTCTAAGAGACTCACTTGGTCATACTCCACTCCAGGTCAGTTCCTTATTGCCTTATTCATTACTTTCTTGCATTGGGTAGTGATTTGCACATACACATATCTAATTCAGGCACACTTGCTACAATTTGGTTGGGATATACCTTTTATGCTTCAGATCTAGTGTCAGAAACCTCAATCCTTTTCCCTCAATACTTTATCTTCTGGGCTGCCATGGATTTAATGGTTTACATCCAAGAACCTTTGCTTTTACATTGACTATGTTGTGGCAGTGTGTTCTTAATATAGTTCTTTCTGCTCCTTGATCAATAAACAATGGCTTCCTTGACAAAGTCATTTTTACTGGCCAATATGCTGAGAATGGTTAACATGCTGATGCGCCATATACACTTAATCTCACTTTTGGGTAGATGAATTTGCATGAAAAGCAGCTACAAAAGAATCCTTGGCACTTGCTGATTGTCCTTCTGTTAGTCCATGCAAAAATGTGTTCATTTGTCAAAATGCATGAAGATTCTGAGTAAATATTCGACTTCGCCTCGGGTGCAGGTTGCTGCAGGTGCTGGACTAGGGTGCTTCGTGGCATTCCTCATGAGTTCCCCTAGGGGATTATATGGGTGACGGTGACTTGAAAAAATCTTGGTTACCTGATTGAGTGGAAGTGAGTCTCCCAAGCAGTACCCTCAGACTTAAAATCTTGTTGCCTGGGTCCTCGTTTGTGGATTAAGACACCATAACTGAATAGGGTTGTGTAAATTTCGTGGAATACATTTGTATATATGTCATGGGAGATAGAATGAATTAGCTGTTGGTTTCATTATTTACTTAACTGTGCTTTTGATCTATTCGAGAGAAGTGTAAAGTTTAATCTGGACACTGAACTTAAGAACAGTAAATATCTTCCATTTCTGGTGGTTATTTTTGTACTGTTGAATTCTTTTTCTTTCAGTCGAACAATTCATCCTGGTCTTTACTTATTCTCTGGCATCAAATGACCAAGAGACGGAAACAAGTTAGTGCAATTGGTTAACCAAATCAACCAATATTGTTTGAAGTGTCCAGGTGGGCTGAAGATGGTTGCATTTGCGACATTGTTATTCAATCGTGAAAACACTGTTTCAAAAACGAAAATAATAAACACATTTATTACAATTGTGGCAGAGAAGAGAGAGGGAGGCTGACATTGTCGCAAGTGGGACTGCAATTTCATGAACAGGCATCGATAATGCTTCAATCCTTTCAGAATTTTTTGTTGAGGAAGCAAATTTGGGTTTAGTTGTAAGATTGCCAATTTTAGAGCCTGAAAATGTTTACAGGATAAAAGCGAATCACTTGGTTTCGCCTTGCAGGTTTACAGGAATCTTGAGGTTCGGCTTATGGTTCAGGTCTCTTGCTCAATCTTTGCTTTCGCCTCCATTACATAACTGTCTAACTGTGGGCTCCAGTACTTTGCAGGTTAGCATAACCTTAAGATGACAAAAAGTCATTTCATCGGTGGACATGAGTTCTCAAATCTGATAAGAACTGAAGAAAGATTCAGGAGCACGTTACGGATAAACTTGACATTAGAAAAAAGGATCGTTTTATCTTATACTTTGGCCACAGAGCGCAACTTGAAAAGTGCAATGCTTCACGCTTGTGCTTGCTTTCCTCTTTGTTGATACACTTTAGTTTCTTCTGATATATCAAAATCAAAACATTTCTTTAGTGTTAAAGTAGCGTTAAAAATTTTGGGAGGACAGAGATTAAACACTCTCATTCTCATCAATGTAGCCTCAAAAAAGAGCCTTTACTGGGACATAAGATTGACTAACCCTAACTCTTTGATCCTTCCCATGGTTCAGCCTTCTATATAACTTTGTTTATTTAGTTACTAAAGATACAAATTGTGCTCCATGGTAGTGAAAATACCCCTTAGAAATGAAGCGAAACCTCCTGAAATGGACCATTCAAGCACTGGCACCAGTAGGTATGAAATATTCCTAGGGTCCATACTCTTAAAAATCAAAGATTCCGTATACTAGGACATCATGTCCTTGTTAAGGGACCTAGAGAACGAGGGATAAATTGCTGGAGCCAAGAGCAAAAATTTTCAAAGTAGGAATTTGTAGGCCTACTACTAATACACTTAGAAAAGAAAAGAAAAAACCTTTCCATGGCTAAACATTTGTCTTGTTCGATCAACCATTAGAAAAGGTGAAGGGCATGAGAATATGCTTTCACCGACCTTATCTAGTCTCCACCAATTGTCTTCAATGCTCATTTTTCTTGCATGTTCTCTTGTCGATCTATCCATCCAGCTGCCTTCTTGCATGCCTATTACATCAGCCTAATGGCTTTTGTGCCAATGTTTCCTAGTTTTAACACATCATGAGTGGCAAGTTTTTTGTGGCCTATTCCTAAATCTTCGAATTTCTTATAGTCTAACTTACTTTTGGGTATATATATGTCACGACTTCGTTCCACATTAAAGATAAAATTGGGTGTTTGAATCTAAAACATGGATAGATCCTATCTTGTATCTTATTTGATAATTGGAACCATCAAAGTTTGCCTAGAGTTTTCTCTGAATTCACGCTTCCTAATATCATAAACCAGGAGGACATGGGGTCACATTTTAAAATTATAACATTAAATTTTTTGAAGGCACTAAAAACAAAAAGTTCCAATCATTAACTAGTTGCATGTAAAAATAATTAAATGAAGTACATATATGAATAGCAATCGCAAAATCGTTGATGGGCTAATGGTCTTGTTAAATTATATTACATTGATTTTAATGCTTCTTAGTTAAGTGAAAAGTTTCTCAAAGTGAAGAAGCACATATCTAAATTTAAACTAATGCTAGTTATATGAAATTTTTGTATACACATAAATATAGGCTTGTTGATAAATCAAAACAAGTAAAAGACTCTTGATCATCATGATCTTTGTTCATATTGTGGAACTGTTTACAAACCTTTGAATATCATCAATAGTACTATTAACTTTGAGATTTGGAGAGCATATGATGGCTTCTCCTTATTCCTTTGTCCATCTTCTCTAGCCTTATTCTCTTTAACTACTCTACTACTATTCTTCCTTTTTATTTTCCTTCTTTAGTTTTTGCTCATTTTTTGACCTTTGTTGTCCTTGTCCAAATTCTTTGCACTACTCACTTCTCTTCTCGTCACATCTACATAGCTCATTTTAGGAGCCATAATTTGACTATCTTGTTGTACTCTTTCCCTTATGTTTGTGTTTGCTTGGGATGGAAGGACATTTAAGTCTTCCCATATAATTGTTTTTTTGCTTAAACTGTTTCTTACTATTTTCAGGTATCAAAATTTCAAACTTTCCTCTGCCTAAAGTTGGCCATTGCTTGTTTAGGTATAACTTTTTGCAAAAGTATCTTGGTTTTTTCCCTCTCCTTAAGTAATTTCCCTTCCCTACCCTCATCTGCTACTGCCTCGTCTCTTATTGCAAACATTCCTCCTTCCAAATTTAAAACTGAGCCTCATCCATTAAGCCATGTCTCAAGTAGGAGCTAGAAAAAAGTTGTATGTGCTCTAGGAGGTCTCTTCCTGCATTACTATCCACCAAAGGTAGAGGAGGGTCGAGCTATTGTTGCACCAAAAATTGAGGTGCTCAAGGCTAGTGCAACTAGTTGGAAATCATCCCTAGTTGGCTTTTTCTTGGGGAATAGACCTCCTTCTTCCAACCATCTCTAACTAGGCTCACAAACTTTGGAAGAACAAAGGTCCTGTGCATGTGCTTCTTATTAAAGATAATTTGGTTGTCTTCTCATTCTCTAACAGTAGTGAAGCTTTAAAGGTGATGAAGGAATGGATATAGAACATTAGACATCTCCCATTTTTCCTACAATCATGAAAACTATAAATTAATTTAGATATGATCAAACATGAAAGCGTACCAATTTGGGTGACCATACATAGTGTGCTATCAGAATATTGGACTACTAAAGGGTTTAGCTTACTTTCTCGCCTCATTAGAAAGCTATTGTGTATTGATGAGAACATAATAAAAAGGATGAGGATTGATTTTGCAAGAGTATGTATTAGTGTGAAAATGGATGAAAAGCTTCCCGAATCTATTCTTATTATGAGGTTAGAGGGAAACAACTTCTTATATGATTATTCTATTATGGTTATTTACAATTGGAAACTCTTACTGAAGATGTAAGTCAAACAATGGAGCCCTACAAGAAAAATATTAAGAAGGGGGGTTATTTTAAATTAATAGGCCTGTAAGAAGATGATAGTGATATGGCGCAAGTGAAGAACATGTGCAACTAAACGATATAGTCCAATATAATGGAGACTTGCATATTGTCAAACCTAATGTTGACTTATGTAATTTAGAAAAATAAGAGATAATTATTGAGTAGGCAAGTGACTAGTTAAAGGATGGTCCTCAATCCCCTCTAATGAACAGGGTTAAAAATAAGGAAAATGATAATGATCAAGAGCTGAATATGGAGAATACAAGTGATGTCATGCATGACAAGCATCATATTTCTTCTCAACAAGTAGTAATGGACATGGGGCTTCTTCTTAAATCCCTTATAGAGTTAAAGGAAGATGAATGTCAAATTGTCAAAAAAAGGAAGTCCAAAAGAGGCAATAGGAGTAAGATCTCCAAAGGTAAAACTATCCCTAGATGACTTTTATAGTTTGTAATGTTCGCGGATTGAATTTTCTTAGTAAACTTCAAACTTTAAGGGATTTTGTCAATTTTAGCTATCCATAATTTTTAGGACTTTTGGAAACCAAGATTAGACAAGTTAATATAAATAGATTAAAGATTTTGGGAGCAAATTTAAAATTTCTTTCAAATCACTAGCGCCATTGCTTTTTGGGAAAATTGTGTTGGCTTATAACACTAATGTTCTTAAAGTAGATGAATTGTGGTCTTGTGATTAGTTTTAGTTCATTTCTTACTTAAGAATTGTAAGTTGCATGTTTCTATTGTGTATGGGATGGTTTGAAGCAAAATTAGGTTAAAAATAATGATCCTTGGCTAGTTTATGAGGACTTTAATGCCACTCTGCATAAATAAGAAGCTAAGGGACACTCAAACTTGAGAAACTTCACTAATAATTTTAAGGAATTTGTGGAAGGGTTAGGATTGGAAGACTTGAGATATGAGGGTTAAATATTTACTTAGAGTAACAAACAAGAAGGAAGAAACTTTCTTAGGAAAAAAATTGGATAGAACTTTGATTAACATTACATGGCTCACTACTTTTCCCAAAAGTAAAGAAAGAATTATGAATTCTTGATTCCTAGATCATACACCTATTTAGATTGGAGACTTGTTCCAAAGGATAAGTAGAAGTTTTTAATTTACATTCAATAATTTCCTTGCTTTTAATGAAAGGTTTCAGGAGGTGATATCAAAAGGCATATCATCAGGGTGGTATGACTCTAAACAATTTGTATGTATGCAATAACTAGAGTCCATCAAGGGTGAATTGAAGAGGTTGAAATATGTAAAGGTATCTAATACCAAGCTAATGGCCTTGGAAGAAAAACATAAGCTTGAAAAGATTCAACAGAGTTTTTAATTTTAATCTAGGTAGTAAAGAGATTCTATTAGAAAAAAAGCTTGGCCTGAAAAGTTACTTGAGTAAAGTGGAGGATCATGCCTCCCTTCTTAAGCAAAGGACTAGGAAATATTAGATAAAAGATGGTGATAGATGCACTAAATTTTTCTTCAAATCTATCTTGGCTAGAAGTATCTCCAACAATATTTGTTTAACTATCTCTGAAAATAGGGATTTGATTGTTAGT
The DNA here is from genome assembly GCA_029891385.1 of Erythroxylum novogranatense. Classification (NCBI taxonomy): domain Eukaryota; kingdom Viridiplantae; phylum Streptophyta; class Magnoliopsida; order Malpighiales; family Erythroxylaceae; genus Erythroxylum; species Erythroxylum novogranatense. Next base: position 52,889,218 of record CM057232.1, read on the forward strand.
CAAGAAGAATTACTAACTAAGTTAGTGCCTTATCTTAAGAACCTAATTTGCTCTTATTCTCCTAGTTCCTCTTTAGTATAACTTCTAAAAGGATTTTTTAATGTATAGATTGGACAAGAGGAGGGTCTATTACTCACAAAAGACGTTAATGATTTTGAAATTTAACAAACTATGTTCCATATGAATGGAAAAAAGACTCGTAGTCTAGATGGTCTAAATGGCTTTTTCTTCTATAAAGCATAGCTAATGGTGGGTTCTATAGTGAAACAAGTCGTTAAGGAGTTCTTCAATAGTGGAAGTTTATTCAAAGAGATCAATAAAACTTTCCTATAAGTTACACCTAAAATCCCTAATCCTTCGTCTTTTAGGGACTATAGACTAATTGCTTGTAGTAGCATTTTATACAAAATTATTGCCCAAATATTGGAAAATAGATTGATAATGGTGTTAAAGGACTCTTCTTAAAGGAAGGCAAATTGGTTATGATATTCTCATAACAAAAAAAATATTAAAAAGGTGCTTTAGGAAGCAATTATCTCAAAATTGTGATACTAAAGTTGACTTTCCTAAAGCATTTTATTGTTTAAGTTAGGAATTCCTATTCAAATTGCTTGAGGCACTTGGTTTTCTTATATGTTCAAGAAATGAGTGAAGGCTTGTATCTCCTTTACATTATACAGGATGTTGATTAATGAGTAACCTCAAAGCTTTTTAAAAGTGAAAGGGGAATATCTATGGAGGCATTAATTCAACTTTTGAAGCATAATATCTTGAGGAAATCTAGCTTCAAATATCATAATAAGTGTAAGAAGATTAAGATAAATAGTTTGTATTTTACAAAGGACCTGTTACTATTCTCTAAGATTGAAGCAAAAACAGTACTAGTCTTGATAAAACCCCTAAGGCGATTTAAAGGGCTTTTTGGTTTAGACATCAACTTTAAAAAAAGTCATATTATTCTTGCCTCTAATACTATACCACATGCAGAAAGACTTAAAGCATTGATTGTTAAGGCTAAAAGCCCCTTCTCTAATGTATTTAGTACTACCATTAATGGCAATTTGAAATTTGGGGAGTGCTTGCTATTAGTGGAAAAATTCAATAGAGAATGGGTAGTTGGACTAACAAGGCGCCCTCTTTTGGTTGAAGCCACTAACTAATAAAATCTATAGTCAATTCTATGCACATCTACTAGGTACACACATGTTATACCCAAAGGTCTAATTAAGAATATTGAAGGAATAATAAGGAAATTCTTGTGGGGAAAAATCAATGCTGGAAAATATCATGCAAAGGTCAAATGATTAGAGGTATGCAGATCCCTTGATGAGGGAGGACTTGGTATCACTCCTATAACTTTAAATAATAAGGTTTTGATGATTAAGAGACTTTGGAGAGTGTTAGTGGAAAAAAACGTTATGGAAGAGGTGGATGCATAGTTATATATTAAAGGGGAAATCATTTGAGCTCTAAAAAGTAAGGCTTGTTATTATTGATTTATTACTCAATTACTTAAGCTTAGAAGCTTAGTGGGGTCTAATATGAGCTGTAGCGTAGGGGATGAAACCTCAAATTTTCTATGATATAACAATTGGATAGGAAACGAGACCGCCAATTTATAAATAATTTTCCAACTCAAGCAAATGTTAGTAATTGGATTGAAGAAGGGAAATAAAGCAATTATCTAAGGGAGTTGAGTCATTTCATTTCTAATTACTCTCCTAATATTTTGCTAAGTGTTACCTATGTGTGGAACAATCAACTAAATGGTAAGTTAACAAAAAAGCTTGTGGGGGTGGATTAGACTAAAATATCATATTATGATTTGGCATAAACTTATATGGGATGTGAATCTGATGTCTAGAGCTTCTTTCCTTATATGGTTGATAGCTAAGAACAAAATTAACACAATTGAGAGACTTCATTTTCTCCAAATGTAAGACATTTGAATTTTATGTGGACTAAAAGTTGAAATCATGTCATATATATTTTTCCAATGCAACTATTCTAATGCCATATGGAAACAAGTTAAGGAACTTATGAATTGAAGGGCTTATATAGGAAGCTTCTCAAATTGTATCCTATTGATGTTATATAACTACACCACTATCTCTATAGGTGATCTTGCTACAAATTATATGGATGGAAATGAATGATAAGCGATTTAAACAAAGAAAGGTAGTAAGAATAAACACTAGCTTGAGCACTTGCTTGTACAAGATAACTAAGTCTTTGTACAAAAACTAAGGAACTAAGTGGCCACATATTGCGTGTAAGGAGAATAGACTAAAAGGTTCCTTGTTCACATACAATTTTAAAGGTTGGATGTTACTATAACATGGAAGCATAGAGAGAATAAATACCTATATCATTATAGAGAAACAAGTCCCAACTACTGTACATACAGGTTCCAAATTTAAAGAGGAGTTGGAGTAAGGGCTCACAGTTGCATATCTTGGCTCTAATTATGAGCATTCAATTCTAAGGAGATTCTGATCAAACCAAGGAAGCATTAACAACCTAGAAAATTAGCCTCATATGCTTTGTACTTATATTCTAGACAAGTGAGAGAAAGGAGTAGAGACTTATAAAGATTTAAAGACTTAAAAGAGAAGTTATGATGAAAATGGTCACATTCATCATGTTTTTTGTATCAATATAGCAAGGAGTTTTTGTTAGCTCAAAAAGGAGAGTTATTGTGTGATTGAGGACAATGGTTTTTACTAACTTGATCTAGTAAGTTTTCTTGTCTATGCATATAATGCTCGTGGCTTGGCATATTCCCCACACTTGTCCAATATAATTGATACGTGTCTTCTCTTCACTAATTGAAAGTACAAATTTGTATTATCAATGGCCCAAACCTATATCGTGTCAACTAATTTTATCTCCCATTTTAATGAATTTTTATTAAGAAAATTTAAGATCTCTTAATCTTGAAAAGAAAAGCAAGTTACTAAACTCGTCTACACTATGTGAATGTGATAGAAAAAAAAAACTTGAAATAATGTATACTTTATTTTATAGTTTAATTTACTTCTTTAACTTTGAGTTTTGGTCAATTATACCTTGAACTTTATTTTTGTTATTAAACTTATTCAATTTGAGCTAACAACATAATCTAAATTATACATGAAGATCAATAGTGACATATCACAAAATTGATCACAATTTTTTATCTTTTACTTCTTTTAATAATTTCCTAAGTGAAAATTTGGACAAATAATTAAAAATTTGTGCAAGTTCAATTAATATAGTAAGAATCTAACTGAACTTAAAATTATAATTTAAATTAGATCATTAGTCTTAAATTTATGAAAATTAGCAAGTTTATAGGAAATGTTCTCGTGATTCTTCTGATAAAAGACAAAAAGTAAAATGAGCTAGGTACTACTTTCAATTCATAATCTACTTTTCTACTTTTTTTTGACTGAAAATGAACAGATACAGCAAATGAATAGATACAGCAAGTTTATAGGAAATTGTCCTTGGTATACGACAACCACCATCCAGCATGCCTCTCTACTATTCTCTCTATATATATCTCCATATATTAAGGCCTATACTTGCTCTCCACTACCAAAACCCCTTTCTAATCTTCTGATTCATCAACCACCACATTACTCCATCATATCTTCTGTTGGCATAGACTATAGAAACAAACAAAAGCTATGAACAAGTTCAAGACTTCTCAGATTCTCATGCTTTTTCTTCTGGCTGCTCTTCTCTTTATTACACCCCTCATATCCTCCTCTTTAAGGCCTAAGTACCTCTACCTTATCATTAATCTGCTCATTTTTGCTCTGGGGGCTGAAGCTGGCCTGCTATCTACTTTCTCCAAGCCTTCAGAGGACAAAAAACAAGCTGTTCCAGTTATCAATAAAGCTGTGGCATCGTCACCCGCAGAAAGTAATTCCTCTACTCAGACCAAAGTTATTACTGCTTGCAATGAAAAGAAGGCAAAGGTGGTGGAGAAATCTCCATCTGAGAAATTTAATGCTAATACTGAGAAGGTGGAAAAAGTGAGAAAGTGTCCCTCCATGCCAAGTCTTTTCTTTATCGGAGGTGGAGAGACAGAAGCAGAAGATCAAGTGTCTCTCCATGAAGAGCATATTCAAGAAGAGCTGGAAGAGGAAGTTGGAGGGCTCAGTGGGCAAGAGCTATTTACCAAAGCTGAAACGTTCATAGGCAACTTCTACAAGCAGTTGAAGATGCAAAGGGAAGAGTCATGGAAGAGGATTCATGGGTTTTACCAGAAAGCCTTCTAGTAATTTAGTTCTAGTTAGACGCCTAGCAACGTCATTCTAGGTCACACATGAACAGTCTAGCTAAGAATCATTGGTTTATTGGATGGAGCCGGAGGGAAATCATATAAATTACGATATGGTTCTTTCTTAAGTTGTGGGTTAATATGTATACTGCTACTTGCTGCATATGTTAGCAGCTTATCATAAGGTCTCGTAGTTATGTTCTTGAATCTACGACAGGAAATTAGTGGTAAACTCTAGTACTCAACAGTTGATATATAGAATGTAAGCTACTGGTGTCATGGGTATATCTATTGAATTGAATGATCCATACGAATTTAGTTGTATTCTTATTTATTGTCTTTTGTTTGAATCATAATGATGTGATATGCTTATTGTTAAAATTGATGCTTCAAGTGTCTGACAAGAGTCAATCTATAGTTCCATATTATATATGAAGTGAACATGTCTTTCTTTCTGAGACTATGGATTCACCTTTCAGTCAATCCAGACAACTTGAAGTTTCATTCCAGGAGGCAATATCAACTTGTATAGTTATTCAGGCTAAAAATCGGAGCGTTTTTTCTTTTTTCACTTCTGTTCTCTGCAAGATAATCCAGAAAAAATTATCTGAATACTGAGATGTCAAGATGTAAGTAATTTTATTCTTTCATATGCATAAGCCATCATGAGTACTCTAATTGTAATAAGAAAAACGGAGGGAATAGTACAGGCAGCATATTTGTTTGTAACTAAGAAGTTGTATGTGAAGCAAGTCAACAAAACAACCTGGGAACGATATTACCATGCACATTGCCTGAATAGTTATGGGATACAATATCAGGATAATCCAAAGCAAACACCATTGCACTGTTGTCAAACAACAAAATCCTGGAGAAAATTTCTGGGCCCAAAGATTTGTTTTCTAAGTCCTTTTCTCTCCTTTTCTAACAATTTCTGTTCTTCTTGGATTTGATAGAGGCCAAAAACAGGACTCAAGAAAAAAGAGAGAGTTTTCCTGAAACAGATAATGAGCAAAGAGTGCATACACAAAAAGTTAAAAAAGGGGAAAGTTTAATGTACGTAAAGAACTGGCTGCAATATCAAGGAGTCTTTACGTCTTCACCTATCGATTCTTCGGGAGATAATGCAATAGAATTTGACAAGATTTGAAGTTTAAATTTGTATGCACACAGTTGTGACATGCTACCATTTTCTTACTGCTTTGATACACATAAAAGTGAAGTTAATGTTCCCCACTTGTGCTTTCCGACGTGTGAAAAAGCTCTATTATATGGTCAACAATGCATAAATTTAAGCACTGTAGGATAAGATCGGGCGAAAAGTACAGCAAGTGTATCAGCGTCAACAGACATGTTTTGGCAATAAGTTTGTGCTGTTGAAGCCTTTAGACAGGATAATGACTAGTTTTATTGAAGCTGAAATTGAAATGAGATTTAAGGAGCTTCCTCATCTAGAAGACTAATTGTCTTTGCTTGAAGTTTTCACTTTTTTATTTTTGTGGCACAAGCAAAATTATTGTTTGGGAATTTCTTGGATAATACTGTTCTACAAATGGGAAAGTAAAATAGGTCAAGAATCTTCACGATAGGAGTAGTTCTGGTACTGCAAGCTAGCAAGGTTAGTTGCTCTTAGCCATATAGGAGGGAGCAGGTAAAACATCTTTGATCTCTGACGCCAGGACATTGTACAATCTTGGGTTCATCGACTTGATCATACTTAGACCTGAAGTTTAATTCTTGTAAGAATCAACTACTAAGACGAAACCTATAACTTTGCCATTGAAGATGAGATATTACCCACAGCCAACATAAAATGTGAGATAAGGATCCCGTTATTAAAAAGAAGGATATATGTTTGTGGGGTAAATGTGGTTGGAGTATATATTTCCAAAGGATTTTTTATCTTTTGAATCTTCTCCTCATTTCTTTCAAGAAAGTTGGGTCCCTTTTCCCCTTTGTCTCGATATCTCTGTGGTTGTGAGTGTGAGAAAGAACAAGGCCGGCAGTCTTTTGCTTTTTTCTTTTCCATGCGAACTTAAAATTCCTTCAGCACTTGTGACGTACATACGGGGGGACCGTAGAGTGGCTGCTTACACTAGATCCCAATGTTTTAAAAATTGGACCGGATATTAAACCGATCAAAAATAAGGTTTAAAATTTAGAGGTTCAATTGGTAATGAACCGCTATAAAATCGGTATATAATAAATAAGAAGAAAAACTTATAAGAATAAGTAAAAATAAAATATATTATTGAAATAAAAATACATCATTACCTATTATTATATAATGAATTAATAATAAATAAATATAATTCTAATATAAATATTAACACTCATTTGTACTTCTTCTCTGAAGAATTTCAAAAGAGAAAAAACAGGAAAAAAAACCTTGTACTACAGGAGCAATAATCTTTGAAGAATCATTCGAAGCACCTCTTGACTTTAAAAAATCTAGTACCTCAAAATTGGTGAGTGCACCCGCGTTGTACTTCTTTTCATCCATTGGTCAAGATGTCACAAAACCCAAAGAATGTAATTAAGAATGCTCATGAAAGCAAAGAAGATTAACAATTTAAGAGCTGTCAATAAGCAGACAAGATGAAAGCAACACCATACATCTTCATCGGACTTCAAAAGCAAGCTGTAGTCGATTTGCTTCACTCGAAAAGCGGAGGAAATGAAAAGGTTACAGAACTGAACAGGAGTGAAGCTCAAAGAAGTGTGTGACAGAGATTGGAAATATGAGGTTGGTTGAGGACTTTGATCATACAGCTTGTAAGCTAAAAACAAAGGTACAGACGATTAAAGAACCGACTCTCTCAAACAAATACAGCGAAACAAAAGAAAAAGAAAACACATCAACCAGTATAGAACAGTTAAAGAATTTGAAAAATCGGATCAGGAAGGATTCTTTAACCTCTGAGAAATCAATCAGACCACGCACGAGACTTCATCGGCGAAGACAAGGCACTGTAGTTAGTACCAGGTTGCTTTTCCACTTTAGGCCACAAAAAATCGACCTTGGTGGAAAGGCAAGCACCGGAGGCAATAGCGAAGGCCGTGACAGCAACTTGTGCAATAGTGGAGGAAACGGTGCTATGGACAGAAGAGGAACCGGAGGAGGCGGCAACAGCGTTGACGTTAGTGGAGGTTAAGACAGAGGAGAGGGAGGACGATACGGCAATATTGTCCAAAACACAACGAATTTTTCTAAACAAAATACCTCAACGGCCTAAACCGAATCGTCACCGTTATACTTTCTCCATTCCTCGGAGAATCAATCGATTCGGAGGCAAACTCCTCATGCCAACCCAACCGGCGCGTAACCGCCGTAAGCGCATACATCCCATGTACAATGAATCGGAGCGCCGCAAATGGGGTCAAGGATCGGGAATCAATCCGCCTCCTCGAGTTGAAGCACGACGAAGCCGAGGACGAGCCAAGGCGACGCGTGAGCCTGTTGTTCGTCAAAGAAGAAGATGACACCGATGCCGACGAATAAGGACTCGACGGTTTTCGGTACGAGAAGGGCTAGCTGCTCTGCGCACATGAAGACTAATAAAGATCTGTTTGATAGATGACGTTACATTGTGACTTACAGATATATATATACACAGAATACATAGCTATCGTATTCATCGGATATACTAAGATCAAAGAATATCATAGCTATCGATTCATGGATAAAGACTAATCTATTGGAGATAAGAACAAGAAATATCAATCGTATCTGTTTATACAAGGTATATTTGACTTATTCCTATTATGCCCCCGCAAGATGAAATCGCGAGAAGCAATATTCATCTTGGTACGAAAGACCTCGAACTTGTGACGTGATAGAGGTTTGGTTAAGGCATCAGCGGGCTGATCATGAGTTGAGATGTGAGATACACTTAGAGCTCGATGTTGAATCTGCTCCGGACAAAATGATAATCCAAGGCTAGATGCTTCATACGGAATGAAAATCGGATTGGAACACACATACGTAGCGCCAAGATTATCACAATAAATTTGGGGCTTGGCGGGAGTCAGATGTAATTCCAAGAAAAGATTGCGAAGCCACATTATTTCAAAGCGTGATGCGGCAACACTTCAGATTCTCGCTTCGTAGAGGAGCGGGCAATAGTGCGTTGACGTTTCGAGCTCCACGAGATAGGATTACCACCAAAATAAATAACATAGGCAGATGTGGAAGTTTTGGTGTCAGCATCGCCACCCCAGTCTGCATCACTGAAGGCCTGAAGGTGAAGGTGTGTCGGTCGATGAAGTTGAAGTCCAAAGTCATGAGTGTGTTTTAGGTACCGAAGTGTACGTTTGAGCTGCTGAAAATGAAGTTCAGTGGGCTTGTGCATGAACTGCGACAGTTTATTAACTGCAAAGCTCATATCTGGTCTGGTGAGTGTAACATATTGTAGGGCACCTAAAATACCACGGTATAATTTACCATCAGCAGCAGCAGAGCCATCATCAAGTTTTAACACAACAGACGGGGAAATCGGAGTCGAACAAGGATTGCAATCAGCCATTTTAAACTTAATGAGTAGGTCATGAATGTAGCGTTGTTGTGACAAGAATAAACCATTGGCATTTGGAATGAGTTCAACACCCAAAAAATAAGAAGGAGTACCCATGTTTTTCAGTGAGAAGGCTTTTGAAATATCTGCAATAAAACAGTTAAGAGCCTTGGTCGAGTTCCCAGTTAGTAACAAGTCATCGACGTAAACCAGAAAATACATGATCACATCTTTGGAATGATAGATAAAAAGCGAGGAATCACAGTGGCAACTCACAAAGCCATACCAAAGGAAAAATGAGCGTAACTCCTGATACCATGCCCGAGGAGCTTGTTTCAAACCATAGATAGCCTTACGGAGCTTACAAACATGCTTTGGATAGTCTGGATGAATAAAGCCCGGTGGTTGCTCCATGAAAACAGTTTCGGTAAGATGGCCCTGCAGGAAGGCATTGTTAACATCCATCTGATGTAAGGCCCAAGAATTGGCCAGTGCTAGAGATAAGATCACTTTGATCGTTTGATGTCTTGCAACCGGAGAAAATGTATCATTGTAGTCAATCCCATGACACTGATTGTATCCTTTTGCTACTAGACGAGATTTGTAGCGAGAGATTGAGCCATCTGGATTTCGTTTCGTACGAAAAATCCACATACAACCAATAACATTTTTGGCTTCGTCAGCTGGAACTAGTGACCAAGTGCCATTTCGCATTAAAGCATCATACTCCAAAAAAAACCGATGTGCGCCAGTGAGGTATGTTTAAGGCCTGGGTGATAGTGCGGGGTTCATCAGTGACTGGTAAAGGATGTTTGGTGATAGAAAAGGTTTTGGGTTTGAATATGTTGTTTTTGGCTCGGGTAACCATTGGGTGGATGTTGTGTGGTGGGTCAGGTTGGGGTGGTGAAGTAGGCAAGGGTGATGAGTTTGGGAGATCACCATCGGGTACTGGTTGGGTTTGTGAGTGGATTGAAAAAGGAGAGGAGTCAGCTGACGCGATTGGTGCAGGCAGAACGTGAGATGCCACATGATCAATAGGTAGGAGTTGATGGGAAATAGATTGGACCTAGGTTGGACGAGGGGAGGTAGGTGACGAAATAGGTGATGAACTTAGGGACGCATAAGGAAATTGATCTTCAACAAAAACAACATGGCGGGAGACGTAGATTTTGTTTGTTTTCAGGTCAAGACATAGGTACCCAAACTGAGTAGAGGAGTATCCGACAAAGATACACGGTATTGATCTTGGTTGAAGTTTATCAGATGTATAGGGACGCAACCATGGAAAACAAAGACAACCGAAGGAGTGTAGAAACTTATAATTTGGAGGTTGACAGAAAAGAGTTTCAAAAGGAGTTTTCATGGCCAAGGTGGGAGTTGGTAAACGATTGATAAGATAGATAGCAGTTTGAGTCGCAAATGACCAAAAACAAGAGAGTAGATCACTTTGATGGAGTAAAGCCCTGGCAGTCTCAAGTATATGTCGATGACGGCGTTCAGACATGCCATTTAACTCCGGAGTGTGTGGAGGCGTTGTGAGGTGGGTAATACCATTTTGGACAAGAAAAGATTTCAGTTTAAGAAATTCCCCGCCATTATCAGTATACAAGGTCTTAATAGGTGTTTCAAAAAACTTTTCGACAACAGATTTAAAAGCGACAAATGTAGGGAAAACATCTGATTTATTTTTCAATGGATAAAGCCATACGTATTTTGAAAAATGATCAACAAAGAGAACATAATAGCGAAAACCATCGAATGAAGGTGGGGCAGGACCCCAGACATCAGAAAATATTATTTCCAACGGCTTATTACTTTGCAAAGAAAGATTTGAAAACGAAAGACGGTGGCTTTTGGCACACTGACAAGACGTACATGTACGTAACGCTACTGAATCAGAAGCTAACTTATGACGCGACTGTAAATAAGTAAGGATTTTATTCGAAGGATGACCCAAGATATGATGTAGGACAGAGGAACTAGGAACTCTGGCATGAAAAACAGTTGGCTTGGTCGACTGAAAACAGAGGTCGTAAAGATCATTGTGGCATGTACCCGTGAGCAGCACCGCCCGCGTCCGAAGATCCTTCACCTGAAAATGATTGGGAAAGAATTCAATGGAGATGTGATTATTGGTGCACAGTCGTTTAACGGAAATTAAATTTTTGTTAATGGTAGGCACATGTAAAGTATTGTCAAAAACAAGCGGCTTAGAGTTGGTTGCCAGAGAGAAACTACCAGTGTTTGCAATAGGAAGTGCATATCCATCACCGATTTGTAAAGAATCACCTCCTCCATATGGGGAGTGAAGAGACAAGTTTTGAAGATCGTGGGTCACATGATGAGTGGCTCCCGAGTCAAGGATCCATTGTCCTTATTTCGCTGTAGCAGAGGGAGCTGGAGGTGGGCCTGAAGCCTGTACAATATGCGCTCCTGGCCTGTTGGAAGTGTGGTGTCGTGCAGGCCTGCCATGGAGATCCCAACAAGTCTTTGTGGTGTGGCCAGGTCTATCACAGTACTGGCAAATGTGAGAGTTCTGTCCTGGTGATGAAGATGACGCATAATGAGGCGCTGAAGCTTGCCGAGGACCCAACGACTTGCGCTGAGAATAACGAGAGGTACGGACAGGCTGGTTAGAACGGTGGCGGGTAACAGCATGAGCGGTAGGGGTAGGAACAGAATCATCAAACTTGGTCTGCCTTGCAAGAAAACGCTCAAAAGCTAGCAATTTCTCATGAAGATCAGTAAAGGCAATTGGTGTCTCTCGGGCGCGTATAGCGGCACTGACATCCTTAAAATCGACAGAGAGACCATTGAGTGTGTGGATGACGAGATCAGTGTCATCAATTGGTGTGCTCACAATTGCGATTTCGTCTGCAATACTTTTGATTTCCTGCAAATAATCAGACATAGAAACATTACCTTTTCGAATGGAAATTAGTCTTTCCTTGAGAGACATGAGTCTCGAACGAGATTTGCCGGCAAAAGTTTTCTCAAGGAGGTCCCAAGCCTCCTTGGAGGAAGTGACAAAAGCAAGTAATGTTGCATTTGTTTCCGCAACAGTAGTCATGAGTGCATGGCGGACAAACTGGTCCTGTCGGATCCACAGAGAAAGATCTGGGCTGTCATGTGCAGGACGTGGAATAGAACCATCCACATAGCCTTTGACGTTATATCCGATGAGGAGAGCATTCACCTGAACTCTCCAAGTTGGATAGTTCGCTCCTATCAGTTTGGAGCCAGCGGCGAAACCTGTGTTGAAGACAACTAGATTTGGTGGCATTGTTGCATCTGGAATAGTTGTTGCCGTAGAAGATGCATTGTCAAGAGCCGTTGGGAATACAGAAACAAATTTTGGTGCTAACTAAGCACTGGAAAAAAAAAAAAGATAGACAAAGGTTGCAGATTTGGTGCACGAAAGATGGTGGATTTGCTGTTAGGCTACAGCTCTGATACCATAATAAAGATCTGTTTGATAGATGACGTTACATTGTGACTTACAGATATATATATACACAGAATACATAGCTATCGTATCTACTGGATATACTAAGATCAAAGAATATCATAGATATCGTATCTACTGGATAAAGACTAATCTACTGGAGATAAGAACAAGAAATATCAATCGTATCTGTTTATACAAGGTATATTTGACTTATTCCTATTAAAGACGACGCCAAGGATTTAAAACCGGACCGGACCGGACCGTCCAGTCCGACCGAAAAAGATTAAACCGGCCGATTTTTATACAGAGAGGTTAGTAGGTAAAACCGAACCGGACCAATAACCGGTTCAGACCTTTTCCAATCGAATCGGACGGTCCGAACCGGTTTTTAAAACATTGCTAGATCCTTATCTTGCTTTTTGCAAGAAGTGTCTTGGATATTCTCATCAAAATGTCTCTGTCCATAACCATTTTAGAGTCCCATCGGTGATTATCAAAAGATTCAAGCTTTTGATCCTAAATATTCTGAGACAGGTTGCTGATAAAAATTTGAACATATTTAGTCCATTGCCTGCAAATGATGATGAGTATTATAAGATCATCATCCCTGCTTAGATTTTTAATATTCCCACATAGAGGTCAAATGGTGACAAGTGACAAGAGCTTTATTGCTCCCTCTCCTAGAGATTTGTTCACATCAGAAATCTTTTAGATCCCTCAGATCAAGCATCTACCAAAGAATCTTATAATCATCGGCTACATGAAGCAGAATGGCATCTAATGCCAAGGCTGCGTCTTGAAAGACCAATAACAATTCGTTGTACTATATCACCAGGGTCGGCGAGTGAATTAACCTCAAGTTATTTCAACGAATCGATCCAGCGTTTGAGATGAGAGGGATCGGGTAGTATTTACGTGACATGGTTCATCATGGGGCTATAGAGACTCTGTTTATAATATATGATTACATTCATCTTATGGTTGACTATGTTCATGAATATTTTAGAATATAGTTAAATTATATGATCTCCATACAACTGATGATTACTAAGGAACCATAGTCAATTAGTGCAATATATTTATCTTAAAAGAAGAAAGCAAAAATGAGGAGTGGGACTTTCGCACTTCTTAACCAATCACTGATTGGTTTACATTATCTTTTAGAATACTTTTCTTTTTGTACATTAAAAGGCATAAAGCATTTATATAAATAAATATTCGATTTCATCATTGCACGCATTCACATCATTTATACCTATATTCATCAAGGAATAATCTTAACTCTGAAATCATCAAACTGTAATTTTTAACGATCAAGAAAAAGGTTGCGTATGTTCGTGTTTGTTGCAAAATATTTCAAAATAAATAAATTATTTTATGAAAATAGTAAAGGTGATTGTTAGAGATATGTTGCTACTTTTCTCTAAAACTCTCCCCTCTTTTCCTCATTCTAGAACGTCATCAGCTGTTCATCTTGTGCTCAATAAAGATTTATCCTTATTCCTAACCTCATACACCAATCTATTTCTGAGTTCTTGCCTTATTACTCTCTTTCCTTTTTATGTTTCCCAACTTTGTAGTTTTCTATGTAAGGAAAAATTTTTAAAAATCCATCTGCTAAGCATTTTCCTTTTTTCCTTTTTAGCGATCATCATGCTAGAGCAAGAGAGCCCTTTCTCCAACTCTTCCTTCCCTCAATTAGTCTCTTCTACTAATCCCATTCCGTTGAATGTTAAGAACCTTTTTTCCCTAGTTGAGCCTTTCACAGTAACCTCCCAGATCATCTTAGGATTGTAGAGTCTCCAAGCTACCACATGGTCACTTGTTATTGAACTTCTAACAAGGATCCAACCTCTGATTCAGGCAAGCATGTGCAAGTAGCCATTACCACTTGGTGCCATATGGTGGGAGACCCTTTTCCTTGGAAGAAAGTTAAATAAATTCTTCTATGAATGATAGATATTATCAACATGGTCTGTCCTCTTTTGGAAGTTCTAAAACTGTGAGCTTTAAAGTGATCGGCCTCAATGGTGAGTTTTTTCATTAACAATGGCTTGCTTACCTAATCATGAATGTTTTGCCATAACTCACTTGAAGAAAAGAGGGATGCAGTGTAACACTCTACTACTATAAAGTATATACCCCAATATCCACACTACAAGGGAAATGATGATTTGCGACCGAATAATACCGACGGAAATAAAACCGTTGGAATCAGCGACCGAAAATACGTCAACGTCGCAGAATTTGGTGGACAGAGAAATTTTTTCCGACCGAAAATATTTCGGTCGGAGAATTTGGCCAATTGTTTTCCGACGCTTAATTTCCGTCGGTGAGGGCGTCGGTGAAATACGCGCCCTTGACTTAAGTTGAACGACGTCGTTTTGGTTAAAACTAAAACGGCGTCGTTTTGATCTTATATTAGGGCTGCAGCAGGCGTCTTCTTCCTCTCCCCCGCAGACGCTCTCTTCCTCTCCCCGCGCGCAGACGCTCTCTTCCTCTCCATTCTTCGATCGTCTTCTTCGTCGTTGGTCGCCGCCGGTTGGTCCTCGTCAATCGCCGGAAGCCATTCGTCCTTCGTCGCACGCCAACGTCGCCCCTCCTCCTCCTCTCCGACAACTACGTAGGTAATGCTCCCTCCCCTTTTTAATTTCTCAGATCTTAAGCTTTTTAAGTTTTTAAATGGAAATTATTCCTATAATTATATGTGAATGGTTGATTTCTGTTGTGTACATCTGTAAATTAAAAGAAATTTTTTTGTTGTAATTAAATGTTAATCATTGTGGTTATATGCATCTGTAAATTATACATTGATTGTTGCTGTAGTTTTATGTTAATTATTGCTTTAATATGCACGTAAATTATATGTAAATTGAAGCTGTAATTATATGAAAATTATTGGTCTTCTATGCATGTGTAAAATACATATAAACTATTTCATTATGTTTGCTCTTATATGCATCTGTAATTAAATGTAAATTATTGGTCTTCAAATGCTTTTAAAGAAAATATAAGATTTGAATAAGAAAATTAAGAATTTGTGTACTACATTGCCAAAACTTTCTATACTTTAAGATGATGATGATTTAATTCTTAAAACTAATATTTCGATTATGTATGGAGTGAGTATTAGAAAAGATGAATTATGATGATTCTAGTATGTAAAAGATATATGAAATATGATTCTTTTATATAAAATATTATTAAAATGAGTTTAACCATAAAGGCCCTTTTCAATTAAATTGAAACTATTACTTTCTTATAAAACAAAGTTGTGTGTACCACGTCCAAACAAAATTCTTTCTATTAACAAGTAATATAAAGTTTCTTATTTAATTCATTTATTGTTGTTAGAGATGTATTATCATATCTAAGTTTTAAAGGCATGTTATAGACTATTAACTAATTTGTTAGAATAAATATCAATAAATATTAATTACATAAAATATCAAAAGTAATATAATATTCTAGAGTTAAATTATAATCAATAGAAATGGTTATGAAAATAAAACTTAGTTATTAATATGAAGGAATCATACAAGTCTAAGATAAAATTTAATTTTAAGTCACTAAGAATTAAAAGTGAAGATATGATAATGTCATATTCTACTAACAAATTGACATAAACAAATTTTAATGAAGAAACATATCACAAATGATTTGTTAAATGTTGTAAAATATTATTGTTTTGTATATTGCTTATATGAAGAGATACTACAAATTTATACCTAGTTGAAGAGGAAGAGATATGATTTCCTTGGAGTTGATTTTTTGCCCTTATTTTGAAGCTCCTCCTATTTATGGTTATTATTTGAACATTTGTATTTTGAGAAGCTTAAGTTAGTTTAAACACTTGAAATTGACCTCCATCTATCTATAAAACGTCATAAAAGAGTGTTATACTATTAATAATTATGAATAAATAATAAATAATTAGCCAAAAAATGTAATTTGGTAACAAGCCTAAAATAAGTGTTCCCACTAACTTCTCCAAATAGTACTCCATATCCTTAAGCAGCATGCATATGTAAAAATATTTATGATATGTAAAAAATTAAGAAAATTAAAAATTAAAAGTGAATATCCACTCACCACGCTCTTCTCCCTTTTAAGATCGATTTGCAATGTTAGATTCCATAGATACTAATTATCTACCTCTTCTTCTTGTACCATTATCAATGTTGGATGTAGATGTCATTTTTTGGTAATCTTCCTCATTTTTATATAATAATACAAAAGTTTAATTAAGATAAATTCAAATGTTATTGATTTTCAAATGTATTTAACGAGTGAAATTGAGACAACTTATCTCTATATTAAAAACTATAGAATTTAGTTAACTTTAGTTATAACATTTGTTTTAGATGAATTGGAATTTCAATTCAAATATTAAATTTTGAATATTTTATTGTGAATTCAAGTAAAGAAAATTATTGTTATTACTTATATAGACTATTCTAGGTTGTTCATGTATAACAAAGATCAAGAAATCTATTACCAAAAGAATGTGATAAAACAAAAGTCTAATAAGTTGTATATCTTATAACCATATGGCTAAGGCCCTTGGCTAGATGGACAAGTGGTAATGTTTTGCGTATACCTAACAAATTTGTTGAGGCAAAATTTGCAAAGAAATAGTAACCGTGTAAAAGAAAAGTGCTTTTGGAATTTCTCGCTTTCCTCTCTATTTTTTTTTCAATAAGAAACTTATATGGCAAGTTGCAACCAAAACGTTTAAACGACGGAATATTCACAAATGTTAACACATTACTGCAACCCATATAGTAAGAAGTCCGAAAACTCTAAATTGGAAGAGTTTAGAACTTCACCCCACTGCAAACCAAAGTGTTGAACCTTTGGGTTAATGTTGGAACATAATTTTTCTTAATTATTGCCTTCTATAAGGTGTAATAGTCCACACAAATGTTGAACCTATTCTTGCATTTTTTTTTAAATGGATGAATCTCATTAGGTATGAAAGGTTAGATGAACCCCGTCACGAACATTTGGTGATAGCACATTTGGTGATTTCATGGGAACATATATAATTGGCCACTTCCTTTTCTTATTAGTTATATAAATTTTTCTATCTTTATGAGCATGCATTAGTTATGCTTAGATTCATAAGATGT
Organism: Erythroxylum novogranatense; assembly: GCA_029891385.1. Lineage (NCBI taxonomy): Eukaryota > Viridiplantae > Streptophyta > Magnoliopsida > Malpighiales > Erythroxylaceae > Erythroxylum > Erythroxylum novogranatense. The sequence continues at coordinate 52,906,582 of CM057232.1, forward strand.
ATGAAGGATCAATGTAAAGCATTGATATGATTTAAACTTGTAAAGCATTGAAATGAACTACTTCTTCATTGGCATAATTGTTACCTAAGCAAATTACAAAGTTTAAAAACTATAAGGCTATAGTTTCACTAAGTAGAATTTCATAAACTTTAGGACTATTAAACCTTATATCCCGCAGGGTATTGTCAACATTGAATGTAGAGACCTTAAGTTGATAACAAAATGGTTGGAACTTGAATCATAGATACAATTGGATTATAATGCCTTTGTATAGGCACTTTCTCATTAGAGGGTCCAGTGTTCGTGGCCTTAGCCTTATTCCTATCATTCTCCATTAACTTTTCATAATAAACTTTCTTGAGAAATATTCCGCTATGTTCCCATTAAGGTTTTCCATTACCGTATGGTTTCCAATTGAGCTATGAATGACACTATGGTTGGTTTTCATTGCAGCTTTGTCATCTTCATCTCTGGTTACGTAGGACAACAACACTTGTCCGCATTTCGATTGAGGTAATTACATATATGATTATGTTTCTTTGTTTTTTGATCTTGATTCATATGCTTATACATGAGCTTCCCATAGCATGTTGCTGAATCGTTTATTTATGTATTGCATGATGTGAACGAGTACAACATTCTTGTAGTATGGAGACCCAATTTGCGTTGTGATTACTGGTTGAGTTAGAAGTGTGTTTTTATTGCAGGGGACCCTTATTTCATAAGGGGGATGTCCAAATTATAGGGAAATCTGTGAAATTTCAATAGGATCCTCGTAGTAGATGATGGTTAAATTAGAACATGAGCTTAATAGTTTTAAGTTTTGATCTTATGTTGTATGTGACTTACAATTATGGAAATGATTTAGGGTATTACCTGATGGTTTAATTATTTGAGGATGATAACTGTCATAAGTTGAGTATACAATTTAGTGCGTTGAGTATAATATTTCCAATTAAGATATGAATGAATCTGTTGTTGGTTTGCATTGCAGCTCGATCATCTTTATCGCACGTGGCGTTCTTCATTGCCCAAGTCGTGCGTCAGAACATTTCCACAATTTCAATTAAGGTCAGTGCTTATGCTTTTGTAAATATTGTTATCGCCTGAGTCATGTGCTTGCAAATGATATTCCCATAGCATGTTGCTTAATATTTAATTTATGTCTTGCACGCAGTAAAATTTTATTGCGGTTTAAAATTGGGTATCCAATATAATTTATACATGCCGAAGGTGACTAATATATTTGTTACACTGACTTGAATTAATTTCAGCCATAATTTGTTGGATGTTTTGCAAAATGGATCTCTCTTCACTTGTAATATTTCACATAATTTGATATGCTTATGTGAAATTGTTTATGTACAACGAATTGATGATAATAGGTTTCCACAATAATATTAAATCTTGATTGAATACGTATTTGGCAATAGTTGGATGTTTAATCATATGTCTGTAATTATTTTGTTTCTGATATGTGGCTAAGATAGCATCGTCATTTTGGTATCGATGTTGTATAATAACAGTCCTCCAGTTATGAGTTTCAACGATAGATCTTGGATGTATAGACGTTTAACCGCCGATGGTTTCATTAATCCTGAATTTGTTGAAGGAGTAGAGGCGTTCATTCGTTATGCATGTTCGCAACCTGCATATATGGATGGGCCAAAGATCAGATGTCCACGTAAAAATTGCAAGCACAAATGTTTCCTGTTTATTGATGAAGTTCAGTTGCATTTGTTGAGAAAAGGGTTTGTGCCGAACTATTTCCAGTGGACCCGACATGGGGAACCCTTGCTTGCTAGCACCTCTAGGACGATTGAAGAATCTACGTCTATGAACGTAAATGAGAATCACGTTGAGGATGGCTATGGAAGACAATTTGGTGATGGGCCGGAAAACTGTTACAGGCAAATGGTGCACGATGGACTCGGTCATACATGTGAGCCAAATGGGGAAAATGTGGACGAAGAACCTAATCAACAGGCAAAACAATTCTTCGACTTACTACAGTCAGCTGATCGAGAGTTGTGGCCAAATTGTGACACAATGACTCAGTTGTCATCAATTGCTCGCATTTTGAACATAAAGAGTGAAGGTCATATTTCGGATCGCAGTTTTGAACAAATTCTTGAGTGGTACAACGAATCATTGCCAGCTGATCATACAATGGTTGATAGTTTTTACAACATGAAGAAACTTATCCGTGGTCTTGGTTTGCCTGTGGAAAAAATTGACTGCTGTCGAATCGGATGTATGTTGTATTGGGGAGATGATATGAACTTAGAACAGTGCAAATTTTGTGGGCAACCAAGGTTTAAGCCCAGAAAACGCTCGATTAAATGTAAATTAGTTCCATGGAAGCGGATGTATTATTTCCCTCTCACTCCTAGGTTGCAACGACTATATGCTTCTGATGTGACTGCGTATCACATGAGATGGCATGCTGAACACGAACAAGAAGATGAAGTAATGACTCATCCATGAGATGCATTGGCATGGAAACATTTTAATGACACACATGTCGAATTTGCGGTTGACAGTCGAAATGTTCGGTTGAGTTTGTCAACGGATGGATTTCAACCATTTGGTCAATCTGGACAGCAATATAACTCTTGGCCAATTATCATAACTCCTTATAATTTTCCTCCTTGGATGTGTATGAAAGAGGCATATATGTTCTTGATGGTGATTGTCCCAGGGCCAACAAATCCGAAGCAAAAAATAGATGTGTTCTTACAACCATTGATATCTTAATTGCAACAGCTTTGGGACTATGGTGTTCAAACTTATGATGTGTCTAAGAAACAGAATTTCGTGCTTAGAGCAGCTTTGATGTGGACTATTAGTGACTTCCCAGCCTTTGCCATGTTATCTGGATGGTCCACCG